>CM070821.1:41211876-41651876 GCA_036326025.1 Chrosomus eos
TGCCAAGGTGTTGCTATGCAATTTGTAAGGTGTCTCTATAGTGTTCTGGCCTTTAAATTATGGTTCAAATCCATCCTTCAAATAAATATTGACAGGCAAAAAAAAATAGATTGCAAAAAAGTGGATAATAGGATGTTGTTAGGTTGTCAAGGTGTTGCTATGCAGTTGCTAAGGTGTCTCTATTGTATTCTGGTCTTTAGTTATGATTAAAATCCATCCTTCATAAATCTGCAATTTTTGACAACCTTCATATTATTTTTTGACATGTTTGAAAATACATTGCAAAAAAAAAAGTTACTTGGATGCTGTCAGGTTGTCATGGTGTTGCTAAGGCGTCTCTATGGTATTCTAGTCATTATGGTTTAGGTCCGTCCTTTAAATATTGTTGTGATGTATTAACTGGCTTTTCAAGTACCCATAAACACTCGTGGGAGCTGTGTGTGTGCATATAAAATGTAGTGCCCTTGAAAAAGACACTTTAGTCATGAAAACATGAAAAATTGCTGCTGTCACCGGACAATCAAAGCTGATTTTATTGCTATGCAATTTATTAGACCACAAACGAGACTTGATGTGCATGTTTTCCCCCGTTAGTGTCCTTCTCGATTTCATCATCATCTGAACACAAACCTCAAAGAGTCGAAGAAGCCTAAAGCAGCGACGCACTTCAATAGCCGTCAAATCTCCGCATATAGAAGAGAAGAGCGTATCAGATCATATATAGAGCAGCTGCGGCTCACGCTGAATCTCACGTTCACACCTCTTCAACTTTCAGAGAGATTACAGGCGATAAATGCTTGATTTACATCCCATCTTCTCCAGCGAGAGCTCAAGGTCTCGAGTAATGAGGTTGTTATCGTGTTGCCTGTGTTTCTGGTGTTAGAAAGGCTGCAGTCTAACAGCCTGAAGCATTTAAGTGAAGGAGAAAAGCTTTGCTCCGAGAGGTCGTGCCATCACACTTGTGTGTTCATTAGGACGCGTGCTAACACGCGGCGAGCTGATTATAATCACACAATATCGTCCGTTCGATAATGACAGGGTTTCACCAAAGGAGTTTGATTGGAAGTGATGTTTATGACTTTGTAAAGCTGAACATAAAACACAAAGCGCTTCTCATGAATGAAGAGTCAGTGTTTCTCTCCGGCAGGTGTGTGTTTATTCTGTGTTGTATGCTCTCATTTGTAAGTAAATCATCACTCGGTTGCGTTTAACTGGAACACGGCGCTATCCGATGCCACCTGCGCATGTTAACCTGTGCAGTTATGCAGGTGTGTTTACCCTTCAGGCGTGTGTAAAGTTGACCCAGTCTCAGCGTTTCGGGATTCTAGTTCAGAGCCTCTGCATTGCAGATTATTCTGACCCGTATAGAGATACGTGTGTGTGTGTGTGTGTGTGTGTGTGTGTGTGTGGTGTGTGTGTGTGTGTTGTGTGTGTGTGTGTGTGTGTGTGTGTGTGTGTGTGTGTGTGTGTGTGTGTGTGTGTTTCAACTTTTAACTGCTATTTCAACTGCTTAGAGATTTTCTTTCACAGCTCAGGAGACTTGAGGGAGTTCTTGGTTATATTTTGTTTAAAAACACATAAATAATTCTTATTCAAGACTTGCAGACATATTTTTATTGAAAGGTGAAAAGGCACTAGAATGTGATTTTTGGAAGATAGCTTTGACAATTTTTTTTTAATTTGACTTTTTTATAGAACTGTAATATTGCATATGCAACAATATTTAAGTTTAAATGTATTTGTACATAGAATATAATTTATATTTAGAATTTATTTATATTTAAGTATCTATATAGATAGGCAGATAGGTATATACATATTCTCTATCTGTCTATCTATCTGCCTATGTTATATATATCATTTATATATATATATATATATATATATATATAATATATATATATATATATATAATATATATATATATATATATATATATATATATATATATATATATATATATTGTGTATGTATATACCGGTACATACATTTGGAAACATTGAAAGATTGTTAGTGGGTTTTTTGTAATAGTTAAACCACTTCAACTAGTAATAACTAGGCCTACTTTTGTAACGTTTGGTTCTAATATCAGACTATGTGATAAACGCTGATGTGAACGCCATCAGCGTTTATCACAGGTTCGCGTTTAAAGTCTATTTAGAGAGAACGGCGTCGTCTTGGCGCCCCTTAATTTAATAACAAATGATCATTTCGACGGAAGTGAATCAATCAAAACTAACTTTAGCTGGAAACAACATATTCAAGAACCGCTATAAAGCCAAAACAATCTCTGTTACCTTAAATTATATGTTTGTCTCTGTAAAGCTGCTTTGAAACAATCTACATTGTTACAGTTTTTTTCAATTGCTTACACACTAAAATTAAAACTTTCCCACTATTAGCAAAACCTTACACTCAAGGAGCAAAACACCGGCCTATATTTGCACAATTGTAAGCACGTTGTCAGCTTCACCCTTTTTGCAAAACATTACACACAGCGATTTGTAAAACTCTACACACATTTTCACATCTTAGACACAGATAAGGATTGTGAGGTTACTTCCTTGTCATTACAAAGCCCCGGTTTGCCATTGACCACACTAATGAATGAATTGGATATGCACATCCACCAGGTGTGGAAGCACACATCTGCTAATTTGAAAACGCAGCACTCAGGTGTGCTATAAAAGGCAGCAGGTGAGTTCACCTGCCTTCAACAAAAATGGAAGGAGCTAGAAGAAGAAGAAGAAGAAGAAGAGTGAGAATAAGAGGGGGAGCTCAAAGAGGAGATGAAGGAAGTAGAGGAAGAGGAGAAGGAGATAGAGGAGGAGGCCCAGGTAGAGGAAGAGGAGAAGGAGATAGAGGAAGAGGCCTAGGTAGAGGAAGAGGAGAAGGAGGAGATAGAGGAAGAGGAGAAGAAGGAGATGGAGGAAGAGGCCTAGGTAGAGGAAGAGGAGAAGAAGGAGATAGAAGTAGAGGAGAAGAAGGAGATGGAGGAAGAGGCCTAGGTAGAGGAAGAGGAGAAGGAGGTAGAGAAAGAGGAGAAGAAGGAGATAGAGGAATGGGCCTAGGTAGAGGAAGAGGAGAAGGAGATAGAAGAAGGCCTAGGTAGAGGAAGAGGTAGAGAAGGACTTGAAGAGTTGAAAGAACCTGAACAAAGAAGACGAGGACCAAATTTGATTCAAGAAATCCGTGCAACACTTATTTACCATGTTACCCACCACGACTGACACTGATGGAAGCTGGACAAAGAGATCAACCAAATCTCTGGTTGATACTGTAACTGAATAGTTACAGTATTCTTGTTGCTTTTACAGTAGTTTTTCTTCAGAGTCAAAGTGTATGTACTTCATGCAGTAATTTTTATTTGTCTACAGATTTTATTTTTTTCATTGATTTCATTGTTGGTTGATTACTGTAACTGATTATGGTAAGAAATACTGTAAATAAATACTTGAAATATGAGTCTGCAGAAATCAGTGTTGTGCCGTGCTTGGTAAGTTTATAGTAGGCCTATTTGTGTACATTCTCTCTATATCTCAAACTAATCATGAAGAATGTTGAGTTTGTCACAATTTTCATCTAAATTATCCCTTACATAACAATGTCTGGCCAAAAATCTAGCACATGCTATTTCCTAAAAATAGTTTTTTTACAAATGTGTTTTTTATTTATCACAGCAGTGTGAAACTGGCTGCAATAGTGTCTGATCATTGAGGACTGTGTTTGTTTAAATGAAAACTAATAGCATTTTCACAAATATGTGTATATCTTTTGACTGGAGTGTGTATGTTTTGACAGAAGTGTGTCATTTTGCAAACAATCTAGGAATTATGCAAATTGAGTGTGGTGTTTGGATAATTGTGATTATATTTTGAAAAAAAGAACCCGGTTTTCAAAATTGCGTGTAAACAATTGAAAAAAAACTGTAAAAGTGCTATATAGATGAGGATGACTTGACTTGACTTGACTATAAATGAATAATTATTTATGAATATTTATTCTGATAAAACTAATGCTGTCTACATTACTGTAATACAATTGTCTAATTTGTGTCTTTCTATTTCTCTACATTTATTTATTTATTAAATGTATTGAAGTAAGGAAGGAAGGAATTAACCCTTTCACACGTACGATCACACCGGTGTGATTAGAACGGTCTGAGCCAGAGACGGACACACTCAGTGCTGTCATATATCACAAATATTCAGTGTTTTCAACCATATAATGTTTATTTTAGGTTTCAGACATTTAAATAGACATAAGTACTAGCAAACCAATGATTTTGAGTTTGTAAAATATACACTGATGTCTATGGAAGTGGTAATAATAATCTTTTCCAATATAATAAGATGACACCATAGGCGCCGATACCGTGGGTGCTCCGGGGCTCGAGCACCCACGGAAAATACTGAGCACCCACGGAAAATACCGAGCACCCACGTGCTAGACTGCCAGTAGGCTACATTCATTTAAAATTAAACATTGCAGTTGGTGCTATGTGAAGCATCTGTCACTGTGATTGGTTATGTCGATGTCAGTCTCGCCTGCTCCATATCCTATCCACCAATCACAGCGTTTCTCGGATGAAAGCGCCTCTGATCGCGGTTACTATGTAGGCCTATGTGTCAGTTACACTTTTGATCTCCAATCCTGACTGTATTTGTGAGAAGTGGTGCTGTCCTGAGTTGAAAGAGAGCCTACTTTATGGCTTTATTATCAAGTAAATGGGTGTGTGTGTTCGTGTCGACCGCTGTCCATTTCCTAAAAGGGGTCGCATGAACACATATTCTCTATGAGTGTAATTTACACACACCGGCGGCGCCATTCATCGTCTATCCGCGGCGTCCAGCAACGGCTCAGGACCTTGTTCAAAATTCTGACGTGCCACAGAGCGCGATTCACATAGTTTTATATTAAATTTACATTTATTTGTCTCAAATCGTCATTAATTTATACTGACTTCACCCTGTGCTGCAATATACATTTAGTTTTACATTCATTTAGCTACAGAAAACTAAATGTTAAAACTAAATGAATCAGCTGCCGGTTGAATGAAAATTGCTGATGTTAACGAATTTTTAGGTGATATTCTCATTCAGTTAACAGACTGTAAAGTGCTAAGACTGCAGACAGCAAGGGTTGTATTTAATTGTACATTACAATCATAACATAGTACAGACATGATCTGAATTCCATAATATCCTTAAACATAACATTACAATATTGCTCGTGTACCTGCGCGTCCAGTGTGCGATACCTCGAGGCTCGAGTTGTGACGCGGCGCATTGTCTATATTTGCTTGCTTATTTATTAATCCAGGCAATTTGTTGATAAAACATTTATTAAAATGAAGATACAATTTATACAAAACGAAATTCACTTGCATCAGTAGAACTGATAAGAGTAAGGTTCTGAAATGCAAACATTTTTGACTAGACCTACTTTTTTTTTTTTTTTAAAGGGCCAGCGCCCATGAGCACCCACGGAGTAAAACATAAATCGGCGCCTATGGATGACACGTTGTATTCATATCAGATACACATTGTTTAAGTAGCTTTACATTTGACCCTATTCTTCTCCCAGTTCACCAGGCCACTTACTTTCATGTTTTTCATGAGAAGTGGAGGAATTGACGTGTTGTAAATCCAACAGATCCGATTCTCAACTGTGAAACAAACTAAAATGGCTCCGCTCATCGTGCATACAGCTCAACTAACGCGATTGTTATAAAGGTGTTTAAACAACGAAACACATCCACTTGCACATATTTGACAATTGGAATGCCAGTGTTTCATGCAATAGCTACAGTAATACATTTGTGAATATTTTTTAATGAAAAAGGAAAAATGACATAAAAGCAGATCATCATTCATTCAGCGCTGTGTTTTGGTTGCGCTGTGTCAGGTGACAAGCAATGACGTGTCACCATGGAAACATTAAAGTGGCCGTTCTAAATAACGATCGTCTTGAAAAACTCACGCTGGGGGGTCAGTTAGAATATTTTAAACTTACGTGTGAAAGGGTTAAGGAAGGAAAGAAGGAAGGGAACGAAGAAACTAAGGAAGTAAGGAAGGAAAGAAGGAAGGGAACGAAGAAACTAAGGAAGTAAGGAAGGAAAGAAGGAAGGGAACGAAGAAATTAAGGAAGGGAACGAATAAACAAAGGAAGGAAGGAACGAAGGAAGGAACGAAGGAAGGAACGAATAAACAAAGGAAGGAAGGAAGGAAGGAAGGAAGGAACAAATAAACAAAGGAAGGAAGGAAGGAAGGAAGGAACGAATAAACAAAGGAAGGAAGGAAGGAAGGAAGGAAGGAAGGAAGGAAGGAAGGAAGGAAGGAAGGAAGGAAGGAAGGAAGGAAGGAAGGAAGGAAGGAAGGAAGGAAGGAAGGAAGGAAGGAAGGAATAAACAAAGGAACACTCAAAAAAATGATGTGTTGGCTTTACTTAACTTTTTTTTGTAAACATGCACCACCGGTTCCACATAACTATGTTTCGTTAAACAAACATAATATGTTCATGTAACTTCAACATCATGGAATTTGGTCATTTTAAGCGACCCAATTAAACTCTAAGCTAATGAGTTAATTAAGTGAATAATTGAGTGATGATTGAGCATTATTGAAGACACCTGATGTTAACAAGCAGAATCTCTGAAGGAGAAAACCAGAATTTTTAAGTCACCATTATGGAGGTAAGTATTTGTTTTAGTTGGGCTCTTGACCATTAACTTATTAACTTTAGATTTTGTTTGGTTGCTGTACATGAGTTATAACAGCCGGATGAACAATAAACAAAGGTCATCTGATGGTGTTGGTTGTGTTTTAACCTAATCATTATTTCACAATAATTTGACCTGAGTCACTGAACTCATATTAAACCGAATTTCTGAGTTAACTTCACCTTACGGATAATAGCAGCACTGTCATTGTAGAGCTTACTATTCTTAGACTTAATGAAATTCAAATGATCAAATCAATAAACAAAAAAGAAACTTCCTAAAAAATATTTTGAGTAGGCACACACAGACATCAAGATTCAGCCTATGAATCTCAACAATGGTGACAATTATAAAGCATGTTGCAGTGCATTCTGGTGCCACCAATCAAAACTCATTCATGGCTCCCATCATGCATTGCTGCATGAATAAATAATGAGCTTATGATCTGTTTGTCACCATTGCTGAGATTCATATGTTGATTCCTGATGTCTGTGTTTGCCTACTCAAAATATTTTTTAAGAAATTTATTTTTTATTTCTTGATTTGGTCATTTGAAATTCATTGAAAAGGCTTAAAATAGTATGCTCTACAATTACAGTAAGGTAAACTTAACTCAGAAATTGGGTTCAATAAGAGTTCAGTGATTGAGGTCAAATGATTGTGAAATACTGATTACGTTAAACACAACCAACACCATCAGATCCCCTTAATTCATTGTTCATCTGGCTGTTATAACTCATGTACAGCAACCAAACAAAATCTAAAGTTAATAAGTTAATGGTCAAGAGCCCAACTAAAACAAATACTTACCTCCATAATGGTGACTTAAAATTCTGGTTCTCTTACGAGAGTATCTCTCGTACTGCGTAATATCTTACGCTATGGGGAAAACTCTTTTCCACGAGATATTGAAGCCAAAAATTATCCTTAATTTTTTATTAATGTAAAACGCTTTGCGGCAGCAAGCAGACATAGGCGAGACAGCTCGCGCGCCTATTGGCTGCCCTGCGGCAACAGCAGCAGCCTATCGAGAGTGGCTCTGCGTGACGTCACGACGAATGGGGGCCTTTCGCGCCCATATAGTCACGTCCCGCCAGAAAGGGCGTGGTCTCGCCCTATAACCAGGCTCGATAGCTGCTCTTACGTTGATTTTCATCTCTTCAGCGAAGCCTCACGCATCGCTGGATCCAGAGTGAGAAGCCGCGCCGTCGACCTGTAGCCTTCAGCGGGACGTGCCATTGAGCCTGGAGTCGCTGGCCTCGCCGCCTTCAGCCGCCGTACCTGCTGTGCTTTCCGGCGTTATATCCTTTCCTCTGCATAGAGTGTGTGTGTGTGCTTGCATATCTGCTTTTTTCCCACCCCCTCTAAAAGAGCGGCGTCTTTTTAAAGATGCCTTCCTGCGGTTCTTGCCGAGCCCCACTCAGCGACGAGGACCGACATGTCATCTGCGTGTCCTGCCTGGGTGAGGATCACGCGGACATCGCGCTCGCTGACGGCGGATGCCATCATTGTGAACGCTTGCCTATGGTGACTCTGCGGACTCGCCTAGCTTCGTTCTCCGAGCCCGCATCCCAGCCCGCCGTGATGCCGCGCCGCAAGAAGCGCCGCGCCCAGCGCGCGCCCGAGCTATTTCCAGCCCGCCAAAGCTCGCCGGTTCGCCCGCCAGCTTCGCCGGCTTCGCTCGAGTCGCTCCCAGACGGACAGCGGCCGCCGTCTGCCGCCGCGTCCGCACTTGAGCTCGACGAACTTACCGGAGACGGCATTGAAACTGAGCCGATGCGTCCGCTCTCTCAAGCCGTGGATTACATCGGCCTCGACTGAAAGGCGCTCGCGCAACTAACGCGCAGTAGGCTGGACGGACGCTTTCTCGGGAAAGACGAAGCTCCGTCACAGTCGAGACCCGCGCCTTTCCCCCCTGAATGGTGAGAGACATTTGTGGTTAACGCTATCCGAGATGACGGAAGCCGAGCGCTCCGTGTTCCTCGACGTTCTCGCTCTGCTGGACGCCGCCCCCCTCAGCGCGGGCCCCGGCCGAGGATTGAGATAAAGCCCGAGGTCTCAAGGCCTTCCTAGTCTCTCTAGGAAAGCGACGGTGTTCAGTTCCCGCTGCGGCCGGATTTACACCAAAACTTCTCGCTCGTTCAGTTCCAAGCAATGTGACTGTTCCGGTGTATTTCGCAGTGAGCAAGCTGGTTCCACAGCCCGCTTGCCTGCGCACAAAGGCCGTCGTTTCGGCTAACTAGCAGCGCCGCCAGGCCCGAGATCAAACACCGCGCTCTCGCTCTGCTGGACGCCGCCCCCCTCAGCGCGGGCCCCGGCCGAGGATTGAGGTAAAGCCCGAGGTCTCAAGGCCTTCCTAGTCTCTCTAGGAAAGTGACGGTGTTCAGATCCCGCTGCGGCCGGATTTCCACCAAAACTTCTCGCTCGTTCAGTTCCATGCGTTGTGACTGTCCCAGTGTATTTCGCAGTGAAGCAGCCGGTGTCTCAGCCCGCTTGCCTGCGCACAAAAGCCGTTTCTATGGCTACCCAGATAAATCCAATAAAGAGTGCATTTTCTGGTGTTCCGGCCACGGCCGATGGTGTTATGAGTGTTGTAAGAATGCCCACGTCCCAGTGCCCATTCCCACACCCAGACACAGCCCGCCACGGTGCAGGGCTAGCACAAATAAAACCAACTCATGTTGGTTGTGCAGAAAATGTAGTGAACCGCCCATACATGCCCGCTTACACTACACTATGCGTGTCCCTTGGTTTCTGTAAAAACGAAACTAACACACATTTAGTCGGCGCGAGCCGACAGTGTTCTCAGTGCAGTAAATGTGCCCGCTGTCCCGCATTTCCTCACTGACACGCCGAATCCCACGGGATTCACCCCCGCTCGCTTTCTATGCACAACCCGTCACAGAGAAGCTGAGCGCGGCCAGGCTGCCCGCTGTGATTAGCGCGCACCTCGCACGCTGTGAACACAGCGTTGATTCAGTCGGCGCGAGCCGAGTGTTCTCCGTGCAGAAAATGTGCCCGCTGTCTCGCGCCAGCATTTCTCACAGACACTCCGAATCTCACGGGATTCGCCCCCGCTCGTTTTCTCTGCACAACCCGTCACAGAGAAGCTGAGCGCGGCCAGGCTGCCAGCTGTGATCAGCGCGCGCCTCGCACGCTGTAAACACAGCAGTGATTTAGTCGGCGCGAGCTGACAGTATTCTCAGTGTAGTAAATGTGCCCGCATTTAGTAAATGTGCCCACATTCCCTCACACGCGCCGAATCCCACAGGATTCGCCCCGCTCGCTTTCTCTGCGCGTCCCGCCATAGAGAAGCTGAGCGCGGCCATGCTGCCCGCTGTGATCAGCGCGCCCCCCGCCTCGAACGCTGTAAACACGGTGTTGTGTTCCCAGTACACAGGGGCTCTCGAGCCGCCGTCCTGCCGCGGCCAGAGCCCAGATTTCATTCTACCCCTAGCTATTCACGCAGATGCGTGGTCAAGGCTTCCCGGGGTATCAGAATGGGTGTTGAACACTATAACGAGAGGCTGTTCGCTACAGTTCGCTCGACGCCCCCGCCGTTATAACGGCGCGAGTCGAAACTACGGTGTAAAGCGAAGTGTTTCATCTACTTCGAGCCGAGATAGCGAAACTACTGAGAAAAGGGGCTATAGAACCTCTATCTCAGGGCGAAGGGGGCTTATACAGCAGATATTTTCTGGTACCGGAAAAAGATGGTGGGCTCAGACCCATTCTAGATCTGCGACTGCTGAACAGAACGCTCGTGAAGCGCCAGTTCAGAATGCTTACGACCAGGAAATCCTCGCGCAAGTGCGCCAAGGAGACTGGTTCATGTCAATAGATCTGAAAGACGCCTATTTTCAAATACAAATAGCGTCCCATCACAGGCGATTCTTGAGATTCGCCTTCGAGGGCCAGGCATATCAATACACAGTCCTGCCGTTCGGCCTGTCCATAGCACCCCGTACGTTCACGTAGTGCATGGACGCGGCCCTCGCCCCCCTGAGACTTCGGGGCATGCGAGTTTTGAACTACTTGGACGATTGGCTGATTCTAGCTCGTTCACGAACGGAGCTCATAGAACACAGGGCCGCATTACTCGAGCACCTCGAGGAGCTGGGCCTTACAGTCAATTGGGCGAAAAGCTCACTGCTCCCCAGTCGGAGAATTTCCTTTCTGGGAACAGTGTTAGACTCGCTATCCATGACAGCACGCCTGTCACCGGAGCGCGGATTGAATATTCAGCACGTCGCGAGATCCTTCCGCCACGGCTCTATAGTCCCGCTCAGAAGGTTTCAGAAAATGCTGGGTCTGATGGCCACAGCAGCCTCCGTACTCCAGTTGGGCCTGCTCCGCATGCGCCCACTGCAGCTATGGCTAAAAGCACGAGTTCCCCCCAGGGCGTGGACCGCAGGTCTATTTCGCCTCAGGGTCGACCTTCAGTGCATTTCGGCTCTGAAACCATGGAAAGCAACCGACTGGTATCAGTCAGGTGTGAGTCTGGGGATCCCCTCGAGTGTGAAGGTGGTGTCTACGGACACCTCCACTTCGGGGTGGGGAGCGCTGCTCGAGGGCAGACCGCTAGCTGGCCTATGGTCAGCGCGGGAGAAGCTCCTTCACATAAACTGCTTGGAATTAATAGCAGTCGACAAAGCGCTAAGGCGCTTCTGTCCCCAGATAATAGGCCACCACGTATTGGTCCGGTCGGACAACATGTCAGTGGTGGCGTACATAAATCGCCAGGGCGGCGTCAGGTCCCGAAACCTTTACAGGCTGACGGAACGCCTCCTGGTCTGGGCTCAGCACAACCTGCTCTCGCTGAGAGCGGCGCATGTGCCTGGTCACCTAAATGTGGGGCCAGACAGGCTGTCCAGAAATAACGTCCCAGCAGGAGAATGGTCTCTGCACACGCAGACGATCCAGCTGCTGTGGGAAACGTTTGGCAAAGCGCAGGTGGACCTGTTCGCGTCCCAAGAAAACGCTCACTGCCCGAGATTCTTCTCGAAAAGCCGGGACGCGCTGGCCCATGTTTGGCCCCGCCGCCCCCTATATGCTTTTCCCCCTGTCTCACTCCTGCCTCAGGTGTTGGAGCGAATCAGGAGGGAGGGATGCCCAGTGCTACTCATAGCTCCGCTCTGGACAAACCAGTCGTGGTTCCCTGTCCTGATGCAGCTGACCAGCGCTGCCCCATGGCCTTTACCGTTGAGGAGAGACCTCCTCTCTCAGGCGGAAGGCTCGATTTGGCATCCTCGCCCGGATTTGTGGTCCCTGCACGCATGGGCCATCAACGGGTACCCGCTGACCTCCCAGAGGGAGTGTTAAACACGATCGCGCAGGCTAGAGCCCCGTCTACCAGACGGCTCTACTCCTCGAAGTGGTCTGTGTTCTCTGCTTGGTGTCAAGCGCAGGGCTTTTCACCTGTAGACTGCGGGGTTACGGAAGTGCTTTCCTTCCTTCAGGAGCTACTGGATAAGGGCAGGTCCCCTTCCACGCTCAAAGTATACGTGGCGGCCATAGCAACGTTTGCAAAACCGGTGTCTGGCCAGTCACTAGGAAAGAGCGACTTAGTCGTGCGTTTCCTTAGAGGAGCTCGGAGGCTAAACCCTCCCAGGCCCCCTTCAGTCCCGACATGGGACCTTTCCACGGTCTTGGAGGCCATGAAAGGTGCCCCATTCGAGCCAATCCAGTCGTCAGACATGAAACACTTGTCTTTCAAGACAGCGTTTCTTATGGCTCTCGCTTCAGTGAAGCGCGTAGGGGACTTGCAAGCGCTCTCAGTAAGCGCGTCATGCATGGAGTTTGGACCTAATGACTCAAAGGTCATACTCAAACCGAAGCACGGCTATGTGCCGAAATCCCTCAACACACCGTTCAGGGCCCAGGTGATTTCCCTGTCTGCCCTTCCGGTTCTCAATGAGGAGAAGGACGCGAGTCTCCTTTGCCCTGTCAGGGCACTAAGGGCTTATGTGTCCCGCTCGTCTGGTTTCAGACAGACTGAGCAGCTTTTCGTTTCGTTTGGCGGCCGTGCTAAGGGACTTGCCGCTTCGAAACAGAGCCTATCCAGATGGATAGTCGGTGCCATAGCGCTGGCTTACACTTCTAAGGGCCTACAGTGCCCTTTGGGTGTTAGAGCGCACTCCACAAGAGGCATGGCCTCCTCGTGGGCATGGTCTAGCGGGGTTACCCTGCAAGATATTTGTATGGCCGCGGGCTGGGCCTCGCCGTCTACATTTATAAAATACTATAACTTGGAGGTTCCCGCCTTACAAGCTAAGCTTTTGGCGGTATAAAATTCAGTGCTATCTGCCCGCTGTGCGGCTCGGATACTGAGTTTGACCTGCGTATTGCTCACTGACCGGTACAGCAGCTCATTAAAATGTTGACACACTTGTGGCCACCCAGTTCAGGCTGAATGTTCACCCTGACGGTATGGTCTATTTGTCACATGATTAGCTCCTTTCGGATGCTATTTACAGGGAATGATGCTTCTAGCCTCTCTTCCCTCACTCTCTGTGAGTGTATGGTGATTATGCACTATATGCGCCCCGGGCTTCGGCCCCTGGGACTTTGGTGTTGGATCCCTACCAGCACGGCGTGTTGCATTGTGTTCCCCATAGCGTAAGATATTACGCAGTACGAGAGATACTCTCGTAAGAGAACGTACTCGGTTACTAACGTAACCTCGGTTCTCTCTAGAGAGGGAACGAGTACTGCGTATCTTGCCGTGCTTGGAATACGCTCTGGTTCGCTTCGGCGATGAAAACCAACGTAAGAGCAGCTATCGAGCCTGGTTATAGGGCGAGACCACGCCCTTTCTGGCGGGACGTGACTATATGGGCGCGAAAGGCCCCCATTCGTCGTGACGTCACGCAGAGCCACTCTCGATAGGCTGCTGCTGTTGCCGCAGGGCAGCCAATAGGCGCGCGAGCTGTCTCGCCTATGTCTGCTTGCTGCCGCAAAGCGTTTTACATTAATAAAAAATTAAGGATAATTTTTGGCTTCAATATCTCGTGGAAAAGAGTTTTCCCCATAGCGTAAGATATTACGCAGTACTCGTTCCCTCTCTAGAGAGAACCGAGGTTACGTTAGTAACCGAGTACGTTTTCTCCTTCAGAGATTCTGCTTGTTAACATCAGGTGTCTTCAATAATGCTCAATCATCACTCAATTATTCACTTAATTAACTCATTAGCTCAGAGTTTAATTGGGTCGCTTAAAATGACCAAATTCTATGATGTTGAAGTTACATGAACATATTATGTTTGTTTAACGAAACATAGTTATGTGGAACCGGTGGTGCCTGTTTACAAAAAAAAGTTAAGTAAAGCCAACACATCATTTTTTTGAGTGAAGGAAGGAAGGAACAAATAAAGGAAGGAAGGAAGAAAGAAAGGAAGGAACGAATAAACAAAGGAAGGAAGGAAGGAAGGAACGAATAAACAAAGGAAGGAAGGAACGAATAAACAAAGGAAGGAAGGAAGAAACGAATAAACAAAGGAAGGAAGGAACGAACGAATAAACAAGGAAGGAAGGAAGGAAGGAAGGAAGGAAGGAACGAATAAACAAAGGAAGGAAGGAAGGAACGAACGAATAAACAAAGGAAGGAAAGAAGGAAGGAACGAATAAACAAAGGAAGAAAGGAAGGAACGAATAAACAAGGCAGGAAGGAAGGAAGGAAGGAAGGAAGAAGGAAGGAAGGAAGGAAGGAAGGAAGGAACGAACGAATGAACGAATAAACAAAGGAAGTTAGGAAGGAAGGAACGAATAAACAAAGGAAGGAAGGAAGGAACGAATAAACAAAGGAAGGAATGAATAAGCAAGGCAGGAAGGAAGGAAGGAAGGAAGGAAGGAAGGAAGGAAGGAAGGAAGGAAGGCAGGAAGGCAGGAAGGAAGGAAGGAAGGAAGGAAGGAAGGCAGGAAGGAAGGAAGGAAGGAAGGAAGGAAGGAAGGAAGGAAGGCAGGAAGGAAGGAAGGAAGGAAGGAAGGAAGGGAGGAAGCAGACCATTTTTGGCAGAAATGTGGGCCACATAGTTCAGATCTCAGGAGAATTGTTTGATTGACACGAGGAGAGTTTGCTGAGACTTTTTATTACAGATTTCACATCTTGGCAAATACAGTCTGAGATCTCCTCTGAAACTCTAGTGGAGAGAAATATTGGATTACGGGTGTCTTCTTCTCAGCAGACGTCTCCATTTTCCTTCTATTTAATCTTATTGGTGTCTGAGAAGCAGTTGAATTATTAAAGAGATCTCATTTGTGATTTTCTGCTTCAGTGGAGTGTCTTTAGGTCTCTGATTCGATGAAACTTAAACAGGTCGTTTGCTGTCGTTCCACGTTTGAACGTGTCTTGGAGATTGCAGAAGTCCAGCTTTGCCTCTGAGATGTTTGTTTCTGAAAAGCACAGATAAAATGTATTACCATTCTCCACACGACGTCCCTCCAGAGCCCAGACTGAATCCCCAGGCTTTATCAGGGACAGCGCTGCAGTTGTGAGCTCTGGCCCTGATATCTGTGTGTCGTGTGTCGTGAGTCGTGGCCTGAGCTTCACGCTGTGTTCGCTGAAGCTGTTTGAGTCCTGCTCAAATGAACAGCACATCAACAGGCGTTCATCGATTCATCTCAAATCTGGGTTCTCGCTCGCTTGTGACGGCTTGTGCCGTGCAAAAAAGGGTTTATTTTCTCTCTTTTGAAATAGAATTTGTTTATATGGTTTTATAGTTTAATAGTTTGTATGATGATCTGCATGAAATTTGGAAGCATCCGTTTGAATGGGCAAAAGTGTCGATTTTAGTGTGAATTTGTAGCCGTCACAAATTTTGATCAGGATATTCAGTACTCTTTCTGAAGATGTGTAATAGCGCCCCAAACCCTATTACATACTGTGTTTGTATTATTTTTCATTAACATTTTTAATGAAAATATAAACATATTTTCTGAGACATATTTGGCAAGTCAAACATATAAGAAAAATGTTATTGAAATATTTAGAATCTTTTTGTGATGTTGCAAAATGTTGAGTGTTAAGACCCGTTCACACCAAGAACTTTATAGACAGCTATAATAAGTCAGCGCTTCAAAGTCAGGTGGATTCTGGTTGGCTGTCAATGTTTTTATTGTTCATCAGCTGAAAAACAAAAATGTTGTGAAAGTGTTTTAAAGGATAATTCCGGTATTTAGCACTTTGAGTCTATTTTCTAGTTTGTTTTGGATGAACTAGAGTGGTGGACTTAGAAATTTTGACGATGGGTCCTGTCTCGACTTTTTGACTCTTTTACAATCGCCTCTGAGCGCTTCAGAGTGGCTGTCTATGGGCATGCACAAACATGTCCTTAAAACAACCCTTAACGTTAGTTTTCAAAACTGTGACACTCACTGAGTGATTAGTGGTGTTCGTTGATGTTCCAAAACAAGAAGCGTAGCGAAATACAGTTTCTGTCGTGTTTTATTTGCCATTTTTAAAAAATTCCATTGATGTCTGTTGGAGGACTCATTGCTCGTTGATATTACTGCGCTCCCGGATAGGGGACCCCCGAAAGGGGTCTGTTTACATTTGGTTGTAGTCTTTTCGCTCGGTTCTCCGTCTCTCAGTAGGCTAGCGTGAGCAGAGCAACTGCGGCAAAGTGGTTGTCGCCATCAAGTGGTCGGGAGTGTGCTAACGCTTCAGACTCAAATATCCAGCGGAAGTTTATAAGCGGTTGTGAAATAACACGGATTGAAAGCATACATTGCGCCGATATATTTGTTTTTAATCATCAACGAACACCACTAACCACTCGGTGAGTTGCACAGTTTTGAAAACGAACATTAAGGGTTGTTTTAAGGACATGTTTGTGCATGCCCATAGACAGCCACTCTGAAGCACTCAGAGGCGATTCTAAAAGAGTCAAAAAGTCGAGACAGGACCCATTGTCAAAATTTCTGTGTCCACCACTCTAGTTCATCCAAAACAAACTAGAAAATAGACTCAAAGTGCTAAATACCGGAATTATCCTTTAAGCTATATCGTTCATCTGCGATATCGTTATAGTTGTGGTGTGGACTTCCCAATTCTCGCATTAGAACTATTATTAAAGCGTTATTGCTGTAGTTATCATCCTTGGAGTGAACGAGCTATAAGTATAAATCTGAGCTAGTACAAAATGTTATTGTTGAGAGCTGCATTTTGCTGATGTGTTCTGGCTGATTGATAGGCTGCTGTCAGGTAATAGTCATAGTGTTTTGTGTGGTTACTAGGGTGTTGTCAAGTGGTTGCTGAGGTGTCCTCAGTTGTAGTAACTTCTAAAGGGGTAATGTAAAGGGATAGTTCACCCAAGAATGAAAATTAAGTCATTAATTACTCACCTTCATGCTGTACCAACCCCGTAAGACCTTTGTTCATCTTCGGAACACAAATGGAGATATGTTTGATTAAATCTGAGAGCTGGATCACTCCTCCATAGGCTTCTAAGGGATTGAAACTTGATTGAAGAAAATGTTTAAATATTTCAAGTGACTACAGTGGCTGGATCTTAAGTTTATCGAGCGACGAGAATACTTTTTGAGCGCAAAAAAATAAATAAAAAAAATGGCGACTTTATTCAGGTATTCTCTTTGGGCCTGGAGATTTCACGTAGTGTTATTGCGCAACGCTTCTGGTTGAATGTCACACGCATCACACACATGACCAGCATCAGCCAATAGTGAGCCTACGTGTGACGTATAACCCAGAAGCGCTGCGCAGTTACACTACGACAACAGCTTAAGAGAAAGACATGGAAGAGAAGAAATGGTTGAATAAAGTCGTTATTTTAGTTTTTTTTTGAGCGCAAAAAATATTCTCGTCGCTTGATAAATGTAAGATCTAGCCACTGTAGTCACTTGGACTCTTTTAACGATGTCTTTAATGACTTTTCGGGGCTGTCAGGTTTCAATCCCTTAGAAGCCTATGGAGGAGTGATCCAGCTCTCAGATTTAATCACAAATATCTTAATTTGTGTTCCGAAGATGAACGAAAGTCTTACGGGTTGGAACGACATGAGGGTGAGTAATTACTGACAGAATTTTCATTTTTGGGTGAACTATCCCTTTAAGCAAACATTCGGGGTGAACTATTCCTTTAAGATATTCTGGATGGGCATTGCTGGGCAGTTGTTTGAATGTTCTGATAGGTGGTTGCTATGGTATTGCTGGTGTTCTATTAAGCTGTTGCTAGGGTGATCCGATTGGTCATTTGTTTGGGTAGCATCATAAATCCACTTTTGATTATTTTCTTTCCAAACATTAGCAGCGTCCTCCTCTCCGCTTCCTAAACCTGCGTGTATCTGTGTCACGCGTCATCGCTTTCAGAGCTTTTCTCATTTTCTGGCTCTTTGATTCCTGTCGTGTCTCTGTATCATGAGTTTGAGTGGACGATCAGTTAATGGAGATGGACTTTCTGAATTAAACGTCTCTCACAGGCACTCCCTCAAAAATCTCTTTACTTTTATCAAAAGAACCCAAAACCTTCTTTTAGATCTTTTAAAATAAAAGAGTGTATTGTTATATGGAAGCATATAGTAGATGTCTTGACTAATATTAGAATTAAACCACAGGGATAGAAATAAAAGATTCCTTCAATATGATTTTATGGAAAACATGTTTTTCCTATTTATTTTGGGATTTCTTGGATTTATTGTTCATTTATGACAGCATCAGTCAGGACATTTTTATCTTTTTGCATTACTGTGCCGGTAGAACATATCAATGTTAGATTTCCATGCATTCCCTTTACAAATTAAATTGTTAATCAAGATTGAGTGCAATTTTTGTATGAAACGAAGTCATGTGAAGCACACCGAGATCTGATCTCACTCTCATCTAATCCATCTGGGAATTCATAAAGAAACTAAAACATTAATGCATTAAAGAAACACCTGCAAAACCGATGCACACGCTGTTTTAAAGGTAAACCAAATATTGATCTGATTTTCTAAAACTATGCTTTTTTTATGTTCAGCTTTATATAGTGTGTAATGTTGCTGTTTGAGCATGAAAAATGTTTCCAATGTTACAAAACTGGAGTTATTCTCTATATCAGTGTCACTTTTTCTGAACTCCCTGAAACTCCTCCATTGTAGTCTTGAGTTTTCATCCTGGAACGAACACGTCACAATATTCCTCATTTAAATAATTCCAGCCAAAGGCTTATGTAAATAAAGGGGTGTGGCCTGGTTATGTTGAGTTAGTGTTGAAACTTGTGGTTATGGTAATTAGGGGCGGGACATTTCTCAAACATGTTCGAAACGGTTGACCAATCACAGCACACTGATCCAGCCGACCAATCAGAGCACATTGTGCTTTTCAGAAGGAGGAGATTTATAGAGACAGGAACTAAAGTTTCCCGAAAGCATCGTTAGCCAACTATGATCGCAAGTTCCGTCGTTATAAGCATAGTTCAACGAGTCGGTGTTTCCCGAAAACATCGTTCTAACGAACATTCACAAACAGCATCGCAAACCTGTGATTAAAAGAGTTTCTTGTTTGCATGACGTGTGGACTTAATAAATCCTTATCTTGAGCAAAATAAGCAAGCTGACATTCAGTACAATCTGTATATTTTATTGAGAATATATACAAATGTCATTTGCGTCTTTTAGTTTGTCAAGAGATTTAAAGCAGTGATTTTGAAGAGTGTGAACGTGCTCTAGTGTAAGAACGAGCCTATGATTGAATCAGGAAATAGAGCAAAATAACTGAGAAAAATTAGAAATGGTTCTCAGATGTCATGTCTGTAATTTATATCAAAACATCTAGCGTTAATTTGATCTCAAACTGTTTCATTAAAAGAAGTTATTACTCCATCACGTGTGTGACGTCATAAACCAATGTGGTTGAACGACCAATTTGCGACAATATAGTTTCGGGAAACAGTCGTGACTAGCAAGTTGATTTCTTCAACGATGCATCGTACTATGAAGCAGCGAGTTACGTCGTTGGCAAGAAACACACCCCAGAGCGTTACTGAATGTGAAAAATAATGTGTTTTTGAACATTCAAAATTGAGACTATGTAAAAGGGCATAATATGGCCTCTTTAACTAATAAATACAAACTTTTTTGCATTCTTTTTTTAAAACATCCTCACTTTATAGCATTTTTTCCATTCTCACTACACTGTAGTTTTGTGAATTCAAGCATCTTGGAGCAAAAGCTAGAAGAAAAGTTTTTGTGATGCTTCTAAGACGTCCACTGTCATACAGCTGCATTTTAGTCAAATAAAGGGGTGAATTAACAGGTGTTTCACATTACAGCTGGTTTTATATCCTGTATATTTGCACAGCTGGAACGCCGGCTTGATCAATCAGCGTGTGGAACTAGAATTATCTGTTTTATCATTATTGATGATTATGCATAATTATTGGTGTGTCAGCAACACATGCAATCATGAATGTGTCCATTCCCACATCAAAGCCCTTGCTGGAGTGTGTAAGGCTGTAGTCACGTTAAATCAAACGCTGGTGTTTGTTTGTGTATCCGAGCGTCCGCTGGGGGCTAATTAAGCGTTTAGCGCCTGATTACGGTTTTATGCAGTTAAACGCTGTTCTTCTGCACACAAACTGACACGTTTCACACATCTGTTTTAGCACAGCAGCTGTCAGTGTTTGCTTAAGGAGCATCACTATTTGTTTTTATTTTGACAAACACTTGTCTGAACGTCATTGTATTTTTTTCCTAAATTCCATTTTCTCGTTTGAATTTTTCAGGATTTTTTTTTTTTTTTTTAATCTGAATTTTTCCTGCATTCCGTTTTAATGGTTACATTGCATTTTAGTCTATGTAGATGTGTAATTAATTGAAATTTTGAAACTAATACAATTTAACAACAATTGAATAAAAGTTCTAGAAAAAAAAACATTTTGAGGTCCTATGAAATCCGTTTTATTTATTCTTTTTTCCCCCAAATTCAAATTTTTACTATTTTACTATTAAATTCATAAAACCTTAAAAATATTTTTTTTATTTCTTTTCTTTACATTAATAATGCCCTATGACGTTTTACTTTTTAGAAATTCTATTTATATTTTAACAATAAAAAACCATGCATAATTCATTAAACTCATACATTTTTAACCATTTTGTTATGAAGATGCAAGGAGATGAACCCAAATGCAGACATTGTACAATGAACACAAGGTTTATTGGTACAAAAACAGGAAAACAAAACCCACGAGGGGGCAAAACACGGATGGAACAAGGCTGACAAGACTAAACTAAGACTGCACAATAAACAAACAATACTTCTAATAATTACTCACAATGACAAGACTTTCCACAAAGTACTCACAGGTAACAATGAACCGACACAAGACAGCAAACACAAGGGGATTTAAGTAGGGAGACTAATGATAACATAACAGGTGACACGGGTAAAGCAATAATGACAAGACGAGGATAACAAGGGGGCGGGGTTAAGAGACGAGACAACACAAGCACATGACCCAAACACAAGGCGGGTCTGTCATGATCCTGCCTCAAGACTAAAGAGAATCAAGGACACTAGGGCAGAATCATGACACATTTAATTAATTATATTAATGGTTTTTGATTATTACAATATTTAGTTAATTAAATTCATACATTTTTAACCATTTAATTAATAGTTAACTGTTAACCCCCCCCCCCCCCCCCCCCCCCCCCCTGCAATTCTGTGATGAATGTTTTATATTTTCTGGATTTTATGATTTATAACATATTTATTATCAAAAACGGTGCACTGTAAAAAGTGAACAGTTGGATCAACCTAAAAAAATTACTTCAATTGGTAACACCTAAAAAAATTAAGTTTTCTCAACTTAAATTATCACGTTAAAAGGTGATAATTTAAGTTGAGAAAACTTAATTTTTTTAGGTGTTACCAATTGAAGTAATTTTTTTAGGTTGATCCAACTGTTCACTTTTTACAGTGTGGTCTTCAAACAAAGACATAACATTAACAATTGAATTCACCTTTTATAATATAATCAAATGAAAATGTAACAATTCCTTTGTGTGATATTCCTTAAAGTTATAAAGCTGTAACAATTGTATTATTATAAATAAAGCACACTGCTTGTTAACCGCATTAAGCCGCTGCGCCCCTCGCCTCTCCGCAGTGCAAGGTGCCAATTATTTCCCTCAATATGCTAATAAAGTTGCTTTAGTGGCACATTCTCTGACTAAAGTCTTTGTCGGCTGTCACCAGGCTTTAATTAATGCCTGCTATTACCTGTGCTGGAGTGCTTGTGTGTGTGTGTTTGGGAAGCGCTAAGAGTCTCTCATCTCTGGGCGTCCGCGCTGATACAGGCAGATAATCAATAAGACTCCCGGTCCATCACGGCGTGTGTTTGAGAGGCCGGGGAAACACACACACACACACACACACACACACACACACTGGGGAGCCTGATAGTGCCGCATAAATCAAACGCCTCGTAATAAATGCCCGGAGACGCTCGCTGGACGCTTCTGCCAGTCACAGATTTCACAAACGTTCCCATGCCAGAGTTAATTGGCTCCATTCCTCCGTGTGTGTGTGGAGACACTTGATTAGGACTCACCGAATCAATCGCCGGACCCATAACCTGCTTGTTTAAAAGGACCTGTTTTGGGAAAGGCACTTAATGGGAAGGTCGTGTAGGAATGTGAGGGGCTTTTAAAAAAGCTTTTACGTTTGGCAAGCTATTGGGAAGTGCTTTTAAAAGAATTTCCTAAGCAATCAATTACAGCCGATGTTCATAAACGTAATGCTGCGTTCCATTCAAGGTCAGAAAGATCTCAATAGCCGCTTTCCAACAAAATTACCTGGAATAATTTGTCCCAGGAACTTTTTCCCCACAGACCTGTTGCTTTCTGTGTTTCCATCACGGTCTAAAGTACTGTGAAGATTGGGCAAATTAGTTTGGTGAGGTAGGACTGTCTGCGGTCGACTTTCCAGTTCCCGCTGGGATTCGTCCTCCGTTTAAGCTTTAAAGGATTAGTTCACTTTTTAAAAAACTTTTGCTGATAATTTACTCACCCCCATGTCATCCAAGATGTCCATGTCTTTCTTTATTCAGTCAAAAAGAAATTAAGGATTTTGATGAAAACATTCCAGGATTTTTTTCCATATAATGGACTTCAATAGTAGCCAAAACGGTTCAAGGTCCAAATGAGAGTTTCAGTGCAGCTTCAAAGGACTTTAAACGACACCAGACGATGAATAAGGGTCTTATCTAGCGAAACGATGCGCCATTTCGAAAATAAATAAAACCGTTTATCTATTATTAGCAGAAATGCTCGCCTTGCTCTGTTCTCCTGTTAGAACTCGTTCATCAAAATGAACAAATCTTTTTTCGAGTCATTTCGTTCGTTGATTGAATAAAATGACTCGAAAAAAGATTTGTTCATTTTGATGAACATGTTTGAACAGGAGATTCAAGATCGTGCATTTCAGGTCAGAACAAGGCGAGCATTTCTGCTAATAATACTTAAACTGTTTTATTTATTTTCGAAATGGCGCATCGTTTCGCTAGATAAGACCCTTATTCATCGTCTGGTATCGTTTAAAGTCCTTTGAAGCTGCACTGAAACTCTCATTTGGACCTTGAACCGTTTTGGCTACTATTGAAGTCCATTATATGGAGAAAAATCCTGGAATGTTTTCATCAAAATCCTTAATTTATTTTCAACTGAAGAAAGAATGACATGGACATCTTGGATGACATGGGGGTGAGTAAATTATCAGCAAAAGTTTTTTAAAAAGTGAACTAATCCTTTAAGTCCCCCTGTAGTCAATACGTGTATCCCTTAAAACTCATCTTTGATCACCAAAATTACATATTTTACAAAATATTACAAAAAAAATTCCTTTAAAAAAACTCTTCATGCCTTAAAATAGCTTCTACACCCTTGCCCAATTTAGTATGCATGGTTCTATAAATATGCAAATGAGCCCCGCCTCCACTCACTCACTCAGCTCAGAGATCCACTCGTTGACGATCACACGTTGATCTGATTGGTTACAAGGTAGTTTCACCGCAAAATCCGCCCCACCCTACATTTGTTCTTGTTCCCGGAGCCGTTTAACTTTGATATACGTCACAATAGGGAAGAAAAGACTATGGCAACTACTGTTTCATGCCGACTTTAAGGTTTGTAACAGAAAATGGACTGTGTGGGCATGAAACAAGAACAAATGTATCGGAGGTGGACTGTATCAGGCAGAAAACACTTCCCTTTGTCTTTCTCACACATACAGATCTTTAACACCAGCTTCAGCTGAGTTTTCATCATGATTCATTTTTAGGCGTCTTGGCAGTAATCTTGCTCTTTTTGTCATTAAGCTCCAGGGTTGAAGGTGTTAATTTTACAAATTAGGTTAAATCCTATGAGGTCTTCCAGTTTCTCTCTGAACTGAATTACTATTCAACGTTTCCAGAGACGATAGATCACTGTGTTGTCCAGGACGTCAGACGGCAGTTTTCTCTCTCTTTGGTAGAAACGTGACTCTTTGAACTTTGCAGTAACTGGTGTTAATGTAATTATTTATTTCGGTTTATTAGTGCTATTCTCTTGATGAGAACTGGGTGACTGTCTTTTCCAACATTTTGGATGTTTCATTGATTGTTTAATCAATAATCTATACGTCAGGAGATATGCTTGTGTGTCCATCTCTTGAGGAAAGACGTCAATGATGTCGGTGTGGTGTCATCAAATGAGTGATCTATACTAGTTTGGATCTATTGAGTCTCCAATGCGATGTGACCTTTATTGAAGACCGTGTTGTGAGAGGTATATCTCTTCTGTGGTTGAGAGATTTTTAGAAACAGTGGCATTTAAAGAGGCACATATTAATGCTAAGAAGTGCATTTTCTTCTGATTTGAAAGGCTTTATTTAAGTAAAATAAAATGCATGCAAAAACATTAAACAAAACAAATATTTGACCCGAGTTAAATTGATCAAAAGTGACATTTATGATGTTACAAAAAGATTTCAATTTCAAATAAAAGCTGTTCTTTTGAACTTTTTTTCACCAAAGAATCCTGAAAAATGTGTCACACAAAGATATGAAGACATTTTAACACTAATAATAATCAGAAATGTTTCTTGTGCATTAAATACTCAAACTAGAATGATTTCTGAAGGATCTTGTGACACTGAAGACTTGAGTAATGATGCTGAAAATACAGTTTTGATCAGAGGAATAAATTACATTTTAATATATATTCACATACAAAACATTTATGTTAAACTGTAATACTTTTTCACAATTTTACAGTTGTATTTTTGATCAAATAAATGCAGCCTTGATGAGAAAAACAGACTCCATTCAAAAACATTAAGCAGCAAATTTTTGACCCGAGAGTGTCAGTATTGACCAATCAGAGTGAATTATTCCTGAGAGCTGTGTAATAAACCCCAGACATGTCTTGACAGGTTTCTTGTGATTATCGCAGGATAAACAACTGCCGTATGTAAGCATGGAAATTATGCATTCAAGTCTAGTCAGTGAAATGTCAATACTCAGTCAAAGGCAATCCATAATTGCCAAGTCATTTACAGATCTGTGGTGCAATTTTCCAGTTTGCGGCGTCTTCACAAAGCCTGACATTTCTCCCTCATTAGACTGTTTTATATTTCGTGCCTGTTCTCCGCAGCCTCGTGCCACAAACACAAGCCTAATTGGGAGGAAACATGCAAAGCAATTAATCAAACAAAAATTAGGGCCAATGAGAATTCAGGAAAATAATCCACTTTGCATTTTTATATTCTCGTGCCATTACCCTCCTCTAGCCAAACATGAAGCTTGTTGTGTCAGTGCGGAAAGTTTTGATTAAGCCGCACAGAATTAAAGTAGTTTATCATTCTTTGCTGCTCGAGAGTTTCATCCACTCGCTTTGCAATCTTTTCACCATTTTTTTTTTTCCAGAAGCAAGGGTTGGGAGGACGAGATTGAGGTTATGGCTCTTCGTGCCGTGTGTTTTAAGAGACTCTCTGCTTGAATGAGAGAGATTTGAAATGTGAAACACTAGCTGAGGTACAAACTTACAGTGTGAGGCCACATAAAAAGTGCATGAAAATCATATCACACTTTTCTGAGTTTCCCTTTTTTTTGCTGTGTTTTGCACAACACGATCTCAGCTCTTCTCAAGCTCCTTCAGGACGTCCCGTCACGCTGCACCCCGGCGGTCGGAGGATTCACTGCGTAGAGATAAAGACAGTTTTGAATGATGTTACTTCTTTCAAATTGAGGAAGACATCAATTAAATCTGTGCTTATCTCTACAAGCAAGCAAATGAGACCCGGATCCCAGCCATATCCCGCCACGACCTGCCAATGACAGATAACACGTCTGGATCGGGGCTTAGTCCCGCTTCACAGCCCAACACTCCTGTCTGATTACTTTATTCTGTTCTCACTGTGGAATATAAATTATGTTATAACCCACTGTACATGTTCATAACATGCATGTTTAGGCCTGTGTTTATGTACTTGCGCTACTGTTCAAAAGTTTGGGGTTAGTACGATTATTTTCTAAATAAATTATACTTTAATTTAGCAAGGATGCAATAAATTGATCAAATTGATTGAATTTATTCATTGAAATTGAAGAAATTGAGAAATTGATTTACTTTATTTATATAGCACTTTTCAGACATAAAATGCAGTTCAAAGTGCTTTACAAAAAATTATAGTCAAAAATCAACAGACACATCACATTCAATAAAAACATACATCAAATATGAGATAAAATTAAGCCTAAAGCCTGTAGGTTGGTAACCGGTATAAGATGAACAAGACCGTGATCAGAGAGCCCCGGGACAGAGTGATATGCATCCTTTATTGTGGTGTAACAGTGCATTACTGTCTCTGGTGGGACATGTAACTATACTGGGACATGTTACTGTCTGTGTTTTGGCAGTTCAAGGTAGAGATTTGCTTTGTTAAGGGGATAGTTCAGCCAAAAATGAAAATCACCCCATGTTTACTCACCCTCAAGCAAGAAAAATATCCATATTTAAAACTTTTTAAACTAAAATAACTAGCTTCTGACAGACGGCCAGAAGAAACTTCTTTCAAAAATCTTACTGACCCAAAACTTTTGAATGGTACTGTATATATCTTGTATTTCTGTGTGTGTGTATATATATATAAAGTATTCATCTAGAAACAACAACAAAACAGCATTTGCAAACCATTTCTTCTGTAATCAGATTTTATCCTCCAGGAATTGTTAGGATTGTCAGAAGTGGGCGTTACATACAGTAATCGATTGGTGGGATTGGTGGGTTTTAAAAAATACAGTATGATGTTGTAAATAAAAGTTGTTTCAGAAGATACAGAGCTCGTTATAATGGTTTCAGGGAAGTCTACCATGATAAATGTTTTCCTTTGTAATACTGTGCACTGATGAATTGTGCATGATGTGACCAGGAATGTGCATTTAGAAAGTAAGTAAATAGGGTCAATTTTGGTTTGGTGTTGACACTAAAGTGAGTTGATTCTTCCATCTGTCCCGGACAGAAACTAGAGCTCTTCTTCTGGCGGGATGGAGGCAAAGCCACACAGAGCAGTTTGATCCCCATTGCCAGCTGAGAGCTGTGAAATGGCTCTTTTCCCCTGCAGACCGTCAATGTAGGGCACTTACATTTAGAAAGCGGCCTGGATGTGAGCTCTCGCTCTTAAAGCAACAGACAGATGCTGTTCCTGTGCCAATGTGATGCTGAAAGCTGCTGTAAAGGCCTCCCGCAGCAGTTTTGGGATGAATACGAAACCTGCGATTCATTTTATGAACAATTTGACAACAAGTAGTGCTTTTCACAAAAAACAAAAAACAAAAAAAAAAACACCCTAGCAATCACTCAAGACCGTGTTAGAAATAGCTATAGAACAGCCTGGAAACGACCCTTTTTTTAGCATAAAGTCAAACACATATGCTCAAACATATGGGTGAAGCTTATGAAAAACATGTCTATTTTTCACCCCAGAATCAGAAATGTAGAAAAATGGTTTGCATTATGAAGCATAAGAGCATTGGGGTTTTTTTTTGCGTAGTGACCAGGTTTATTTGAGTGTCATTGCCCCTGTTTACACCTGGTATTAAGATGTGTTTTGGTCGATCGGATCACAAGTAGATGAGGGAGACTCATTCCCGTTCACACCTGGTGTTTTAATCCGTCTCTTTTGTCCACTTTCAAACATTTTGTCCTTCTTTCTTCCAGAGGAGGGTCTATAAGGGGGTAAAAGTATGGGTTTTTCAGATCTTTCATGGACAAAATAAGCTCACGCAAATTACATATGATCACGACCAGAGACGACATAAAAACATACGGAGAACATCAGCTTTATTTTCTGCTCCGGACAGACACAAGACCAGCCGAACGCTGTGAGTGTGTGTTAGAAATCAGGAATGGTGAGAGAACATTGTGATTGGTACATTTTTCATCTTCAAGCCAAATTTGGGTCTCCAGCCGACAGTTTAAATCCAGTCTGGCTAGAGCTCTTCTCATAATGTTTACTCATTAAGTAAGTAGGAGAGTAGACGGTCTTTCGAACACATTCGATCACATGAGTGTTTACACTACGAAAGCAATTCGGTCGAATGTGTTTTCCACTACCTCTGGAAATGATGGAAAGTGGACAAGCTCAAAACGTTTACACATGTGGTGTCGTCCATTTGTGATCTGATCGACCAAAACGCATCTTAATAGCAGGTCTGTGTATGTGTGTTCGCGGTGTCAAATTACAAAATTCACGTCCTGTCCTTGTATAACGCGTCAATACAACTTGTAAACTGGTAATTTTCGGAGTGCTCCAACTTGTACCACCAGACAACAGCAGATTAATTTAGCCATAGAAACGCATCATTTCGAGGACTTGAACAGCTCAGAGTGGAACGTCTCAGGTTGTCATCACGAAATTATGGTAATTACGACATGGTGTGCACGCAGCATACTAATATACAGGGGTTGGACGATGAAACTGAAACACCTGGTTTTAGACCACAATAATTTATTAGTATGGTGTAGGGCCTCCTTTTGCGGCCAAAACAGCGTCAATTCGTCTTGGGAATGACATATACAAGTCCTGCACAGTGGTCAGAGGGATTTTAAGCCATTCTTCTTGCAGGATAGTGGCCAGGTCACGACGTGATGCTGGTGGAGGAAAATGTTTCCTGACTCGCTCCTCCAAAACACCCCAAAGTGGCTCAATAATATTTAGATCTGGTGACTGTGCAGGCCATGGGAGATGTTCAACTTCACTTTCATGTTCATAAAACCAATCTTTCACCAGTCTTGCTGTGTGTATTGGTGCATTGTCATCCTGATACACGGCACAAAACTGTGCTCTTACCCTGCTAATTGGACCTTCACAGTCTGCTCTTATTGGTTCAATGTGCAATTAATGAAGATTGGCCACCAGGCTGGTCCAATTTAGCCATGAAACCTCCCACATTAAAATGAGAGGCGTTTCAGTTTCATTGTCCAACCCCTGTAGTTTTTGTTAACATTTTAAATTCAAAATTATTTTTTATTTTCTGTTTGCAGTTTTTTATTTAGTTCTAATAATTTTGTTGTGTTTTTGTCATTTGTTTTTGCATAGTTTTTATTAAGTTTTAATTTTAGTTATTTTAGTTTTTCAACTTAAACTAAATGAAAATGAGAAATGCTGCTTTGGCAACTAGCTGAATAATTATTTTTATATTTTATTATTTATATATTATTTCAGGTAATGTTGGTTTTATTTGTTTTAAGTAATACAAATTTTCATGATTTTATTTTTTAAGTATAATAACCCTGATTTATTGACATTTATTTTTTTATTTATTTATCAATTTAGTTTAATTTATTTAGCTTTATTTTGGTGAAAAACTTATGAAAAAGCTTAATGGTCCTATGTTTTATATGTTTTATTTGGTTATCCAAATTTGTATTTATTTATTTATTTAGCTTTATTCTGGTGAAAAAACATATGAAAAAGCTTAATGGTCCTAAAATAATTTATAATATATCCAAATTATTTTTTTATTTGGTTGGTTGGTTGATTTTCTTTTTAGCGGATATGAAATATGTGATGCATACTTGTTCAGGCATTATAGCAAAAATAAATCATTTGTTCATGATAGCTAGATAATATCAAGTTTCCAGTTCTATTACAGTACGATGGAGAAATTTCTATATCAGGATTTTGTCTGAGAGCCGTTCAGTGATATTTTCAGCTGTGTGTTTTATAGAAATGAATAAATTCCCCATGCAGAAAGGAGGCTGATGTTAATCAGGTCAGCTGGAGTGTGTTGTTCAGTGTCCGCTCGGAGATCTCAGCGTTTGATTAACATCCACAAGTGTTTTCTGCACACAGGACACTTCAGAAAGTGCTTTGTTCAAGCCTTGGGGAACTGTGTCAAAGCATATTTATGTGCTAGACTGAATTCAGTGAATGATTCACACAATTTATGTAATATACTTAATATACAAAACAGCACTGTGTCAATGTTGTTCTTTCCCAAAAGTCCAAAAAGCATCATAAGAGAAAGGCTTTTAGTGTATAACAATTTAAATTTATGTCTGTTTCTCATAAAGCTATCAAATGATTTCACTTGCAATATAGTGCACAAATGTGGTCTAGTGCTTTTTAATAAACCTGGTAACAAGGCATTGAAACGGATCATTTTAATTTCTCTGCGTGATCGTATAATGAGGACACACACCCATGTGTGTCGCATAACTGACTTGGAGGGCGAGGGTTGCGACCCTGTTTTTAGGAGAAATAACCCCCAGAGCTTGAGGGGCTGCTTGACATTTGGTTTTGACATCAGGGCTGGGAATCTTCATCAAAAAATGTTAATTCAGTGAATGCACCAATTGAAAGCAACTTAAAGGGACAGTGTGTGTCTCGTCGAAGAGCACCGTTCTTTAATTGATGTCTGGAGGAGGGCAGATTAATTAAAAGTGTGACAATAATTGATTAATGTTTATATTTTTCGGTGGGCACTACAGCATTGGTCTAGGATACAGCATTATACAAAATGAGTTGTTTTCCCCGGCATTATAGAAATAATTTGTTTTCTGATGTATTTGTGGGCCATACATTTATTAAGCAATCCAAAGTTGTGAAAAAACTGAGACAACATTTGAGATTGAACTTTTTATTGGTTTTAACAAAAGTTTCATAGACAGACCTACCATAAGTTGCAAGGTTGTTACGTGATGATATCCTTTTTCTTTTTTGTTCTTTAAAATTTAATTTAATTGGCAAATTCCCCATTAAACACTACTCTACCCATCAGGGTTGGACTGAAAAATGATCTCCCTTTCAATTCAATACTGTGAATTAGAGGTAAATGTGTCTGTCTGTCTGTAATAAAGAAACTAATAAAGATCACCATAAAGTTCCCCAGTTGATTAATTACATCGGTAGCACTTTACAATAAGGTGCATTAATGTATTTACTAATATGAACTAACAATGAGCAATTTGTTACAGTATTTATTTATCTTTGTTAATGTTAGTTAATAAAAATCCAGCTTCTCATTTTTGTTCATGTTAGTTCACAGTGCATTAATGTTAACAAATACAACCTTTGATTTTAATAATGTATTAGTAAATGATGAAATTAATATTAACTAAGATTAATTAATGCTGTAGAAGTATTGTTCATTCATGTTAACTAAGGTAGTAAACTAATGCTAGCTAATGAACCTTATTGTAAAGTGTTACCACAGTATCAAAACCGGTTTTCTGAAATTGTATGTTTAAAGCTGCAGTCCGCAACAGATTTTTTTTGTGTGTGTTCAAAACACACAAAAATGTATATAATAAGCGAGTACATCATGAATCCATTGTCCAAACCGTGTTTTTGTCTTATCTTGAATCACTGCGATACACCAATAATAAGTTTTTATATGGGGACTATTTTAGACTGGTATGGGTTAGTACCTGCGTGTCTCGACATATACATAAACAAAGAGAAGTAGATCCGGCTACAATGTTATTCCGCAAGACGCATGCAGTTACAAAAGTTGCTCTAGTTTTGTGCCAAAAGTTACAGCAAATTAGACATTACCTATTTAAATATGCACCTGTTCAAAAAGTGTAACATTCATATTTTTCTTGGAACTGGTTGGTTTAGTGTTTTTGAAATCACTGTGAAAAATCACAGTGGTAAAAAAATGCTTCAGTGGACAGTCCCTGTAGTGCTTCATTTGATGTGTATTATCCAGTAACCCTGAAAGGCAGTGCAGAAATTGGCACAGATTGCATGTAGGGACTGCTGTGGTCTGACAGCGTGTGTTTTTGTCCTGTCAACGTTGAGCTGAAGATGTTTTGGATCACCATTTGAAGCTAATTGATCCCATCTCATCTCCCGTGCATTCGGAAAGCTTGACTTTAGCTGACTGTTTTCAGACGTCATGTAAAGCTTTTCTTTTGTTTCAGCAATGTTCCATCCAGAGATATGTTTTCTTTCAAACGAAAAAACTTTCTGACTTTCTTTATCATTTCGGATGAAAAGCAGTTTTCGGTTGGTGTAGTGAGGCTGCAAAGTATGTGTGCGTGCATGTGTGTCCGTGTGAAGCAAAGGAAAGCTGTTTCTTGTCTGAAAGCACCAAACAAGTTAATTTACGCAGCGGAGTGAAGACGGGATAATTGGTCCCTTGATCAAAGCGGGATGTTTGAGTGGGACAGCAGCTAGCGGTCCTGCCGCTTTAGCATGCAGCGCTACATTGTGTAATTAGACTGTGTTTTCTGCTGTGGAAATGCACCTAATCACCTGCGCTTGTCTGTTCTGCTTTCACCCTCAAATCCACAAACCAGAAGAGACCGAACGAGATCTGTGATGTTTGAAAGCTGCACACTGATTACACCAAACACAACCTGCTTTTCCTCTTTGTGTTTTGAGTTGCATGGCCGGTACATCCAGAGAGAAGAGTAAATCTTTGTTTTAGAGTGATTTTCAGTCAGTCTTCTCATTAATGTCACGTTGTTGTTTACAAGCTTTTTCCACTCTAAATGCTCTGGGAGGATTGGTGTAACTAGATAATCTGCCTTTGGTGATTTGCTTCAGCATTGTAGGAAAATGAAACCCGGTCAAATCCACTGATGTTAATCACATAAAAACATGCTGGGTTTTCATGCTGTTTTTATCGGTGGTGATCTCGTTGGCTAATGTGATATAATTGGAAACTTAATAAAACTTTTATTTACCTACTGAGCATTACATAAAACCATTTTATGAGTCCTTAAAAATGTGCAAGTGTAATTCCAAACCTCAGAACATTAAAACGCGCAGTAATTTACCTGCTCTGGTAATAAGTATGTCAATTGACCCTTCGCAAAATACAAAGAGCAAAGAGGACACTGACAACACGCAAACAGACAAGACAGAGCAGAGTCTCATTCATCAAATGTTAATTTTTTAAGAAATGCAGCATTTGTGTCTCTTTAATGTTAAGATCGCTGTAACTCCTCAGTTCAAGCAGCACTTGAACCGATATCTCTTCCTCTTTACTACTAGTTATCGCACAAAATAAACATGAATGAACATCAGACGGTATGTTGTTTCGACTGCAGAAAGACATCAATACACATTACATTTTTCAAATTCAAGTCATCTGACGTTAATCTACTAACTCTCCTGTCTGGTTGGTTTGTCGGACAAAATGGTGGATTCAGCGTTATGATTGGTCAGATCGCCTGTCAATCAAACTCCTGGCAAAAGGTCAATTGCTTTTGCTCAAAGTATTGACATTTGTAACTCTTCCTGCAGCACATACACTATACCGGTGAAAGGTTTGTAATTGTTTCCACAAACATATGAAGCAGCACAACTGTTTTCAACATTGATAATCATCATGAAAGTTTCTTGAGCATCAAATCATCTTATTAGAATGTTTTCTAAAGGATCGTGTGACACTGAAAATTCAGCTTTGTTCACATCACTACATTTGAACATATATTACAATAAAAAGCTCTTATTTTTTTCTGGTTTTACTGTATTTTTGATCAAATAAATGCAGCCTTTGTGAGCTGAAGAGACCGTGTTTAAAAACATTAATGCATTTTTAAAAAATGTGGTAAACATCACTCACTTCTTCAGAAAATGTAGAAATCTGGTTGTTTTCATGCAGTCCTTTCATCAACCCCATATCCCTGAGATCATTTAGTTTAATTTTAGTTTCAAGAGTAAATGCTGACGTCTAGCAGAAATGGAGCAAAACCATTTTTTTTATTATATTGTATTTATTTAAAGCTTAAAAGCTGCAGTTCTTACAGTTTCGATTTCATCCTGTTTTCCTCTCTAAAACTTTTCTATAAGTGTTCTTGATAAGTCTTCTGCTCTTCTTCTGAGTGCTGTACAGATGTTTTCCACTGTAAACACAGACATATTGGTTTCCAGAAGCATCTGCCGAATGGATAAAGTGTCAGGAATGCTGTGTAGAAATGGCACAGGCTCCGTCACGCCGATTAATTTATATGGAATACATTAAACCACACCAGTTTTCCCCTCGTTTTCTTTTGACAGATAACCATCCACACGACTACACCAGCCATCTGGATCTCACTGGGTCACACACACCTAAAATCGGTGAGTCGTTTAACACCTTTGTTTCCAGGTAATTCATTCATTCATCCTTAGGTGTGAAATGACGCTCAGAGTTTAATTGATTTATGACGGCATCAGTGTCTTCCACATCCAGATGGTGTGATGTGTGAAAAACATGGCGGATAATATCAGTGCGGTGTAGATTTGAGAAATTAATGGAGCTAGATTTTATCTCCAGAAAAGATTTTCATAATTAGCCTCATCAAATGAGCACTGATAATCTCCATTACTCAAGATGCTTAACTCCCCGGCAGTCCTCAAGATCAGAGACGGCTTTCACCAAAAAAATTGATCGGGGAAAAAAAGCAGGGCTTTGACAAAAAAATAAAAAAAAGGTCTCTTGACAGGAAATTAAAAGCTTAGCCTGTAAATGGCCCCGCTATAGTCCCCCGCAAAACAGTATGCTAATCGGATCTGCACAGTTTGCCGACGTTATTGAAAAGCCACAATTGTAATTATTCTGACTATATCTTGCATTCCCAAATTTGATTTTGTGTGAAAAAGCTTTTCAGACTGCAAAGCACACATCTCTCGTTTTGGAGCGACGATACCATTAGCTTTTTTACTCAATTAAATTAACCTTGTGTGCTAAAGCTGGCATTGAAAACGAACTGGTCTGAAGGAAGTTAATATCAACTCACTTCAATAATAATGAAGGGTCATTCTGTGTCAAATCAACCTGAGGTCCAAATTTTGATTTTAATCTCTTTTTTTTCTGGTGAAAGAAGTATATATATGGAGAAGAAAGCCAGAATATTAAATGTCATAGCTGAGTATTTACCAAGTAATCCACCATTTTGTTGAGGTTGTCAAAATTACCATTTTCACCTGAGATTTGGAGCCAGATTACAGGGGGTAAAAAGACTTTAGAAAGATATAGCATCGTTATTTTATTATTACACAGGGATTGGTAGGTCTGCTAGTAACATTTGTTGACTTTAGCTATCTTTGTTGCATTATATGCCAATGTTGACCTTTCAAAAATGGGGAGAAGCACTTTTCATGTTTTTCCCCCCAAAGTTTGCATGTCTGTAACTCAATAAATATTAATTATATCTTAATATCCTTTTAGATTTTTGTTTTTCACAAACTTTTCTTTTGGTGTCTTCATTTGTAAGGCCCTATATTGTTACATTTTAGACATAATGAGGATTTCAGTGTGGCTTCATTAATAAATTGTACACATTTTCAGTTGGTCAAAAACAAATGTGGGTCACTTTGCGTACAGCTGATACTTTTTCATTTAAAGAGGAATGTCTAAAGAACAAATAGTGTTGAAACTAGAAATCTATCTTGTTTTCCTCTATCAAAACAATTGAATAGAACAGTGCCAAAAAATATTCCTTTTCCAAAGTTTGCACATGCACCTGTAACTCTAGACATATTAAAAATATCACAATATCCTTTTAGATTTTGGTTCTTAATAAGTTTTTTTTTTGTGATCTTCATTTTTAAGGCCCTCGATGGTTCAATCCCAGAGATATTGGAACTTAATGCGGCTCAATGTTAAAAAGTTTAATTTTATCCATTTTCAGTGGTCCAAATCCAAATGTCAGTCGCTTTTGCACACAGCTGATACTTTTCTTTAAAGAGGAATGTCTAAAGAGCAAATAATGTTGAAACTAGAAATGTATCTTGTTTCCCTCTATCAAAACAATTGCATACAACATACCAAAAATATTCTTATTCCAAAGTTAGCATACTCAAGAAGCATTAAAGATATCTATTAAATATTCCTCTTAGATTTTCCCTCTCAACTAACTTTTCTTTTGGACGCTTAATTTTTAACACACTAAAAAATGCAGGGTTGTTTAACCCAGATGTTGGTAAAATATGGACAAACCCAACCATTGGGTTAAAAACGTAATAAAAAAAATGTCATCCAATGGCCGGGTTTGCCCATATTTGACCCAGGGTTGGTTTAAACAACCCAGCATTTTTTAGAGTAGAGGCCCAATATGGTTCAATCCCAGAGATTTTGGGATCGCAATGCGGATCCATGTTAAATTTTTTCAATGGTTGAAAACCAAATGTGGTAACTGCATACAATTGGAAAAAAAAAATTTTGTAATGATAAAAGTGCCATTTTTATACTACCCTCTCCGGAATAGTGGATCAATCATAAATATGACATTTAATATTGTGCTTTCATCTCTATTTATGTTGGTCTTTCTTCAGAAAAGTATATTAACAAAATCTAACATTTTAACCAATCAAGTTTCTGAAATTTGGTTGATCTGACACAGAATGGCCCTACAATATGTGACACCGTGAATTAAAATTCTGCAGAAAAAAGTTACTGATTTTGTTTTTCTCACTTGGGTTTGTTAGGACACAGAATAGAGCACTATGGTAAGTAGTACACATGTTGCACATGTGTATAATTTCTCATTTCTCATGTATAATCTCCCAGTGTTGGTGTTCAATCATCCTGTGTTTGCCACAGTACTTGTACAATGTCTGTTGGTATATACACTGCACAAAAAAAAACAACTATTTTCTAAGTATTTTTAACTTATTTTTCTTAAAAGGGTCATCGGATGCCTATATCCACAAGCTGGTATGATTCTTTAGGGTGTTCATGTAAAGTTTGTCTCATAGTTTGGTTAAAATTCCTCAATGGTTGTGTAAAACAACACCATTTATACCTCCTCAAAAACATCTCGGTTCACAGCGACCCGTTTGCATGTCTCTTTAAATGATAATGAGCAACTGCTCACCCCACCCCTCTCTTCCATGGGGCGTGTCGACACAAGACACATAAAGTGATGCCTTGGTGGACAATATACAAATGGCTGAGGGCGGAAATATGCTAATACGGGACATTCCGTCAGCAGTTGTGGGCGGAGCATGAGCAATATGACATCATAGTGATCAGAAAATGTTTAGAGAGTGTTTAGACTTTTTGAGGATAAAAACAAGGAGTGAATGGATTTTTTTCATTGTATGGTGGTTGTATCCACACACTGCAAAGACACATTTATATGCAACACCATATAAAAGTGAATTTTGCATCCGAAGACCCCTTTAAATCAAGATACATTTATGTGAGACACAAATTTACTTAAGGTATTAAGTCCTGTTTTCTACATAAGGTATCAAAATTAAGTGAGTTTATACTTAAAACAAGAAAAACAAATTGCTCAGAAAATTAAGTTAATAAAAAAAGAAAACATTGGCAGATATTTGATTTTGTTTTAAGCAAGTCACTTAATTTTGATATTTTTTCAAGAAAACGGACTTAATATCTGATTGCTTCTAAAAGGATTAGTTCACTTTTTAAAAAAACTTTTGCTGATAATTTACTCACCCCCATGTCTTCCAAGATGTCCATGTCTTTCTTTCTTCAGTCGAAAAGAAATTAATGTTTTTGATGAAAACATTCCAGGATTTTTCTCCATATAATGGACTTCAGTGGGGACCAAACGGTTCAAGGTCCAAATGACAGTTTCAGTGCAGCTTCAAAGGGCTTTAAACGATACCAGACGATGAATAAGGGTCTTATCTAGCGAAACGATCGGTTATTTCAAAAAGAAATTAAAAAGTTTAAGTTTTGTAAGCACAAATGCTCGCCTTGCTCTGTTCTGTGACACACGTTCGTGATTCTCCTGTTCGAACTCATTCATCAAAATGAACAAATCTTTTTTCGAGTCATTTAGTTCATTTCGTTCGTTGAATGAACGAAATGACTCGAAAAAAAGACTCGTTCAAAATGAACAAATCTTTTTTCGAGTCATTTCGTTCGTTGAATGAAGAAATGACTCGAAAAAAGATTTGTTCATTTTGATGAACGAGTTAGAACAGGAGAGTCACGAACGTGTGTCACAGAACAGAGCAAGGCGAGCATTTGTGCGTATAAAACTTAAACTTTTTAATTTATTTTTGAAATGACGATCGTTTCGCTAGATAAGACCCTTATTCATCGTCTGGTATGTTTAAAGCCCTTTGAAGCTGCACTGAAACTGTCATTTGGACCTTGAACCGTTTGGTCCCCACTGAAGTCCATTATATGGAGAAAAATCCTGGAATGTTTTCATCAAAAACATTCATTTCTTTTCGACTGAAGAAAGAAAGACTGGACATCTTGGATGACATGGGGGTGAGTAAATTATCAGCAAAAGTTTTTTTAAAAGTGAACTAATCCTTTAAGTTAGTTGCTTTAAGACTGTTTAAATGTTTTACTAAAAACTGAGTAATACCGAGTAAGAATATCTTTTTTTTTTTTGCGGTGTATATGTGGTCTGACATTTGTGTGCCTATATAATGTCATATATGCGAGTCTAGAAACACATGCCACTGAAAATAGTTTGGAGATCCCAGGCCTGGCAGTCCATAGTCTCATGAGCACACAATTAAAATGAGGGAACGACATTCCCAACAAGTGTTGGGATAACAAGTGGTGAGCAGCTGCCCGGACCAACACTCACCCTCATTAAACAACTTCAAAAAAGATTACACACACACACACTCAGACAGATGCCATGGTGGCCTGCACAACTACAGAGCTTGTATCGGATGCGTTTCATCTTCCTCTGCCTCTTTTTCTGTTCCACCCCACAGAGAAGCCGAGAATGAACAACATCCTAACATCCCAGACAGAGCCGTACGAACTGTCGTTCTCTCGCTCCTTCCAGAACCTCGCTCACCTCCCGCCGTCCTACGAGATGGCCCTGAAAGCAGACTTAGGTAAATACTCTTCCCTTCCTCACCATACACAACACATCCAGTGTCAGTGAGAGAGAGATTCATACTTTTCATACATTCATGAGCAGAATTCTCTTTCAAAATGAGACCAGAATCATATAAGATGGTGGATTTGTATATGATTTGCCATATCTTACTGTAGGTTTCATACATGTCTACTCATCATTGAATCAATCACACTAATATTAAAGTGTACTGTAAAGGAAAAGTATGCTTTCTTTTATGGTTATGAGGAAGTATATAAGTATATATTGCAATCTTCAATATTTTGTTACATTAAAGTTCCCTTTGTGAAGGTTTTATAAAGGTGCTCATTAATTACTAATGACTCGTTTACAAATGCATTATAAATCATTGAAACTCAGTTAAAACTGAGTGAATAAAAGTGACTTTAGCTCAGTGCTTGCAAAATAGTGAATCATTTTTAATTGACATGTTATAAATGCTTAATAAATAGATTATTAACATTGAGTCACCTTTTTATTCATGCTATTTCATGATTTGATCTTTTTTTTTCAGGACAGAGAGAGATAAGCATATAGAGTTATACAAAAAAACAGCTCAAGATTATCTGATTTTGGAGACATTTTAATTCATATGGAGATCACTGCCTTTTCTATTTATTAATTATATTTAAGAGAAGCAGTCAAGCTCTTAAGGAGATCTTATTCCTTATTCTGGGTTATTTGAATTCACATTTACATTAGCAACCCAGTTTGATGTGTATACAGTTAAAAAGTTTGGGCTAAGAAATACATTTTTAAAGGAAAAAAATTTATTCAGCAAGGATGGATTCAATTGATAAAAAAGTGACAGTAAAGATTTTTATAATGTTGGAAAAAATATATATTTCTAATCATCTAATAATTTACACAAATTTATGAAGCAGCACAACTGTTTTCAACATTGATAATAATCATAAATGTTTCTTGAGCATCAAATCATATTATTATTATGATTTCTGAAGGATCATGTGACACTGTGAAGACTGGCGTAATGATGCTGAAAATTCAGTTTTGATCACAGAAATAAATTACAGTTTAACACATATTCATATAGAAAACAGCTATTTTGAATTGTAATACTTTTTCACAATATTACACATTTTTTGCTGTATTTTTAATCAAATAAATACAGCCTTGGTGAGCAGAAGATCTTCTTTCTAACCCCAATCTTTTGACCAGTATCGCACACATCACATGATCTCAGTGGGTTGTAGGATTAAACCCCTATTGGGTTGTTTCTTAAATGAGTAAGTTTTCCTCTCACTTCAGTGACCTTGTGCGGGATGCTCCGCTCCACAGAGACTGCGCTTATAATAAACAATCTCTCCGGATAAAAGCACCTGCTAAATGACAGATAACCAGACAGCTTTCATTAAATATAAAGGGCAGGATAAATGAAACATTAAAGTATTGCCATTCTGTGTTAACATAGTCCAAAACCATTATGATCAGATGGATGCCACTATACGGCTCTGAAATGAATGACATTCAAAATCAAACGAAGAAAATTAAAACATTGAAAACCAAGAAGAATAAAGAAAGAAGCTTCTTTCTTGCCATGACAGACAAGAAAAATCAGTCAAGTCAATTCACTATTGATTCAAAGCAGCTTCACAGTGATAAACAGGACAATAGCAGAACCAATTATGCAAACTTCATTATAATATGAGAGGAGAAAAATCCACATTCAGCTGTGAAGCAGCTCTAAAAAGACAATTGTTATTCAACTCAAGACGGTTCGGTGTTGATTCAGTTCAGATCAATAACCGAGTCATTGTAGCAAAATTAGTCAATTGTGAAACAAATAAACAGAAGTCAGTGTTATTTTTCAGCTTGAGTCAGTTAAAGCTTTGCTCGGATGGTGTCAGTGCTGTCGAATCAGTGGTAAGAATACTAAGCAAGCCAAACCCAGTTTTAGTGCTTTAGACGTGGTTTTGTTCCCAGTGGGGAGTAAATAATGGTGCTTCTGGTGTCTTAAATCACAAGCCCTGTTTGCAGTGTGGTTTGAGTCATTTCGGACTTCACCTGCTGTGAGGCGAACAGGGAGGCGGACCTGAGAGTAATGAGCAGTAATGAAGAACAATTACTCTCGTTTTTAATAGGGAGACGCTTCGTATGGCAAGAGAGGAGAGAGAGAGAGAGAGAGAGAGAGAGAGAGAGAGAGAGAGAGAGAGAGAGAGAGAGAGAGAGAGAGAGAGAGAGAGAGAGAGAGAGAGACGGTTGCACATAATCTACTTTTTTCACCTGATTGATATAGTTTTTTAGCAAGTAAAATACCTTTTAGTATAATTGTAAAAACGTCCTCCTTCAGCTCGTGGTTCATGTGTCTTTTGCTGTGGAATCTTTACTGATTTTTATAAAGTAAATGTATAGAATAACTGTTATATTGTTAATAATATTTCAAGATGAACACTTACTGGACTGAAGCAACTTCGTTACTTGATTATCCATCGTTTTTGTAGAAAAATCTATTAGTTTCACACATGATCATCAGGTTTTGAGGAATACATTCATCTCTCAATCATCAGTGTATTGCATTATATGTTTTAAAATTACAGAGCTTTAATTATAAAACTAAACATTCAAATATTATCTTACCAAGACATTATTGGCAGATATAGTGACGACTGATATTTATATGCATTTTTGTCAGTTTCTGCTAGACTGCTATAAAGATCCCCGTTATTTACATTCCAGAATTTCATCTAACTTATAAATATCAGCAGCTGCAACAAATTGCATATTTTTTGCTCGGGCCTCTGAATAAAATTTAGGCGTTTTTCCTTCTCGAGTGAGAGCTTCATATTCTCACAATTCTTCATGGAACCATCGATTCTGATAAATAACTCGTGCGGGATGGCCCGTAGCTCATATTTCTCAGCTGAAGCCTGTAGCATTAGATTGGCTCTTATGTGAGTGTATAATTGAGCGCTGGGGTCCTGGAGTGACCGTTAGCCAGCGCGAGGCCTTAGGCCTGTTCACCTGACCTTTTCTCTGTAATGTCACGCCCTCGCATCGGCACATTCGGCCTTTGGAATCAGTTCGTCTGCCAAAACCCTGCCGTGTCAGTGATGGTAATTCTGAACTACACAAGCCTGTCTTGATAAGCTCAAAGATAAACTGTTCAGCACTGAATCGATATCCAGGCTTGTACTGGACGCTCACAAACACAATCATGTTTCTCGTAACTTTGCTCTCTGTCCGAGGCTGTTCAGAAAGGAAACGGGCAGGGATTTTAATTGTCGTGATTTTAATTTGTTAAAGCTACCCTTTTAGAAAAGTTTGTGTTTTGGTACAACAGGAAAAAGCAACAAATCCCCAGTGGCCAACCAGCCTCCTTTAGTGTATCAAGCACTAAAAATAAAACAATGAAGTAATTGTTGATTTGTTTCTGTAATTGATAGATTGGTCAATGCTGCACGGTAAAATGCAATGGCTGTTTTTTTAATTTTATTGGATTGATTTACGTGTTCGGCACATCGGCCCAATGCCAAATATTTTGTCTCATTATAACAGCGGAAGGAACTTAAAATACTCCATTTCTGGTGATACAGATAAGAGTAAGACATCGTTCAAGGCTTCAAACTGTAAAGGGTCTATTTTTATTTGTGTACACTCAATAAAGAAAACAAACATGGTTTCTTTTTCATGAAGTTTGTGGAGCGCGTCACAAAAAGTAATTAACTCAGCGTTTAGGCTTGCCATCTAAACTCCTGGGCTGAATTCGAAATAGCCCCCTAAACCCTCATTCACTATTCCCTACATTAGTCCACTACTACGGTTCACTTAAAGGACTCGAAAACGAGTGAAGGAATTCGGACAGCTGTTGAGCATACATCAGTTGTACACTCGTTATTGCGGTGCAATGTGGGATTGAATGAGTGCACTTTATAACATCTATTATGATTTGGGACACCACTACAAATAGCTGTCCCCTCAAATAACGCCCTATTGAGGGCACTGGTTTTTGGATTCAGCGTTGTTTTGGGTTGGTGCGTAGATCATCTCTTCTTCTTCTGCACTTTTTCCTGTTTGTGGTTAGCAAACAGTGTTGCATTACCGCTCGCCCCCTTCTGGATCGGGATGTGTATCGCCTGTGACTGACCGTATTCGTCGTCTGACTGTATAAACCAAACTGTAACGTCCGTACCGTGATAGTTCAGGATTTAAAGGGATAGTTCACTTTGAAATTAATTTTTGGTATGTTTTAGCTTACCTCAAGGGCATCCAAGATGTAGGTGTCTTTGTTTCCGCAGTATTTTCAATTTTGATATTTTTAGGTCAAACCGTTCTTGTCTGTCAGTCATATAATGCAGGTCTATGGGGTCCACCTCAACGAGCATACACAGAGAAGTCCAAATTAAACATGATTTAATGACTCGTAAATGTAAGTACACATTGATGGCCTAAGACACGAAACGAGCGGTTTGTGTGAGAAAACGAACAGTATTTATATTGTTTTTACCTCTTGTAAACACAGCCACGTCCAAGTGATCTGAGGGCGCCAGCGCTTCGGTCTTTTCCGGAAAGCACCGGAAGTGATCTCTCGCGCTGTGTATGCTCTTTGAGGTGGACCCCATAGACCTGCATTATATGACTGACAGACAAGAACGGTTTGACCTAAAAATATCAAAATTGAAAATACTGTGGAAACAAAGACACCTACATCTTGGATGCCCTTGAGGTAAGCTAAAACATATAAAAAATTAATTTCAAAGTGAACTATCCCTTTAATACATTTGCCATTACACCCCTAAAGGAGACCGTCCCCAACATCTGCCACAGACGCACTGCTTCATGAGTAACTAGAAAGAAGCTCTAACAAGATTAGAGCATCATCTCAGGAGAAGTGCCCTATCCTTCCGAGTTCTTGCTGCTCAACACACACACACACACACACACACACACACACACACACACACACACACACACACACACATACACATACAAACTTCTTCGACCACCTAGAACTAAGCTCCGTACTATGGGGATCGAGCCTTCTGCTCAGCCGCACCGCGTCTTGGAATTCCTTCCAGAAAACCTAAGGCTCCTCAAGCCATAGACTCTTTTAAGAAAGGACTAAAAACCTTACTTTTAAGCAAGCATTTTTTACTTTTTGCTAACTTTTTTATTTTTCTTCCCGGTTTTTATCTTTGTTTATACTCTGTAGCACTTTGGGATTATTTTTAACTATGAAAAGTGCTTTACAAATAAAATATATTATTATTATTATTATTATTAAAACACACACACACACACACACACACACACACACACACACACAAAAGCACGCAACCACACACACACACATTTCCCTGTTCCACAGAGACTCATCATATAGTCTCAATGGTTTCAGTCCAAACATTGTGTTTCCTGTGCCATCATTGAGAAAAACAAAGAAAAGATTAACAGAGCAATACAAATAGAGAAAGCAAGACAACAGAGACATAAAAACAATTTATAACCCCATTGCACATCAGTAGAATAGTCTCTGCAGGACCTGTAGCTTCGGCATCAGCTGCACTGTCTAGGGGGTTTCATGTTTTTTCAAATGCACAACAGTTATTTTATTATCAGTCCTTTTGTTCTGTTTTATTTCTGCTGATGTTACTCTGATCAAGTACAGCATTGTGGTATGCATTTATATTTGGAATGTTGAGATTTCACTCTTATATTTGAGTTTTTAATTTTTGTTAGTTTTAGTTATTTGGTAACGCTTCCTTTTACAGTACAGTACTTAGAGTGTACTTACAGTGAACTTACCTAGAAAGTACTGGCTAATATAAGGTAAGTACGTGGAACAGGGGTAGGTTTAGGGGTAGGTTCAGGGTTAGTACTAGTTATTACCCAGTAATTGTAGTTACTAAAATAAGTACATAGTATTTGCATGGGTAACTGGACTGTAAAAGGAAGCGTTACCAGTTATTTTAGGACTTCAATGTAAACTAAACTAGATTATAAATATAAATAGAACTAGATTCTAGAAATGTTGTGACTGAAATAAAATGTGTGTGTGTGTGTGTGTGTGTGTGTGTGTGTGTGTGTGTGTGTGTGTGTGTGTGTGTGTGTGTGTGTGTGTGTGTGTGTGTGTGTGTGTGTGTGTGTGTGTGTGTGTGTGTGTGTGTGTGTCAGTTAACATTTAAAAAGTTTATCTTTTTTTTTTTCATTTAGTTTTTCGTTTCTTCATCTAAGGCTATGGCTTGAGTCAGTTGTAGCTCTTATATTTATCTTTTTTTCTGTTCTTGTTGTTTATCTTTCCTTCCTTGATTTTGCTTGTTAACAGCAGGTGTTCATCACTAATACACAATAATCACTAATTATCTCATTAACTTTAACTCTGATTCAGAGATTTACTTTAACACTCTTTAAAGTGTGATCGTATGTACTCTGAGCAGTGTAGTTCATTTAACTCTGGGGATTTACCTGTGTAAGCAACTAGTTACCAGTGAGAATTGGACCCTAAACTAAAGTGTTAGTTTTATTTTCGAGTAATAACAGCACCGCTCTGATCTTTCGTTCTCAGGTGACAAGGACGACGAGTATTACATACGGAAGCACCATTTGTCCGACATGACGCCTCGCGGGGGAAACCTGCAGACGCACATGATCAAGCTGAACGTGGATCCGCCCGCGCAGCGCCAGAAGCCCAAGCGCGTCCAGCGAGCAATGTCTCAAGATCACGTGCTCTCGCCCAAACGCGTCCAGCGCGCCATGTCCCAGGACCACGTGCTCTCGCCCGCCCGCTCCAAGCCGCACAGGGACTACGGCCTGTCCTCGTACACGGGCGGCGCCGGCGGTCTGTCTCCGTACCACGGGCGAATCCTCTCCGAGGAGCAGCTGCTGTCGGCCGACCGACTGCTCTCCCAGGATCCGCTGCTCTCCCCGGATAAGATGCTCTCCTTGCGGCGCTCCAACTTCCGGGAGAAGGCCATGTCGCGGGCGCTTTCCCAGACAGACATGTTCATCCCGACAACGCCGGTCATGGACCGGCACTACAAAATGATGAAGATGCATTCGCACCCCAGCAGCGGCAACAACGAGTCCTACAACACACTGACTGTTAACAGCGCACAGGTGGGAAACAAACGGCAGGCGTTCGCCAACCGACGGATGCACACAGTTGACCACCTGCAGTATATACCTGGACACCACCATCATCAGTACAGAACCGCGAGTAAGACCGAAGTAACTGTCTGAGAGAGACGGGAGAAGACGGGAGAGTGAATGATGTCAGCAAACAATGCGGGAAATGTGTTGCGTCCCACCTGGACAGGTTTCTTTTTTTAAGCGTCCAACCTTGACCTGTTCCCGCTTTCAGCGTAAGCTTTCCACTCCATCAGTTCTGGGTCAGCTGGGATAGGATCCACACTTTCCGGAGCGACCCGGATCTCCTCGCACGCAGAGCAAACGCAAGGGCTTCGTGCTCGGACGCCGGACTAGAAACAGAGGCCTGAAACTATTTTTTTCAGAATCAGTACTGAACTGTTGCGAACCTGCACTGACTTTATATACATTCAGTATCAAAAAACCTACACTGCCGGTCAAACGATTGGAATAATTACGTTTTTTTTATGGTTTTGAAAGGAGTCTCCTCTGCTCACCAAGGCTCACCAAAATATTATAATGATTTCTGAAGGATCATGTGACACTGAAGACTGGAGAAATGATGCTGAAACTTTAGCTTTGATCACAGGAATAAATTACATTTTAACATAATTCACAAAGAAAACTCGGGAAGCTTGTTTCTGCCACTGAATAAATAAATTTAAAAGGTCATTTCGACTTTTTATCTCTCAATTCTGACTTTATTTCTTGCAGTTCCAAGTAGGCTTGGGAATCGGTTCCAGGTTCCGGTTTGGAACCGGTTCCGAACGTTCCGATCCATCGGAATCGTACACGTCCAAACGTTAACGATTCCACTAACGATTCCGAATGTTCCGTTCAGTTCCATCCATTCCCGCGTCGCGGCATGACGTTACAGTATGCGACTGGATTTTTAAATCCCCCAAGACGTAAACGATCGAGCGTGTGGCTTCATTTTAAATGCAGACCGGGAGAAGCAAATCTGGGCGACATCTACAGCTCCAATGACGGCATCAAAACAATGAAAGCATGGCGAAGCGGCTCTCCACGGCTCTGCTTTCGTCGGCGAAAAAGTTAAGAAACTCGACGCTATAAGCCCTCAGTACCGAGCCGAGCAGTTCGCACGTGACTTATGCAGTGTTTCCCACACATAGACTAATTCGCGGCCACAAAATCAACTCCGGCCGCCACATATTGCGTTTCGTTCAGTTTTTTTAATGCTATTTAAAACACGCAGCGTATTCTTTCCGTTGTATTTCCTTTCCCCGCCTCTCCCTCCGTCTCTCTATCACTCACGCGTCTCTCTCTCTCTCTCTCTCACACACACCACACACACACACACACACACACACACACACACACACACACACACACACACACACCGCGTCTGTCTATGAGGCGCCAGACTGGACAAAAGCGAAGCGAACTCGCGAGTGACACTGGGCGAGAGAGAGACAGAATGTGGCTTTTATTTAAACTTATATAAACTAATATAATTTATTTTACTGGACAGTTTAAAGCTCATAAACATATTTTGTTGTTACTTGAAGAGTGCAGTGTCAAGTGGCATCATGCAGTATTTGTCCTGAAAAGGCTAAATGTCTGTAATTTAAGGTCATTCCTATTTTTTGTATACATTTTAATCATTAACTTTAAAAGCACACTCTTTTTATTACTAAAATAACAGTAAAGGGTAAAAAAAATGAATTCCCAAAAAATAAAAAAGGAAAAAAAAAACGGAATTTGGGAAAAAATAAAACGGAATTTGGGAAAAAATAAAACTGATTTCATAGGGCCCTAAATATTGCACACTTGTTTTTCATTCTCTAAAACCACTTTAAATTAGACATTCAAAGCCAACAACTCTCAAAGCCACACTGTAATTGTTCAGCAAATGGTACAGGAATCGATATGGGAATCGATAAGGAATCGCATCGATAAGCAGACTCGACAATGGCATCGATATCGATAATTTCTTAACGATGCCCATCCCTAGTTCCAAGTTTATATCTCGCAATTCTGACTATTTCTCGCAAATGTGACTTAATTTCTCGCAATTCTGAATTTATTTCTTGCAATTGCAAGTTATATCTCGCAATTCTGACTATTTCTCGCAATTGCAACTTTATATCACGCAATTCAGAATTTATTTCTTGCAATTGCAAGTTATATCTCGCAATTCTGACTATTTCTCGCAAATGTGACTTAATTTCTCACAATTGCAAGTTTATATCTCGCTATTCTGACTATTTCTCGCAATTGCGACTTTATCACGCAAGTCTGACTATTTCTTACAATTGCAACTTTATACCACGCAATTCTGACTTTATTTCTCGCAGTTGCAAGTTTATATCTCGCAATTTGGACTTTATTTATCACAGTTGCAAGATTATATCTCGCAATTTTTACTTTATTTTTCGCAGTTACAAGTTTCTATCTCGCAATTCTATTTTTCACAGTTGTAAGTTTCTATCTCACAATTCTGAGTTTCTATCTCGTAATTCTGACTATTTCTTGCAGTTGCAAGTTTATATCTCGCAATTTGGACTTTATTTATCACAGTTGCAAGATTATATCTCGCAATTTTTACTTTATTTTTCGCAGTTACAAGTTTCTATCTGGCACTTCCAACTTTATTTATCGCAGTTGCAAGTTTCTATCTCGCAATTCTATTTTTCACAGTTGTAAGTTTCTATCTCACAATTCTGAGTTTCTATCTCGTAATTCTGACTTTATTTCTTGCAGTTGCAAGTTTATATCTCGCAATTCGGACTTTATTTATCACAGTTGCAAGTTTTTATCTTCCAATTCCAACTTTATTTCTCGCAATTCTGAGTTTCTATCTTGCAAGTCCGACTTTATTTCTCACAGTTGCAAGTTTATATCTCGCAATTCTGACTTTATTTCTTGTAGTTGCAAGTTTATATCTCGCAATTCTGAGTTTATTTCTCGCAGTTGCAAGTTTCTATCTCGCAATTCTATTTTTCACAGTTGTAAGTTTATATCTCACAATTCTGAGTTTCTATCTCATAATTCTGACTTTATTTCTTGCAGTTGCAAGTTTTTATCTTCCAATTCCAACTTTATTTCTCTAAATTCTGAATTTCTATCTTGCAATTCCGACTTTATTTCTCGCAGTTGCAAGTTTATATCTCGCAATTCTGACTTTATTTCTAGCAGTTGCAAGTTTATATCTGGCAATTCCAACTTTGTTTCTCGTAGTTGCAAGTTTATATCTCGCAGTTCTATTTTTCGTAGTTGCAAGTTTCTATCTCGCAATATCAACTTTGTTTCTATCTCGCAATTCTGACTTTATTTCTCGCAGTTGCAAGATTATATCTCGCAATTCTGAATTTATTTCTCTGTTGCAAGTTTATTTCTCGCAGTTGCAAGATTATATCTCGCAATTCTGAATTTATTTCTCTGTTGCAAGTTTATTTCTGGCAATTCCGAATTTATTTCTCGCAATTCTGATTTTATTTCTCGCATTTGCAAGTTTATATATCTTGCAATTCCGACTTTTTATCTTGCATTTGCAAGTTTATATCTCGCAATTCTGACTTTATTTCTTGCAATTGCGACTTTATATCTCGTAAATTTAACTTTATAACTTACAATTGCAAGTTGATATCTTGCAATTCTGACTTTATAACTCGCAATTGCAAGTTGATATCTTGCACTTGTGAGAGAAAAAGTTCAGAATTGTGAGATAAAAAGTCCCAATTACCTTTTACATTGTTTTATTCCGTGGCGGAAACAAGGTTTCTAAAAAACAGTTATTTTAAATTGTAATAATATTTAACAGTTTTATTGTTTTTACTGTATTTTTGATCAAATAAAGGCAGCCTTGGTAAGCAGAAGAGACTTCTTTCAAAAAACATGGAAATATCGTAATTTTTCCAAACATTTTTGAGCGGTAGCGTATATAGATTTATGATTTCTAACTTGAGTCCTAAACATAGCGATAGCGATTCTTCTTGAATATAAACTTGTGTAAGCACTTTAGCGAGTGCCTCTTCTCAAAACACGTCCCGCTTCGATACCGAAGTGGGAAAAGGGTTTAAAAGCACAATAAAACTGACGTTGTTTTTCTTTTCCTTTGTCGCATTATCTCTGTTTGGTTTCTCAGTTTCATGTATTTTTTCAGTGGACCTGTGTCGTTTCCCTCTGCGTAGGTGATTGTATATATACACTCGGTTAGCAGCAGTTAAACAGTGAGTTCGCTTTGTGGGTTATTATGGGTTGCGTTTTCATTGCTTCTGTTCAGACATTTTCTAGCATCAACCCACCCGAAGTATATTTGATGACACAAATGTGTACAGTAACGTGCGTGTGTGTGTTTTTTAATCTGTACTTGTAGACTAATGGTGAATAAATTTGGTTGATTAAGCCATTTGTACGTATTGTCTGCTAGTATTGAATAGGAATCCTCCTTCCCTTTGCTTTCAAGATCTCTGACATGTTGAACAAGCAGACAAAAGCAATCAAAAGCAATCAAAATAAGAAAATGAGTGACGGAAATTTAATGATAATGGAAGATATGCCTTTAATAAGCTATTATATACAATCAAAGTGTGTATACCCTCGAGAAGGATGTTAATTAACAGCCTTCTGTCTATGATGTTTACTATCAGTCTATCAAGGATTTCCCATGATGCTTTGCCACGGCAATGATAGTCTGCACATCTCTGAAGGGGATTTGTGCTGTTTTATTGTGTTGGTTCTCAATAAATACGGTTTTAATGAAATGTATGATTTTCTGACGTTCACACATGCTCTATCTTAAGTCTTTTTGTTTAGTTTATGAAATATTAAACTCGCTGTGTCGCACATAATCAAAAGATGGCTGATGATAAAATAAACGCAATATATATTTACAAGGGTTTTAAAGGTTTGGGGTTCAATGAAAGTTAAGCTTATCAGTAAAATTACTTCAAATGATTATTAATTGATCTAAAAAAATTATTTGTTTATGTATTCATTTATTAAAGTTTTTTTTAAATAACTTAAAAATAAAAGTAACATTTAAATTAATTGTTTATTTAAAAAGCTTAAAACAACATGTCTTGATAACTTTTTTGTTTATTTGTTTGTTAAAAAAGCTTAAACACAATTAAATCAAGTTAAGCTCTACTGACAGAATTTGTAGTATAATGGTGATTATCGCAGAAAAGAATCACAACCGAATATTTATTTAATTGTTTGTTTGTTTGTTTGTTTGTTAAATAGCATGAAACCACAGAAAATGAAGAATTTAGAAAGTTAAATACATTTGCTTGAATTCTTCCTTTGAAATGTGCATTGTTTGAGTCGTGAAGAGTGTAAATGGTCATTTAAGCAGAAGTGTGGCTGTTTACTGACTCTACATGATCATGACCAGTGGAAATAATTGCTATAGCATCACTGAAAACTTTGGTAAGTGATTTAATTCCACTGATCTCATGTTAACACAATGTTTAAGTTAAATAGAGAATGCTTTTGAATGCTTTTGAGAAACCGTGTGTATTTTAACATTCGTTGTCTTGCCCTATAGACATCCATTGTAAATGTATTGCTCTAAACCATTTTTATTTTTTAAAGGATTAGTTCACTTTTTAAAAAACTTTTGCTGATAATTTACTCACCCCCATGTCATCCAAGATGTCCATGTCTTTCTTTCTTCAGTCGAAAAGAAATTAAGGATTTTGATGAAAACATTCCAGGATTTTTCTCCATATAATGGACTTCAATAGTAGCCAAAACGGTTCAAGGTCCAAATGAGAGTTTCAGTGCAGCTTCAAAGGACTTTAAACGATACCAGACGATGAATAAGGGTCTTATCTAGCGAAACGATGCGCCATTTCGAAAATAAATAAAACCGTTTAAGTATTATTAGCACAAATGCTCGCCTTGCTCTGTTCTCCTGTTCGAACTCGTTCATCAAAATGAACAAATCTTTTTTCGAGTCATTTTATTCAATCAACGAACGAAATGACTCGAAAAAAGATTTGTTCATTTTGATGAACGAGTTCTAACAGGAGAACAGAGCAAGGTGAGTATTTGTGCTAATAATAGTTAAACGGTTTTATTTATTTTCGAAATGGCGCATCGTTTCTCTAGATAAGACCCTTATTCATCGTCTGGTGTCGTTTAAAGTCCTTTGAAGCTGCACTGAAACTCTCATTTGGACCTTGAACCGTTTTGGCTACTGAAGTCCATTATATGGAGAAAAATCCTGGAATGTTTTCATCAAAATCCTTAATTTCTTTTCGACTGAAGAAAGAAAGACATGGACATCTTGGATGACATGGGGGTGAGTAAATTATCAGCAAAAGTTTTTTAAAAAGTGAACTAATCCTTTAAATTCCAATTCAGATAGACAAATAATCAATCTCTTCTGTTTTTGTTTCATTCCAGGTCCTCGTCTTCACTGCAGTTTTACAAAAGTGAAATCACTGCATGTATTCGTATTTTCTGTCATATTCGTGCACGTAGTTGGTGTTTTTCTTCTTGTGTTTGTGATTTATTGATGAGCCTGCTGTTTTCAGCGTAACTGTGATGCTGGTAAGAGATACTCTGACAGCTTCTTGACTTTTAATCTTCAAAAGCAGGATTCTTACCAGACATTTTTTTCAGTGAGCAGAAAACAATGATTCCCAGCGGCTGTGAATGTTCTCGTTTGATTGGCTGTTCACTTGAAGGGCTTTACTTGTCACTCCTTTACCATGAGTAAATTGTTCTGTCCAGCTGTTGAACAATTTGCAGGGTTTTTTTAAGTTTTGTTCAATCATTGTGATTTGTTTTGTGAGTCTGATCTTTAGTTCTGATGAAATCACGTTGTTCAGTGTGATCAATATATGGGATATCAACACCAGTTACTGTATCATGTCCATCATCACACACACGTTCTGACAGCATAAACACACTACTGTACACACACACAGTCCAAAACTACAGCGATAGATAGATAGATAGATAGATAGATAGATAGATAGTATAGATAGATAGATAGATAGATAGATAGATAGATAGATAGATAGATAGATAGATAGTAGATAGATAGATAGATAGATAGATAGATAGATAGATAGATAATATTGCTCAACATATTTAATTTTAACTAAGCCATTTTACTTGCATTTGGTGCTTGACCAGTATTAATTTTGTTTACACATTCATGCATGTTTTTTCCAAAACCGCTCACTCGTTCACTCATTTATCATTCAGTACATAGTGAAAGCCACACGTGAGTGTAGATGAATGAATTCAGACCGCTGTAAACACCACAGGTTACAGTCACACCACGTCCCAAACGCTGAAAAACGACACAGAATCTGATCTGGCCTTTCAGACTGAAACACATTTCTAAAAACCCAGTTTAAATTGTATTTTAAAACACAAGTGGATGTTGTTTGGATGGGGTTTGTAATGTGATTTTTTCGCTCCTCCGACTAGATTTGAGACATTAACTAAGTCTTTTTACTGTGAGTTTAAAGTTCTGGCGACACCTCACTATCATAAAGGCCTCAGTCTAAACTGTTAAATCATCACCATAATGACCAGATGGACAATATTATCGCCTATAATGTTGGGAGGAGAACAAAAAACAAAACCTTTCAAAGAGAAGCTCTCCGTCGTAAATGAAATCTCGGATCTTGCGGGATACAATCAATCTCTTAAATGGTTTCCAGCCGAACACGTTCACACATTAGCAGATTAAACATTCATCTCTGCGTCATTAATGATTCTCCTCTATGATATTGTGTCGTGTTTTACAGATGTTTTGTGTGTCTTTGATTGGATGCTTTGTAGTCTCGCCTCCTCTCATGCATACAAGATAAGTCCTTATTATCAACGGCCTGTAGAACCACAATGAAGTTCACTCTATAGACATCTGCAAGATATTAGGAGATATCTGGGAAGTTGTTCGCTTATACATTAGCATTGCAGTAACGGACATCAAACGGACTTTGAAAATCATCTGGAGCCGAAGGTACTTTGTAAAAAAAAAAAACGTAAATGACAAAATGGTAAACACTGACATCGCTTTGATGCAATAGTTTGATCTTTCTTTTTAAGGCTGTTATTGTTTTTTAGGTCTGTGTTCAGAGAGAAGGCGGGTCTTATAATGTAAATGATTTAGTGCATGCCTAACTGAAACATCATCAGCTGAAGAATGAGGACCAGATGTTTGGTGCAAGTGTTTTAGTTTTTAATTATGCTTCTATAATGGATAGCTGTGATCACCAATGCTTCAATGAGGCGCTATAATTCCTATATTTTAATTACATGATTACATAATTTTAATTATGCATGTATAAATTTAAGAAATATTTGAATGTATAAACTGTATAGGTATTTATACATAATTTATATTATATATAAATATGTAATATATAAATAACATTTTTTTTAAATATTTGCATGCATGTGTGTATATTTATATATATACAACATAATTATACACCATACACACATATATTATGTAAACAAAAACTTTTATTTTGGATGCAATTAATCGTTGCCCATGCAGCACTAATTTTAATTAAAATCCACCAACAGTGATGTTGAATATATAGTTCAGTCATGAAACTATAGATAGCAGAGGCTGATTGGTCCTTTACATGCAACCTGCAACCAATCACATCATTACCGCATGGCACAAGCTGATTGGCCTGTGCTGATCCTGCAGCCAATGAGATTTCCTGCTCAACATTTCAATAGTCTGGTTCAGTGTTTGCTGTAAGCTAGTTCCTCTGAACCCCTCCACCTCCCCAGCTCCACCTGCCTACATCTGCTACAGGATTTATGTATGTGACTTTATGCAGCAGATCATGTTCACAGCAGCGTCTCTGTCTTTTAGCAGTAGTAAGTTGCTCCGCAACAGCAGTAGTGTAACAGATCTAAGACCAAATCCATGTATTAAACCATATTAAATTGTATTGAATTTTAGTGTAAGCCAGGATTTGTTTTATGCAATCGCCATTGGTTTCAATGCAGTAAGACTTAAAGTAAGACTAAAACTTTCAGTATGTTTACGGAAAATACAAAATGCCACATTTAGTGTTACTATACAAAAGACTGTTGATTTGATGGTACAGAAATATTGTATAACGTCATTTAAAAATAGAAATCAATCTTGAATGAGCCTTAATATTTTTCTATGAATTTGCTAGAATGCTGAAATGCACCAACAGCAATGTTTTGTGTATTTGATGAGATTTTAGGGGAAGTCTGGCTTTTTTTGCATTTTGTCCTAAAGTCCCCCTGTGGTGAAAATCAAGTTTTTAATGTTGTCTATATGTCTATGTGGTGTTTTTATGCTGTAAGGCAAACCATGTGCAAATTCATAAATTGACACCATTGCTGAGTATTTTCTCCTTAAAACTGCAGTGAACCAAAGACAGTCTCAAAAACATGGTTTGAAATTGCTGGTGTTTGTGACGTCACAAACTACCTTGTAACCAATCAGATCAACGTGTGATCATTTGCATATTCATAGAACCGCGTATACTAAATGAGGCAAGGGTGTAGATTTACTTTCATGATATTTTAAGGCAAGAAGAGTTTTTTTTTAATTTTGGTGATCAAAGATGAGTCTTAAGGGAAATAATTATTGACTAAAGGGGGCCTTTAGTCATTGGTTTCAATACATTCAATACTCAGCAACTTAAAGTATGTTTCCATAGTATACTCTAGTTTTTGTCTTGACATGACCCCTTTAAGAGCACAAGTCTTAGATGGATGTTAGCGCAGCAGGACGGCTGGTCCCTTTCCAGCAGAACACAAACGCCCCCGTCCCTTTACACTCCGGGTTCGTGGGGTGATACATCTTTCCGGACATGAGAACAATGCCTGCGAGCTCTAATTCTTCATGACAGCACTGTAAATGGGCCACAGATATGGCTGCTCTTATGAGAGCAACCTTTTGCATTTAGATGGAAAAAAAAGAAATGAGGTTAGATTGAGAACAACAGATGTCAAATGGTCAATCAAGAAACTAACTATATATATTCTTGAGGAAGTTTGGGGTCAGAAGGATTTCACGTTTTTTAATGTTTTTGAAAGAAGTTAAGAAATTAAAAGTTTAAGCTAGCAGCACTGGTCGATATTTATTTTGTACTTATACATAATTGCTCTTAACTTGAAATATTTAAGTAAGCTGATTTATACATTTAACTTAAAAGGATCCTGTAATCTCAACTTAAATATTTTTAGTAGTGGAAACTTAGCTTTAATTAGCTAATTCAGTAAATATTAACTTGGTAACACAATGCTTTGATAGCATTAGTATAGCATAGCAATTGAGGTAAGCCAACATAACAAACTCTTCTAAATTAGCATAGTAAAACATTAAACAATATACTAAATCTCCCACTTAACATTAATCTTGCACCAAAAACATTATACAAACTTATTTTTAAAATGTACTCACCCTTTCGAGTGTCATGGCAAATCATGCTGGGAAATAAAAATCCCAGACCAGTTTCAGTTTGTCTAAATTAAAAGAAACAAGTTCATAAAACTCAAAACGTTAAAACAAATCAGATTACTGAAAATGTGTCAGTTTTGTTCTAAATACTCATAAAACTTAATTTGATTGAAGTAATTTGATGAATTTAAGTTGATCCTACTCAATCCAACTAATTATTTTGCGCATAGGGTTTAACCTTAGTGTGCTCAAGAAACATTTATTATTATCATCGACGCTGAAAACAGTTGTGCTGAATAATATATTTGTAAAAAATGTGGTACATTTTTCCCAGGATTCTTTAATGAATAAAGTTCAAAAGAACAGTTTATTTAAAATAGAAATCTTATGTTTCATTATAAATGTCTTGATGAATATAAGTATTCATTTCTTTAAAATGAGTACCAAGATTTAGAGTTGCTGCTGACAATGTTTAATATTTTCAGCCCCCAAATCTGAATCATACTTCACATTCACACGGTTTCTTTTTGTCCCAGTAGAAATGCATTTAAATGATGTTAAACATGAGCGTGCTGAAAAACAGATGTTTTTGCAACAGTGACTTTCTCCAGTGAATCTCGATCAGAGTTTAGGGAAGTAAACGGGAGAGCAAAAAAAAAAAAAACTTCATGAATAATGCAGCAAGTCGCTCGGTGTAAATGCTACTTTATAATAAACTGTGATATCTGAAATGTTGTGGCTGCAGGAATATGACAGCGAGAGAGCTCAGGGTAATTATTTTAACCCGGCTCAGACTGCTTGCATTGCACAAATCCTCCAATAGACCGACGACAACAACAACAACAACAAATCTAAATGCAGCTTCTCTGTCGGTTTGTGAGAATGAATCTGAGCGGCTGTCTGCAATTTGCATGTAATGACTTATTTGCTTTCTGTTATCGTAAGAAAGAGAATTATACAGCATTAATACCTTTAATTTATGAATATACAAATAAATCCCTAGAGAAATTACATTCAAATGCCTGGATCATCAAACTTTATGAGTGATTATTCAGGTATCTGCTGTAAACATGTCAACAGTTTAACTGAACGAACTGCTCTAGCGCCTCGTGTGGCGATGCTGAGAATGCAGTACTTGCTTTGTTTGAACAGTGGTTCGTGAAAAAACAAGCTTGTGTGAATCCAACAATTTGTTCTCAAAAGCAAAGTTATGTTTTGAGTGTGTGCACAAAGGAGATTTAAGAACTACAGCAGAACATCTTGAGACAAAACAACGACACTGACATATTTTAAAGGGGAAATATCATGAAAATCTGACTTTTTTCTGTGTTTAAGTGCTATAATCGGGTCTCCGGCACAACAAACAACCCAGAAAACGTGAAAAATGACAATGCAGTAACTTTGTTTTGGTAAGCCTTTCTCTGCAAGCATGTCAAAAACACTGTAAAAAATGATTTTGTGGTGAAGTAAATACTACTGAAAAAAAACAATGTAATTTACATGAAAAAGTTAGTTCAGGCAAGAATTAAAAAAACTAAGTAAATTCCATATCAGTACTTAATTCAAGCGAGTAGAAATGGAAGCGTAAATATCAACTTAATAAAATTAAGTAAAAATTACTCAACTTTTCTGATACTGGGGTTCCCATCATGCACTGGACCTTGAATAATTAATGAGGTTGATTTTTCACTGGTTTCCAGCTGTATTTACACTGTTTTATCATTGCTTTTGTTGTTAGGATTATAGTAACTTGCCATTTTGTGACATTTCGAGTACATTTTCTGCTCAAAATGACACATTCAAACACAAAAACGATTACAAATGTTACCGTCATTGTGTATTGTCTACCAAGTATTGAGGTCTTTGCATTCACATGATGTTTAACATCTGACATGATGTAGTATAAATTACTTAGAAGTTCTAAGTAAAGCACATTCTGGTATTTCAATATTATTGTTTGAGTGAAATGTAATGCAAAGGAAATTTCAACTAAATTGATTTTACTCAACCTTTTACTAGCCAAGTTAAAATTTCTTATTTTCTTTGTTACTTTCACTTGACTAGGTTAAGTAAAGTTTACTTAATTCCATATTCCAAGTTAATTTAACTTAAATATTTCTAATTAAAGCTACTGATAAATATGTTTAGATTTTTACTTGGCAAATCGTTGTAAATTTACTAGCATTTTCTGAGTGAAAAAAGTTAGCAAGCTTTTTTCAAGTAAATCCTACTCCAAATTTTTTACAGTGTAAGCTGATCAGATTTCACTTCCCTTCTGACGTAGGAAGGGGATCTTATTATTACTGGCCCTTAATCTGCAAGTTTCCATCCACGACGCCGCCATTTGGTTTTCGCAAGCAAAAGTTTGAGCAAAGCATGTAAACTGTTCTGTCGTTTGCTGCACTTGACCAAAAATTTCACGGCTGTCTTATAAAGACCTCAGGTAACTGTGTCAACTTGTGTAAAAGTTAAACATGACAGTAAGAGCAAGTCTATGAGATTAATCAATAGCTGCCATTACCTTTCAAATTGCGCAAATTGAAATTGAAAATTGAAAATACGCCCAATGGAAACACGTCAATTTCGCAAAAACTCCCATTTATCGCAAAAAAGTTGTGCTTTTTTTAGCTGAAATTTCACAGACACATTCTGGGGACACTGTAAATTTATATTACATCTTGTGACATGCAGGTGAGTAAATGATGACAGAATTTACATTTGACGTGAATTTACATTTCTACTGGTTCCCAGGGCATTGTGGCTCCTGTGGGTGTGGAAATTGAGGTGAGAAGCGAAATGTGCAGCTGGGAACTTCTGAGGGGCTTAAGGAGGAATCGATTCTTCACCTCAGAAGGAGAAAATGCAATCGACTGTCCTGTGAGAGTCTGAGGGATTCACCTTTACCCTTCGCCGCTGGAGGAGATCTCAGGTCAGAGTATTGAAGCGCTGATCTGTGCTTCACCTGTTGTTATAATTACTATTGGAAAAACTATATTGATTTGGTTAATGGCATAAAAAAAATAAGAAAATAGTTAAATAACAGAAAAAAACAACCATTGTAAAATAATATTTGGTACAAAATCCCACAATTATTGTTACTATAGAAAAACTGTTTTCATTTGGTTAATACCATTAAATAAAAACAAGAAAATAATGTAATAAAAATGAAAAATTACTAAAATGACCATGGTAAAAAAAAAGTTATTCAGTGCAGAATAGGATACTTATTACTGTTGGGAAAACTACATTCATTTGGTTAATGCCATTCAAATTAATAAGATTATGTAATAAAAACAAATTGGGAAAATTACAAAAATGGTAAAAATGCACAAAATACCACAATTGTTGTTACTTTTGAAAAACTGTATTGATTTAGTTAATGTCACAAAAAAAAGACAAAAATGTTGGGAAAAAAGACAATTACCATGGTCAAAATGTTATTCAGTACAAAATGTATTGTTACTATACAAAAATAACAAAAATATAGGGGGGAAATGTAATTTATTATGCTTAAATAATTACATCAGTGTTTATAATGATTTTACTGCTGGAACAAAATTGCTGTTTTTACAGAAACTATGTTTACCATGGTACATTTGTGTTCGGTTATTGCAGCCTGGTGTTCACTGTTGTTTTACATTTCTTCACAGATGCATTCATATAAAAGTGGCTTACAAAAAAATCATTTAGTTTTTTTTGCACAACTACGTTTCAAAAATGAAAGGTAAGAGTAAAACTAAAGTGCTCCTATAAGAAAAAACTCTTAATAAAACTCACCTTTTAACATTTCATATATATATTATATTCATTTTATGGGGCCTCCCATAAAAAGTTATTGTTATTGAATTCTTTATTTAAAGAGCCATATAGGACAGTGATAAAGCTCTGCTGGACTGTCAACAGTAAGTTGTTCACTTTCAGAATCAGACGGAGAAAGTGCTTTGGGTGAATATGGTGAGTTAGTTCACATTTATTGCAACTGTATTGAAACTTTCATAAAATAAAAGTTTTGAAGTGCATTTCATGCATTCACAATAAGTTCACCCCACGCCTTCCTTTTACAGTAAATAAGTCTGAATTAGTTTTTTCACTAAATATCCCCTTCAGCATATAAAATATTGCAAAAGAGATTCAGTGCAAATGATCAATTAGCAACTTAAAAATATAAATTTGCTGCAAAATATCAATTAGCAACTCTTATTTTTTAAGTCACTTTGGATAAAAGCATCTGCTAAATTATTGAGCATAATATAATTTGTCTTCATTCTTCTTTAATATGTAATGTGAACTCTTTGCCTCTGATGAAATAAACTGCTTGCAAAACAAAGATGTTAGTGTTTAGCCAATAACTGCAAAAAATAACATCATAAAGTCCATAATCTTAAAAGAGAAATTATTATTAATCCAAGAATGCATGCTGGGAGTTTGCAATGCCTTAAGACACAAAGCAACTTTTTTAATTAAATTGTTTATTTAGACTCTGTAAGGCTAGTTGAGATGATATTTGTTGGAATATAGTTGTGTTTGTGTAATATAGATTCATAGTCATAATTTGTTGTTATCCGTGATTCAAAATGCCCTGCATGTTTAATTCGATTTTAATCTCTTTGCATGCGCAATTTTACAGAAGAACTTTAAAAATATATATTTTATTATACTTCTGTTGCAAGCAGCACAATAAGCCTCTTAATGTTGCGCAACGCAGTGATTTTACCACAGTAAAGGAAAACTCCACTTGTGTCATGGTAAAATCAATGTAAAGGAGTGTAATGTTGTGCATTGTCTTGTTTTCCTGTTGCTCTGAATGTCAACATCACTGCTGTAATTCTCTCTCCCCCACAGAAAGGGAGTCTTGTTCAGGATCTTTGTCCCCATAACTCTTCCTTATTGCTTTGGCTGACTTTACCGCGGTAAGCGCTGACAGGGGCCTTTGTGCTCTTGGAGGAACGACGTGTATTACAGGAGTCAATGGGTTCAGATCCGGCTTGAGATTCTGGATGCGGAGGGCAGACGCAGTGCAGAGGATTCAAAAGCTTCACAGTTTTCATGTCTTTACAGGTGAAGCTTTTAGGATGCTCAGATAGTTTGTGCTGTGCTATTTAAGGTTAAGAGTCAGTTCCTCCTGAAGAATGAAACTCTGTGACTCTTTTTACACCTGGTGTTAAGATGTTATCTTATGTTATTGTTCGATCGGATCACAAGTGGACGAGGGAGACATATTCCCGTTTAAAAGTCAAGTCAAATATTTATATAGCGCTTTTCACAATACAGATTGTATCAAAGCTGCTTCCCAGTATCAATCAAAACAACTTAACAATGTTTGTTTATTACTGGAAAAAAGACATCCAAGTTTGGTAGAGCTGATCAATGGTATGATTGGTTAATTAATTTGAATATCCCCAACTGAGCAAGCCAAAGGCAACAGTGGCAAGGAACCGAAAAAATCCATCAAGTGACCTACTGGTGTCCTAAAACTCCATCAGATGACCTACTGGTGTCCTAAAACTCCATCAGATGACCTACTGGTGTCCTAAAACTCCATCAGGTGACCTACTGGTGTCCTAAAACTCCATCAGGAGACCTACTGGTGTCCTAAAACTCCATCAGATGACCTACTGGTGTCCTAAAACTCCATCAGGTGACCTACTGGTGTCCTAAAACTCCATCAGGTGACCTACTGGGGTCCTAAAACTCCATCAGGTGACCTACTGGTGTCCTAAAACTCCATCAGGTGACCTACTGGTGTCCTAAAACTCCATCAAGTGACCTATGGTGTCCTAAAACTCCATCAGGAGACCTACTGGTGTCCTAAAACTCCATCAGATGACCTACTGGTGTCCTAAAACTCCATCAGGTGACCTACTGGTGTCCTAAAACTCCATCAGATGACCTACTGGTGTCCTAAAACTCCATCAGGTGACCTACTGGTGTCCTAAAACTCCATCAAGTGACCTACTGGTGTCCTAAAACTCCATCAAGTGATCTACTGGTGTCCTAAAACTCCATCAGGTGACCTACTGGTGTCCTAAAACTCCATCAAGTGACCTACTGGTGTCCTAAAACTCCATCAGGTGACCTACTGGTGTCCTAAAACTCCATCAGGTGACCTACTGGTGTCCTAAAACTCCATCAGGTGACCTACTGGTGTCCTAAAACTCCATCAGGAGACCTACTGGTGTCCTAAAACTCCATCAGGTGACCTACTGGTGTCCTAAAACTCCATCAGGTGACCTACTGGTGTCCTAAAAACTCCATCTGGTGTCCTAAAACTCCATCAGGTGACCTACTGGTGTCCTAAAACTCCATCTGGTGACCTACTGGTGTCCTAAAATTCCATCAGATGACCTACTGGTGTCCTAAAACTCCATCAAGTGACCTACTGGTGTCCTAAAACTCCATCAGGTGACCTACTGGTGTCCTAAAACTCCATCAGATGACCTACTGGTGTCCTAAAACTCCATCAAGTGACCTACTGGTGTCCTAAAACTCCATCAAGTGACCTACTGGTGTCCTAAAACTCCATCAGGTGACCTACTGGTGTCCTAAAACTCCATCAGATGACCTACTGGTGTCCTAAAACTCCATCAGGTGACCTACTGGTGTCCTAAAACTCCATCAGGTGACCTACTGGTGTCCTAAAACTCCATCTGGTGTCCTAAAACTCCATCAGGTGACCTACTGGTGTCCTAAAACTCCATCAGGTGACCTACTGGTGTCCTAAAACTCCATCAGATGACCTACTGGTGTCCTAAAACTCCATCAAGTGACCTACTGGTGTCCTAAAACTCCATCAGGTGACCTACTGGTGTCCTAAAACTCCATCAGATGACCTACTGGTGTCCTAAAACTCCATCAGTGACCTACTGGTGTCCTAAAACTCCATCAAGTGACCTACTGGTGTCCTAAAACTCCATCAGGTGACTACTGGTGTCCTAAAACTCCATCAGATGACCTACTGGTGTCCTAAAACTCCATCAAGTGACCTACTGGTGTCCTAAAACTCCATCAGTGACCTACTGGTGTCCTAAAACTCCATCAAGGTGACCTACTGGTGTCCTAAAACTCCATCAGGTGACCTACTGGTGTCCTAAAACTCCATCAGTGACCTACTGGTGTCCTAAAACTCCATCAAGTGACTACTGGTGTCCTAAAACTCCATCAGGTGACCTACTGGTGTCCTAAAACTCCATCAGTGACCTACTGGTGTCCTAAAACTCCATCAGGTGACCTACTGGTGTCCTAAAACTCCATCAGGTGACCTACTGGTGTCCTAAAACTCCATCAGGTGACCTACTGGTGTCCTAAAACTCCATCAGGTGACCTACTGGTGTCCTAAAAACTCCATCAGGATGACCTACTGGTGTCCTAAAACTCCATCAGGTGACCTACTGGTGTCCTAAAACTCCATCAGTGACCTACTGGTGTCCTAAAACTCCATCAGGTGACCTACTGGTGTCCTAAAACTCCATCAAGTGACCTACTGGTGTCCTAAAACTCCATCAGGTGACCTACTGGTGTCCTAAAACTCCATCAGGTGACCTACTGGTGTCCTAAAACTCCATCAGGTGACCTACTGGTGTCCTAAAACTCCATCAGGTGACCTACTGGTGTCCTAAAAACTCCATCAGGTGACCTACTGGTGTCCTAAAACTCCATCAGGTGACCTACTGGTGTCCTAAAACTCCATCAGGTGACCTACTGGTGTCCTAAAACTCCATCAGGTGACCTACTGGTGTCCTAAAACTCCATCAGGTGACCTACTGGTGTCCTAAAACTCCATCAGGTGACATACTGGTGTCCTAAAACTCCATCAAGTGACCTACTGGTGTCCTAAAACTCCATCAGGTGACCTACTGGTGTCCTAAAACTCCATCAAGTGACCAACTGGTGTCCTTAAAACTCCACCAGGAGACCTACTGGTGTCCTAAAACTCCATCAGGTGACCTACTGGTGTCCTAAAACTCCATCAGGTGACCTACTGGTGTCCTAAAACTCCATCAGGTGACCTACTGGTGTCCTAAAACTCCATCAGGTGACCTACTGGTGTCCTAAAACTCCATCAGGTGACATACTGGTGTCCTAAAACTCGATCAAGTGACCTACTGGTGTCCTAAAACTCCATCAGGTGACCTACTGGTGTCCTAAAACTCCATCAGGAGACCTACTTGTGTCCTAAAACTCCATCAGGTGACCTACTGGTGTCCTAAAACTCCACCAGGGACCTACTGGTGTCCTAAAACTCCATCAGGTGACCTACTGGTGTCCTAAAACTCCATCAGGTGACCTACTGGTGTCCTAAAACTCCATCAGGTGACATACTGGTGTCCTAAAACTCGATCAAGTGACCTACTGGTGTCCTAAAACTCCATCAGGTGACCTACTTGTGTCCTAAAACTCCATCAGGTGACCTACTGGTGTCCTAAAACTCCACCAGGAGACCTACTGGTGTCCTAAAACTCCATCAGGTGACCCAATGGAGAAAAAAAAAACTTGGGAGAACCCAGGCTCAGTCGGGGGCCAGTTCTCCTCTGGCTTTTAAACCTGCGGGCTGCGTCACAAATCTCATACTCTCTTGAGTACTGTAAGTACTTATTTTAAATAAGTAATTACTTCACGACGGCTTATAAAGCCCATTCTATATAGTATGAATGTAATCCGGATGTACATTCGCCATGTTGTCATGATCATGTGACCTATCAGTGTCGCTTCACTGTCATTCACAAATCCTCTCCCGTGGCCTCATTGGATAGTAAAGTGCCCATGGTATCATCCAGGTAATTTTTGCCTGCTCTTTTAAGAGTACTGTGAATTCGGACATACTTTTTTGTCACGCACTGTTTTTCGCCTGTATATTAGGAAAGTATGTGATTTCGAATGCAGCACATGAACATCTCAGAGACGTCTATTTGATGTCTGCATTTACGTGTTTGCTCATCTGAAATACGACTCCTGTCAGATGGACATCTAGAAGATGCCTGTAAGATGTTTACGGTTTAGAATTATGTAAAACAGCTCTTTCTAAGATGTTTATTAGATGTTTTTACACAGCAGATGTTTTCCAGATCTCCAGATCTTTAGCAGACATCTTACAGACATACCTGTGCTATCTGGGTTATGTCCTGATATCTTCGAGTGGCTCACACAATTAACATATGAATGCGACCGGAGACGACAGAAAAACATATGGAGAACATCAGCTTTAGTGACAGACACAAGACCAACCGAACGCTGTGAGTGTGTGTTAGAAAACAGGAATGGAGAGAGAACATTGTGATTGGTATGTTTTTTAACTCAAATCAAACTTGGGTCAAACAAAGTGTAAATCCAGTCTGGCTAGAGCTCTTCTCATAATGTTTACACATTAGATCAGTAGACGGAGAGCAGACAATCTTTTGTGGCTGTTTGAACACATTGGATCACATGAGTGTTTACACTACGAAAGCAATCCGGTCGAATGTGTTTTCCACTACCTCTGGTGGACCAGCTCAAAACGCTTTAGACTGCGTTTACACCTGTATTTAGTGTCGTCCACTTGTGATCAGATTGACCAAAACGATTTTAGAAAACTGCACTGAAATATAGTGTTTAGAGGGGCTGTGTGATGAGAAATCAAATATTGTCTCACCTTATGAAATAAAAGTTTATTGTGCAAAGATATTAACCTTTCATTGGCAATTGTTTTATAAATCTGTAAAAAAAAAATGGTGTCAAACATTTGTGGTTACATACAGTGGTATGTGGTTACATAGAGTTAAATAAAAAAATAAATTATTGAAACATTACTATAATTATTTGTGCGAAAAAAAAAAGACTAACATTAATAAACCTCTGAGGAAAAAAAGTATGATATGCCTCATATTATTTCTGACATCACTTTCTGACGTTCTGACTTTTTTTGTCGTAATTCAGTGTTCTTTTATCAAGCCCTGTTCATAATTTACATCACTTGAAAACTTGCTTTCACTGGAAATATTATTGAGTACAAACATGTCAGCCCGATCTCATGAAAGTGCGTATTAATAGAACGAATGTTATTTCTCGCACCATTTATACGCCAAAAATAATTTTAGCGTGTAAATGATACGCACTTTATGGCTTAATCCTACCCAAGGGGTTTTCAGTGCGTAGCATATGCACGCAAAAAAAACATTTTTGGCGTATAAATGGCACGAGAAATAACATTCGTGGTATAGATACACACTTTCATGAGACTTTGTGATCTTCATCTTCCCTAATGAAATCAGTGTATTGAACACCCAGTGTTTGCTCTCTCTCTCTCTCCCTCTCTCTCTCTCTCTCTCTCTCTCTCTCTCTCTCTCTCTCTCTCTCTCTCTCTCTCTCTCTCTCTCTCTCTCTCTCTCTCTCTCTCTCTCTCTCTCTGACTCACTGTGTTTCTCTACCACAGGTTTTCAAATGTGCGTGTTAACTAATTACCTAAACAGACTCAAAAGTTTTTTGTTTGATCAGAGATGATGAGCTGTTTACTCACGACATCCTCACAGCACACAATAATTATGAAATAAACATCCTAATATCCTGCAAGATGCGCCATCGTCTCAGTTTTTGATGTCTGTTGTTTCTGAAACCCGAGATGAGAGCAATCTGTCGGAGAAAACATCTGAAACACCATTCAAATATTAATGAATCTGCGGAGAATGAATGGATTAACTTTTTGTTTATGGTGAAAATGTGTTGTATGCAGTTTTCCAGAGATGCTCTCTGACTGTCAATTATTTTGCATGTTTAGGGTCTTAATGAAGACAAACCTGAAGCTTGTTTCCACCACAGAATAAAACATTTTGAGAGACTTTATTTCTCTGAATTGCACGTTATAAAGTCAGAATTGCGTGATATAAAGTCGCAATTGTGTGTTATAAAGTTTTTTTTAATTGCAACTGCGAGTTTATATCTCACAGTTCTGACATCTTTTCTCAGAATTGTGAGATATAAACTCGCAATTGCGAGTTATAAAGTCCAATTCTAAGGGAAAAAAGACTGACTTTTGTAGCATCTGGACCAATCAGACACAAATAATTCATTATATTTAATGAATAATCCAGCAAACTCGCTCTCCAAACAAAGGTCTATGAAACTAACACCCAAAACGGCAACTAGCATCCCAAATGAAGCCAACACACTGGCAGAACCCACAGTGTCATGTTACACACAGAGACAACATTTGTAAAAAAAAAAAAAAAAAAAAGCTTATCACTGGGGCAGTCCCATTAAAAGGACATCTTAGTACTTTGTTTACCACAAAAAGGTTCATAGTAGTACCTTAAGAAACGTATTTGCACTCTAAAATGCACCTTTTAGGAGTAAAAAAGGTACAAATATGTCCTTTTAAGGATACTGCCCCAGTGACAAGCTGTTGTACCCCTAAGCCTAAAGGACAATTTGTAAACTTTTTTCTCTGTGTGTACAGGACACATTAAGACTAAGACTTTTATGACCCAGAAGGAATTTGCAGAGAGTTGTGACTCACTTAATTATTGCTGAGAAGGAGAAATAACCTGTTTTCTAAGGACCCCTAAGTTTGTGCCAGGCTGCGGCTTGAGCCTATACAACTGGAGCCTATACAAATTGCATCAGGACAGTTTAATTCAAATGGGCGAGACATGCAAGTATAGTTGATACATTAAGTATTAGAACTAAACTGATGGTTTGCTCAGGCTGTTGATCTGCTGAACTTCCAAAAAAATGCTATAACTTCTTGCTTTCATGTATTTTGCTTTAGCTCTCTTTCCCTTGGTAAAGCATGTATGTTTGGGTATGTTATGGCGCTTTTCCACTACACAGTACCAGCTCGACTCGACTCGAGTGGAAAAGACACGACTCTGTTTAGTTGTACTTGTACCTGCTTTCGGGTACTTTTTTTCATATCACCTCCGGCGAGGTTCTGAGCGAGCTGAGGCGATACTAAAATGTGACGTGAAAACAATGCAGACTGCTGATTGGTCAGAGAGAATCGTCACTATTCAATGAGTCATCATTGCACGCGCCAGACGGAGTATCCTGAATAACCCCGCCATTTTTAAGTAGTTTGGCCAGAGATTGCGTGATATACCCATTACTACTATTAAAACACAACATACACTCGATTTCCTCCATTGTCCTGTGTGTGTGTGGTAGCGGGTGTGTGTCGCGTAGAAGAGTATGTCACGGCAGTTTCCTGTGCCGTCGCTATGGCGACCAGGTACTATTGCGGAGGTACTATAATGGAAAACGAAGCGAAAAGCGAGCCGAGTCGAGGCGAGCCGAATCTGGTAATGGAAAAGCCCATCGTAACGTTGTCCATGTTTCAAGTTCATATACTGGAGTCCCTATCATACGGTGGCCGAGAGAGCCCAACGCGCTGCAAATGAAGAAAACACATAATGTTAACATAATGGCACACAAGTGCCGTGCTCACTCCAAACTCCCCACTTCAAGGGCTCTGCCCTAAGATGGGAGTAGGGCATAAGTATTTGGCGTTATTCTATTGCATTTTGGTATAGGCGTTTCTGTATTTGGTTGTGTTGCGAGTATTTGGAGCACCCATGTATTGTAAAACTGATGACTTTATATCACGCAATTCTGACTTTATATCTTGCAATTGCGACTTTATATCATGCAATTCGACTTTATAACACGTTAACTGCGACTTTATATCACGCAATCACTCAGTCAGAATTGTGAGATAAAAAAGTCGCAATTACCTTTTTATTTTTTATTCTGTGGCAGAAACAAGCGTCCATACAGACCAGCTGAAATCATCTTTACGAAGACTAAAGATTGTGTTTCTTTTTGTTTTTTATCAGCTTATATCGATCTTGCTTACTGCAATGTGCAACAAGTAGAGTAACGTTATAACTTTCACACACTCAAATGTATTTTTAGTATGAATGTTTTGACCGAATAAAACAGCGCTGCATTACCCCACAATTTTCATTGGTCAAATAAAGTGACCTGTATGAGTAGTAATTCAGAACTTGTGGCTGTTTTATTAGAATGAAATAAAATCATGTGAATTTAAGTGATCAAACGTAACTGTAACAAAATTTAAGTTTAGGGAAGAAGGAGGCGGGAACTGGCAAGCGTCAAACGTAACTTTAATCGTAAAATAAACATAAGCAACAAAATGAAAGGAGCAGCAGCGGCATATCAGCATAATAAAAGCTCCAGAGCTCCTCCGTGGGACTCGAAACCGGTGTGTCGCGCAAGTGTCTCTCATTAGCAATCATGGCTCTCGCCCCCAGCCTGCTTTATAACGTTAATAAAACTTTAGTACGTCAGCTCATCCATGAACATGATTTCTGACCGAGTCCCATCGGCTGTAGAGGTGAAGATGAAAACTCCCATGAATCCACACTCATTCACAGCGTCATCAAGCTACGCCTTTGATATTGTTGCAAACAAGCGACCTCTAGTGGCGAAACTTACATACTGTGCCTTTAGTTTGATTATATTTCCTTTAAATAATTAGGTTTCTTATTTTGGTTGTTAGTTGAATGCAACAGAGTGTTAATGTCTATCTTTTTCTTTAATGTTTACTGTGATATGTTACTGTCACATGTTCAATTGATTTTTCTAAGTAAAGATTTCTTTAAAAATAAATCTGCCCTCAAGAAGAAAAAGTAGCTGATTGTAATTGCTTTCATAGAAAAGCATAAAAGTTCAGTAAAACAAATCTATATGACAGAGAAAGATCTTTTGGGACCAGCGAGGGCTTGGTAACAATCTTTACCACACACACACACAATCCTACCCACACAGTGTTAAATAAATAAGGAGCTTCTGTCAAAGGAAGGGAAGATGATAAATCCACGCCAGTAAACAAAGAGACCAAGAGAAATGGGCCGGTCTGCCGGTGAGTACTTGCATAAGTTACTAATGTGATCACCCATCATGACAGCCACATTAATGATGTGTGTCTCAATGCTGCATTAATGCTAAATAACTAGTCAGTTCCTGCAGTCTTGCTGTCTACTGTCATGTCTACATAGCCAGCTTTTTTCACAGATTTCATTGCAATGCATTCTGAGATTGTCTTCTCCGTGAAGGATGCACACAATGCTGCTTTAATTTGGAGAAATTAAAGAAGCATAATTTGGAGTATTTTGCCTTAGCTACTAGGCAGCTCACTATAAGTCGCCAACTAGTATTTTAGTATGATTTTGGGATAATGATTTTATTTGTGACGGTATATCTTCTGCAGTTTTAAAACCACAAGCTCTTTAAACTTAAAAAAAATCATTCTGATGGTGATACCAATTATATCGTTTTTCTGTGTCTAAAAACGATTACTATAAGGATGAATATGATGATAACTTAGCTATATTATGGCCCACACCAACACACGATAACATTAGCTTATGCGCGCATTGGGTCTTCTGTCAGTTTAAATGCTCGCGCTCTTTAAAGTTGGGTGGATTCTGATTCGCTGTCAATCATGATTCACTCAGCTACATCTTTTCTCAGTGTCCTATGGTGTGGAGGTCCCTATTAAAAGTTCATTAAAACTTGCTGTGTTTGGTACATTTTGACCCAAAAGATGATTTTATTTTTACCTAAAATGTTAATGTTATAGCATTGGACTAACATGCACTGACTTTGCTCAAACAGGGTTTTACTACCCAACATTTTTTGGATAATTTTTGTACTTTTTGGGGGGATTTCCCCCCCCACCTTGTTACACTTGTGGTGTTCAAATGACCGACCTTCAAAAATAGATCACCAAATATTGGATTCGAACTTTTTGTCAACTTGTTTTCTTTCAATTAGGACAGGTTTTGTATTTATTGTTGAAACTGACATATTGATTTGAGCTTATATTGGTCAGAAATCACCATTCATTGAAAATAAATGGGGGGGGGGGATTAAAAATAAGAGAAACATTTTGTTTAGAAGCATGTTCATCATGTTCATGTTCACATATTATTTACATGTGTGCTTGCAAAGATTAAGGTCTTGGACATCTGCATGCGTGAACACACAAACACACACATTCATGTACACAAACAAACAATTTTGAGTATTATAGGCTTTCAATTTCACAGAGATTAACTTCATATCCTCAGATCAATGAGGCCTACACTGTTAGCCCTTACCGGGTCTTTTTACAGTAAAATACTGGCAACACTGTTGCCAGCAATTTACTGTTAATTGTACAGTTATTTACTGTAATCTACAGTATGTTACTGTAAAAATGCACTAAAACTCGAGTTAACTAATTTCAGTTGCAGAAACCGACCGTCTTGAATTGACCAACTATAATTTAAATGTATTAACTAACATTTATAATACATTAAAAATGTGAGCAAAGTATTACTGTGAACTTATTTAATTTGAAACCACAAAAAAAAACTTTTTTAATTAAAGAGATGTCCACTGGACCAGCAACTGCACAGTCACTGTCTGTTAAATAAAGCAACATGCAGAGTATCATCAATGGTTGTAGATCTTCTCCTGGACTGCAGCACAGGCTCTACTCTTCAACACAATGGTGACCAAAAAAACTACATCTTACAGTAAACTACTGGCAACAGTGTTGCCAGTATAAACCTGTTTTATAACTTACAGTTTATTGCTGTTAAAATACATTTTGTGGGTGTGTCTTTTTATCTTACACTGTTAACCCTTTCAACCCCACAGGAAAATCCACACTACAAAGAGTAAAAGTAACATTGACAGTGTTGCAGTGAGATAATTAAGGGAATATGTAAGTGATTGTTGAGCATTAGTGATGAACACCTGCTGTTAACGAGCAGAATCACTGAAGGAAAGAGGAACACAAGAACAGAAAATAGAGAAACAAAAGAACTACAACTGACTTCAAGCCATTACACATTATTACACTTATTATTAAACAGTATGACTTTATTTCTGTCATACATCTACAGAAGTTGTTAAAATTTTTGGTTTGAAGTTACCATTATAGAGATCAGTGCTTGCTTTAGTTGGGATGCTGATGCTATAACTTTACTGTTTTTATTGCTGCTTGAACTGTGTTTTTTGCAAGTCACACTTGTGCACACACAGTTTATGAATGACTGCGGTTATAATGATTATGATGACAAAAATCATCATATGATCATGCCTGTTCATTCACTAATCTAATTCATTCTACCTCGTTCAGTATTCAAAAGTGTTACATTAGCACCACAGTGAAACCACATTAATAAATTAACAAATTTTCAGCTACACTATCTTTCAGAAAAACAGAGATATCACAATTTAGCACATGAATCTCAACAATGGTGGCAATATTTTATTTATTTATTAATGCAGCAGTGCATGCTGGGAGTTTTATACTATCCTGGAACCAAGCATGCATTGTGACATGAAACTTTTGATTGTCACCATTGTTGAGATTCATACGCTGATTGTTGATGTCTGTGTGTGTCTGAGTTAAGCAGGTGGGAAATATTTTTAATACAATATATGGTTACAATATTCTTCAGAAGACCTAATTGCAGAAATATTGATTTCATGTTTCACAGATATATATGTTAAATATGAAATACTTATAAACTCAAAAAAACATATACAGGAAATATCTGAAAATCAGACATGTCCAGGATGATGGTGACATAACAAAAGCCAAATATCACCTGATAAACTTCCTCCTAACTTTTTCTTGCCATAACAGATGTGTTTTATAAACTCACTGTTTATCAGCAGTCAGAGTAAGATAAATAGTAAGAAGTCAAGCGTCAAGAGACCAACTAAAGCAAATACTGATCTCCATTATGGTGACAACAAACTTTATTATTATCTAAATCTCTGTTAATTCTCAACAATAACTTTTGTACATGTATGACAGAAATAATCGTAAACTGGTTTGTAAACTGGTTTCACACTCAGTGTTGCTGGAAGTCAGTTGTAGATCTTGTGTTTCTCTTTTTCAGTTCTTGTTTCTCTGTCCTTCAGTGATTCTGCTTATCAGGTGTTCATCAGTGTCTCAATTCACTCTTTCCTTTTCATTTACTCATTCAAGTGGACTATATTAGTGAGCTAATGTAAGGAATAGTGAATGAGGGTATAGTGTGTGATTTGGAACACAGCCTCTGGGTGTCTGCTAACTCACAGTATATTCCTGTAGGCTACTTTCTCGAAAATGCAAATATAACCCAGAATGCATTGTTTTCTGCGGTATATTACTGTTTTAATGGAAAATGGTATGATACTGTCACTTTTTTTACAGCAAGGGCTAACAGTGTACGATCAATCCGTTTCAAAAATAAATACTAAACCTATCCTAATTGAAAGAAAACAAGTTGACAAAAAGTTTGAATCCAATATTTAATGATTATATAGCATAACAAGAGATTTATAAGTCATTTTTTTTGTAGGCCAGTCATTTTTGTAGGCCGTAAAACAAAGGTTTTTTTTAACACAGTAGGCCTATACTAGCAAAATAAATGTTCATCTGTTCCAGATTTTCCAACTTCAGATCCCGGTTTCCGTGTTTCATGACCGATGAGTTCTCCGCAGCCTGTGTGGCTTTTGTTCGAAGCCTGGTGTGAACTAGCACAGGAATACAGGGTGATTTGTCTGATTTTGAGCAGATTTATCGAGTTAGATGTCTAGCTGCGGGGCTTTTCATGTTACGGTAAAGAAGAACATGAAAGGGCTTCCAAACCTCTCTCTTTCTCTTTGAAAATTCATTTATTTGAGTTTGTATCAGTGGATCGTTGTGTTTTCCTTTAACTAAGTTAACAACGCCAACAGGTCTGAACGCAAGCATCACTCTTCAGGATGCCATACTCATAGCCAAACAAAAAAATGACACCCAGCCGCTGTAAATCACCCCGTTAATCATCATAAGCGATGGCCGTGTGCTGATGTGATCAGTGTGACCGCAGCTTATTTTACAGGGCTCATAAAAACGAGCTGGCCTATAAAGAATGACGGTAAAATTCGGTCCTGAATGAACCGCCAGTTGCGTGCTGGAGGTTTCATAAGCTCTCAGGGTTTCATAATGCCTTTATCATCACAGAACTTCTGCAAGACTAACTATACAATCTAAAGCCAACTTCAGCTGTAAATCTCCGCGGGACACAGCTTCACATTTAGACACCTCCTCTCTGCCGCTATATTAGAAAAGTTATTATATTATAACGATGAATTAATGATCTGGTGTGAAAAAGGGAGGAAAAATATTTTTTTTCACACCACATCATTATTTCATCGTTCACCTGATGGATTCCCTGCTGTAAAATCCAGCTTAAACTGGTGGATGTGTTTTGGAAAATGCAGCAGATTTCTTGCTGGTCTTTATGATCTGGTTTAATAGGCCTATTATTAGCTGTTAACGTATACCTTGAATGCAGTTTGTCATTTTTGGATAAAGTTTCTGCCAAATGCATAAATGTAAATCACAAACTAATAATGCATTTATTATTAATCTAGGTTAAAGGTGCTCTATGTAACTTTTAGCGGCCTCTAGTGTTGATGTTTCAGATTGCAACCAATTTTTACAAGAACGCTCGTGCTGGAACTCATAGACAATACCGTCTATTACGCAAATATCTTGGCGAATACTAGACGGATTTGGCGAGCACCGAGCTCGTTGGGACCATCTAGTCGAGCTGAAAAGAACCATATAAATTCCATAGTTTTTGATGGTGTTTTCGCGGAGATATTAGCAGAAAACCATCGGGCGCGCTGCAAAATTGCGGACGCCGGTAACGTCACGATCTCAGAAGAAAATCGCTCGTATCTCTGCAACGCAAAGACCCAGAGAGCTCAAATTCGGCGGAGGAGGTCCCAGGGGGATCCTTGCCCGAATGCTAGAGTGGCGGGCCTCGGGAATGCCCCCTACCGGATCGCTGTTCGCTGGGACCCCCGATTTCGAACAGCTATAACTCGTTGGGCTCGTTGGAAAGGCTCCGTCCAGCACTACGAACGATTAGAGTCTTGGGAATATTGATCAAAGATTGACCGAGATATAAGCCGAAAAACGTGCGCCTTTAACCGGACGTAACTCCCTGACCGTCTACAATAGACTGTATATAAAGAGAGAGGCTCGGGAGCGCGCATGCACGTCACATCCGTTGGATTTCGCGGTAAATCCGACCCGGAGAGTTCACATATGAATATTGGCCTTCAGAGGTAATAGCAAAACATGACAAGTGGATCGTTGTAATGTGTGATTACAACCCCTTCACACACAGGCAGTAAAAAAAAGATTCATTTTAGTAGAAAAGTTACATATAGCACCTTTAATTTTAATTTATATTGTAACATTTGAAGTATATTTTCAACAGTGATTTGACCAGACGGATCAGTTTCTGGGTGAGATGGGACATTAAAGTTCTGGTTTTCATTGCTTTATTGCTGTGGTTCTGCTCTATAGGAGTTCAGTTTATATCTCTAAGCCTGTCGATAAACAGCTCACAAGCTTGGAAGTGCATGTGTATGTGTGTGCGATTCTGCCCATGTCCTCGTGTAAGCAAGTGTGTTCTGAATATTGTCTTTCAGAAAGAACACGGGCAGTATAGATTTTAGTTAGGCTATGGCTTTCTCTGAAACGGCCTGCTGTTTGGATTTAGAGATGGTTAATAATAAAGCTTTACTGCCCTCTAGTGTTGAGATCTGGTAAGTCTTATTCATTTGAATGAACGCTTCAGTCAAACACTTTGATTCAAATGAGTCATCACTAAAGTTTTAGAAGTCAATTTAATTAATACTTTTTTTAATCGAATATTTAATTAAATACATCTTGTCAGCTTATACGTTTGTTGGAACAAACACAGTCACGTCTGTTTGAAATCAAATGAGCCAAACACTTTTCTCTCTGCTTTTCTTTAGACAACTCTCTCCCAGAATGCACTAAATGAACTGAGAATGAATGCTGTCCTCCTGTCTGTGAGTTACATCCAGTTTTATTAAATAATGTTGCATTTGACTATAGTTCACATGTCACATATTCTCTTGCAGCAATGAGATAAAATGGAGGGCAAATAGAGACATTTACTGACATCCCCTGCTTCTCAGATGCTAGAGTTTTAGAAGAGATCTCAACAATATCTCAAACTGTGCTCAGATTCGTAAAGATACCAATTAAGCCTGCAATGTGCAATCAAAAGTCAAAGATCTTAATATGAATATGATCTGAGCTGCTCCACGTTAATTTTAAAGCTCAGTACTCTTACCAGCATGTCTTGTGATTCAAGTGTGTGATTCATTTCTTGTATCTGAACACAGCTTATGGATCGCATAATTTCCTCTTCCTCTCAACATCAGATTCAGAATACGATGGAAAGGCTCTACTGGGAATAGCTGACCATCATGTTTTAAACTTAATTACACAGTGATTAATGGATTCCTGACAGATAGAAGATGAGATCATGATACCATTAAGTCCTCATGGACCAGTATCTGTGGTTCTGTGACAGCTGGGAAAACCACAACATCATTACTGATAAATTGTGCGTACTAATCTATCTATCTATCTATCTATCTATCTATCTATCTATCTATCTATCTATCTATCTATCTATCTATCTATCTATCTATCTATCTATCTATCTATCTATCTATCTATCTATCTATCTATCTCTCTCTCTCTCTCTCTATATATATATATATATATATATATATATATATATATATATATACCCAACTATAATGGAATCGATGTTGCATTGAAATTCTGCAGCAGAGTGATGACATCTCAGATTATTATCTAGTCTCATGTATACTTAATTTATCCAAGGCTGCAAAACCGACTCCCTGTTACAAATATAGTAGAACTATGATTTCTACCACTAAATATTGCTTTATAAATAATCTTCCTGATCAGTTTCATCTCCTCAGCATACCAGATAGCTTAGAAGAACTCAATGTTGCAACAGAAACGATTGGCTCTCTCTTTTCCAGCACTGCATGGTTGCTTAAAGAAGATTAAGGAAAATAGTTTGATGCCGTGGTACAACGAACACACTAGGAAAGAAGCCCGAAACATGGAGTGCAGCTCGACAAAACTAGAGGTATTTCGCATTTCATGGAAGGAAAGTGGTATTGCATACAGAAAGGAATCTAATCTAAAACACATCTCTTTAACTCGACATACACATAAAACAAATCAGTTAAATTATTGTTAGGCTGCATAAATTAGGTAATCCTGAACCGGGAAAACTTCTTATAACACCCGATGTACTTGTAGAATGGCATCTTTGCTAATATTAGTCTGTCTGTCTCTTCCTTATCCTGGGGTTACTGTAGTCAGCTGGATCCGGTCCATATCCAGATCAGATGGTGGACCTGCACTTAGACACAACAAAAGCACGGCCCTGAATGTCAGCGGAGATCCTGTCTACTAGACAATCCCCTATGAAGGTCTTGTAGACATGACAGCCATTGGCACAGATCCTTAGAGAGTCCTCCGCACAGACCCTAAGGCCAGCTTCGGCTCCATACCGGCGTGATCTTCACCCAGATGGTACTAGATTAAATATTTTAAATGTTCCGATTCCATCCTGACCTGTAATGCTGCCTGAATCATAATCACACGATGTTTGTTCGTTGGCCCGTTGTTTCCCTCCATTCTGTCACCTGACGGAGTTTGGGTTTCTTGCCACTTTCACCTCTGACTTGCTTAGTTGGGGATGCTTAATTTCAACAATATAGACACCAAATTAACTAATTCAATAACTGATCAACTTTACAACGGAACTGAATAAACACTGAACTGACTGAAGCTGAAATGCATAATTTTCCTGTTATCACTGTTAGCTCCTTTGAAACAATATTGTATAAAGCGCTATATATATATATATATATATATAATATATATATATATATAAAGATGACTTGAAAGATGACTATGTTCGTTCGTTATTCGTTTATTCATTCATTCATTCATTCATTCATTCATTCATTCATTCATTCATTCATTCTCTTCATTCATTCATTCATTCATTCATTCTTTCCTCTATCCTCCTTCCATTGTTGTGGAGACAAGTCATCTCTTTCCTGCAAATGAAGCTCAAGAAGCAGAGATCCAGAAGTCAAAATAATACATTATTGGACAATGCAACAAAGCCGAGATGCAGGACATTTGAATCTGTCTCTGACCAGGTCTCATCTTTATACACTTCTCTTATCAGCTGTTAACCAATGAGATTACAGCTCAATCGCCACACCTGCTTCCCACCATTAAAACCCTCTCTCCTTGACTTCCATCTAATTTTGGGATCCTGCCAATCCATCCATCCATGAAAACATAATGAAAAAAAAAACGATCAGGACTGTGCTGGTAAAGAGAGGATGAGAGAGTGTGGAAATCAGAGGAGAGGTGGGGGGGCTGGGGTGCAAATTCCACTTAGTGTCCATACAAAGCACTTTAGCGCACACACACAGAGACCACACATACACACACACACACACACACACACACACACACACACACACACACACACACACACACACACACACACACACACACACACACACACACACACATGCCTCTGAGCTCTTGGATCATCTCACAGCAGAGGAGTTGACAGGAATGATGCTCTTCTGACAGATCAGACAGATATCAGACTTCAGATAAGAGGATACTCACGAGTACACAGGTTGCTCTGTCAGGTAAGACCTATAATTATGTATCCTTTTGGCCATATTTATTCACAATGAAAGATTATTAGTATATTAATGATCAGAACTGATATGTATAACTTCGATTTATTTGCAAATCTTTGTATTGGACAGAAGTAATGCATTTAAAAGTCGTCTTATTAAACACTCTTCACATATACTATAGTATAATATTTGGTTATTACGGGCTTGTTTATGTATATGTACAGTAGTTCATCAGGGTGTGGTCCTGTGCTGTACACCATATAAAACAGTTATTTCACTACAGTATTACTGAGATCACCAACAACAACAACAGTGCATATAATGTGTTTACTGTCATGTAGCTTATGACATTTTTCATAGTCTTCTTTTTGGACGTTACTAGTAATGCTTGCCAAGGAAAGCATCACTATTTTTACTGTCCACACTAAGTGTTAAACTAAATATTGGTACTACAGATATGAATGATTCCTCCAATCATGTGTGTTGTTGATGAGAGTTTTTGCTTATACTTTACTAACTGATCAGATGCACCATTTTCACTTGCTGGACCAGAAAACAGGTGAAAAAAATATAAAAATAGTCCACTTTCGGAGAAACCTGAGCATATCTACAGACTAAAAGATCATAGAGACGTGAAGTACAGGTCTCATTTTACTCCAAAGAGAAAGAAACCACCTAGCAATGACAAAGATCACCCTAGAAACACCCTAGCAACCACACAAAACATCCTAGCTACTACAAAGCAACCACACAGAATATTTTAGCAACTGCTTAACAATGCACTAAAAACCATTGACCGCATAGCAACGTAACATCATAGCGGCATGATTTGCAAGTGCATGCATGCACATTTTCAAATGACGTAGGCACTGTGACATTAATAATAATGCATTCTTAAATCATTTTTTTTTTAGTGCTTAAATTCATTGGTTGAATTATTTCCCCAGACTCGGCCGAGTCCACGGGCGGCAGGACATCTGAAGACATGCTGTCTGTCCCGGAGCACCTGCCCCTCAGGGACAGTTCCCGCTCAAGTTCCTGCGAGAAGCTGACGCCTCGCTCCGAGAACACGGTCCTCAGCCTGTCCGGCAAAGAGATCCGCTGGACCCCTCAGCCCCCTCCAGGCAACTGCGAGTACTACTGGCATGCCATCCTCCTCATGACCTCCGGGGGCAGCGTGCTCCTCTCCGGGATGGTGCTGAGTGGACTTTACTTTGCTGGGTTTCCACCATGGCCACCAATATTTTAGGCCCCGCCCTTCTGTCTATTGGTCTGATGGTGCTGGTGGTGGGTGTGATTTTGATGCCCATCACACAAGAAATGAAGCATCAGAGTGCAGCGAATCGTCTCTACAGTTCATACAAGCCTCAGATAAACCTATGAGAATAACCTCCTAAAGTGTCCAAACCCGGTACCATAGGCTACATGCACAAGCGTAGTGACGAACTTCCGCTATTGTCAGGAGTCGCCATATCAGTTTCCGGTTTACGACTGTTCATCCGCATCCGCTAATAAACAAACAAGATGAGTGCTGCTGTTGTACGAAAAAAAAGAGTTCTTAAAGCAACACTATGTAACATTTTTTCCTTAAAATAATGTTTCCAAAATCTTATCAGTGGTTCATCAAGTCGTAACAGGGTGAAAGGCACTTCTGCCATCGCCTGACGGGGTCTGTGTCGCTTTTACTGGCACTATGTAACTTCGGGGTTCGGGTAGTAACCCAACCACAAAAAGAACCACAAAATTCGACTGCTTTACGCCAAGCGCTACAATAGTCATTATTTCATTTTTCTTCGTTTCTGATGTCGCAATACATCATCCTTTCATGAAATCATGTAACATACTCTACCTTGTCTGTGGACATCGTTCATTCTAAAGCCGGTGCTGGGTAAACAGCGAGCGTGCGTGCGACGGTAGGCTAAATTATTTACGACAGCGGCAATGGAAATTTCGTTTCCAACCAGTAGGGCGACCGAAGAGGAAAAGTTACTTGGTGTTACTTTAAAACCTAAAATTGACAAAAACAGCCGATTCACATGCCTTTACTTTTGCATTTAAATTTTAATACAATAGATCGTGCGCAGTGGCTGCACAAAATAGACATTTTGGGCGACGCGCAAGTAAACCGGAAACAGATATGCCGACTTCTGGCGACAGCAGAAGTTCGTCACTACGCTTGTGCACAGAGGTTATAAGGACACTCCTGCAGAGTTTAGCTTAAATTGGCCTCAACACACCAGCCTGGAAGTTTCTAGGCTATGTTCGAAATCGCCCTCTATACCCTCATTCACTATTCCCTAAATTACTCTTCTAATATCGTTCACTTGAGGGGACACTGAGTGTCGCAAGGGCAGCTGCTTTTTGTTTAAGTAATTATTTGAAACTTAGCAAACTGGCAGCTCCAGTAGTAATAAAAAGATTTAACTTTGTCATGTAATCTATGTATAAACTCTAATTTAACAATTTAATTATCGATTAAAAAGGAAGTTATACCTGTATGATATTACGCTGTACCCACATTGGACCAGCAATCTGGAAAATGGATGGATGGATAATTTAGCTGCAGGCGCCATCTTCTGCTCAGACGTGGGTATTAATTCGATGCGCGACTATCACAGTGCATTATGGGTATTTTCTAGCCGTTAAGTGTACATTGGTTGTACACTCGTTGTGGGATTGAATGAGTGTGCTTGATATGGTTTCAGACACCACTACAAATGGCTATCCCCTCAAATAGTGACATATCTAAGGGTATAGGGGGCGATTTTGAACACAGCCAAGTAATTCTGACAACCTTAATTAACTGGTTCAGGTGTGTTAAATTGGGGTTGGAGCTGAAATTTGAAGGATAGTGGCCCTCCAGGAGCAGGATTGGACACGCCTGGGAAGACCATTGGGGTTTTTTTTAGCCACTGTTTGATTCTGCTTCCATTACATTTCTTTCATTGAAATAAAATAAAAATGTCAGATGAAAAACTGTATTTTCGGATCTATGGAAAAGATTTATCCAAAAAACATTTGCATATTTAAAGATACAATTTCAGAAAACGTGTAATGTGAAATATTGTCTTGATGTACAGTGATTAATCAATTGGAGAGTGGTGATATCTATTTACATTTTTTACCCTATTCACGTAGTGTCTTGTCTACGTGACAATCGCATTGTGGCTGTCCCACTTCCTTGGCAAAGATACTGAAACTTTGTGTACATGTGCATTAGCTAAGCCAATGTGGTTTTGTGCCTGGTTTGTTCGATGATCTGATTTGTTCGTTTTGGTCAGAGTTTCCTGGTGTTATTGAAGCATTAGCCTCAGCCTCAGACGTCTTGACCACGGTCTGATGCATTATGGCACATAAAATGGGAAACACTACAAATGGGAATTCTACAGGATTTCTCGTTCTTTTACCATCAGGAAACAAAGCAGTCGTGAAGCCAAACCCCCTCATGGAAAAAGAAAGTCATTGTGTTTACAACTGTGACAATGAGCGCTTATCAGGATCAACTAAACACTATGTGAATTAATTTCACAGCACCATTATTGCAGTAAAATTGCACAACGTTCTTAAATGAATTGCACACCGGTCTGTTATTGTGGGGACATTGACTTTACATTTTCACACCCCTAAACATGACGCTGAACTAAACGAGCTGTGATTGGTTGCTTTATGTGTCAGTTAGATGGCCTCTTGGTTCTCCTTGGCCACTGAAAGCAGTCAATCTGAAGGTCTGAGATTATTTAAACATATGTTGGCAAACAATTTTATATTTCTTATATTTTAATTCCATGTGAGTGGTGAACTTGCATGCCTTGAACATATCTGTGTTGAAGCATTACAAAGATGGGTGCTGACTTGCTTTAATAAGGACTTTTGGATTATTCCGCTGTTCGGATGGTGTTTATGTTGTCTGTCTGATGTGATGAACACTTTGGGTCCTTAAAATCCCAAAACTGACCACACACTCGTTATATACAATACAGTTCAATGATTAGTGGTGTTTGCTTATGTAGGAATCAGTGTCAACGTTGCTCAAAGTTTAGAAATCTGAACAAATGTATAGTTTTGAATGACTATATGGGAAAAACATCTCAGCTGCATTGTACCTTTATACGCAAATTTACAATAAGGTAAAACAAACATAATGTGAATGTTTATTAAAATTCTGTTTGATTATTGAGCCAGATTCGTATTTAATGTGTGAGATGTATTTGTTGTCTTTTTAAAATATATAAATGTGTAAAGCATTTTTATACTATTATAGTAATTATTAATATTGTAATTGTAGTTTTTATTGTAAAAAAGTAGTTGCATTCCATTTTTCAGCACAATCAACTCGGATGTGTAATTAATTTCAACTTAAATTGCATTAAACTGCCTTAAAAATTAGTTGAATCGTGTATAACTTAGGAAAAAAGCTGAACATTGCTTAACTTATTTAGTTAAAGCAATCTAAAAACATGTTTTGTCATAACTTATTGATCATATAATTTGTTTATTTTTGTCATTATTTCAAATTAATAGTGGGATTGATTACTGGATAAACTAAATATATATTTTTCATCATTTCATCAGTACTTGATTTTAGATTCTTTAAATCCCATTTATATCCTTTTGCAGCTTTCAAATTCAATTAGCAATCCTTTTATATGCCTTAAGGTGTTTTTTTTCACCATGCTAACATTAACAACATCTTGTTAAAGTCTTAGGAAGTGAAGCTGGCATAAAACCTTTTCTTTTCTCATCATATGATTAGAAACTAAAACATGACTGGACCAGAAAGATATGTGTGGCTTTGGTAAAAAATAAAATAAAATAAATGAACAAAACAAAAATACCAGATCTCTCATTTGAATTACTTGAGCCCACATTTGACAGGCAAATATTTAGGATGTAGGGGAGAGTGGGGGCGGTTGCAACACTTTTTACATTTCCTTAAGATTCTCAGTGACTGTTTGTATTAGAAAGACAAAACAATAATAATATTAAACCCATATATGTCACCTACCTGCCCATACTGTTGCAACATGTGTACATATGATAATATTAATGTAATTTGTACTTAAATGGACCCTGAAAAATGTTGCGACTGTCCCCATATATGGGGAAAGTTGCAACAGTACCGAGGGGCAGTTGCAACAATCATTTAGATGTAATAAAATTCAAACTTCTGCATAATTTGTTTAATATTTTTTTAGTTTATTTGAGACCAGAGTTCATTGAGTTAACTTATTAAAGTAAAAAACAAGTAGGCTACACAAAATATTAAAGTTTACAACTGTAGTAACATGCAGTAACAATTTGACACCACCAAACTGATTATTTCATCAACAAACTGATTATTTCATAGCCTCAACAAATATTCACAATTCCGCATCTGACTCACAATTGTGGCAAATGTAAATGGAACCACCATCAGTGCAGGCTTCATGAGCCCATTTAGCCTGGGAAAACCCAGACAGCTTCCGGCAAATTTAGATTTGCTCTGCAAGTAAGTCTGGCAAAGAGCTCATTCAATCCCATTTCTCATCCGTCGAAATCGAGGCACCAATCAGAAACGTTGGGCCGGGCTTTACACAATGATGACAGCGCAGCGACAGTGAAGAAGATTTTGTATATTACAAAGATGGATGCCACCATGGAACATCACTCGTTCGAATGGTTCAAATCAGCTATCGCGTCTGTTTTAAGCGATTTGAAAGTTTCCTTTTAGTTAAAACCCTTCATCTCCTTCATCGCTCTGATTGTTTTTAGGTATTCAATTGCGCCCAGAGGCATTTGAGCGACGTCCGTTGGTGACAACCCTTTGGAAATGATTTGTCTATGAAGCTTTGCCAGACCATAACTCAGTTACTACTGATAATGATCTGGTTTTAACCAGGCTATAGCCCATGTCTTGCACTGCCAACATTGAAGCCACACCCCTTTCAGTCTGGAGTAGCTCTTCAAAAATACAATGCAAAAATCTTCTTCTTTCTCCGATTCACTGTTCTTCTCTGTATGTTTTTTTCTTAATGGATGCCTAGTCTAGTTTGAATTTTAAAAAAGCAATTTGCTGAAATACAAAGAGGAGACACCTGGCTATTGAAATATGTTCTTTATCAAACCACTGAATTGCCTTTTATATCAATTTTATCTAATTGTTATTTTTATTGTCATGAGGGACAGTTGCAACACCATGTGGGGACAGTTGCAAAAATGCGTTGCAACTGTCCCACCCCTGGCAGCCATCTTAAAACTAGTGATGCTAGCCTAACAAATTAGCTTGAAGACAATGTACCTACGTCTGTTAAGAGCTAAGAAACTGCACATTCAAATTATAAAACTATAAAGATCAATACTTAAACCGTTTAGACAGTATGACAAAAAATCTAGTTGTAAAATTTTTTACTTTTTTACCTTGAATTTCAGTTCTCCCATAAGGAAGTTTAACATGTGGTTACTAACTTCTAGAAAGAAGGAGGGGCATACTGAGCATGTGCAGTAGGAGTGTCATGACTCCAGCTCATTCCTGATTGGAGAAATCAGCAATGTTGCAACTGCCACACGTTGCAACTGTCCCCACTCTCCCCTACAATATGACACCGAATCCAACATACTGAGGTATTAGCCTGAGGTATTGCTTAACAATAGGCTAGTTGACTCTAAATAACATATAGTTAATAAAGAGGCCAAAATGGAGGTGTAGCCTAATCTTTATACTACATAAATAGTAGTTTCGCTGAATTAAACAAGCGATGTAGAAAGGTAATTTGACTGCGATGCCTTGCCGCCATAGTGACGTCACAGGGGCGTTCCCCTCGTGCGCGCCAGGTGTGTCTCTGTCTCACCTGAACTCGGCAGATTTTCGGCGATACCGACAGGACAGCATCCTCATCCTCCTAAAGATGAAGGAGCTGCGGTGCATCGGCACCTGTTTGACTTTATTCGTCATGGCGATTGTCTTCGACGTCGTCGGCGTGATCCTGCTGTTCGTCGGCGTGTTCGGGGACGTGCGGAGGAACGGCGTGTTTTACGGGGATTTCCTCATTCACACCGGCGCGCTGCTGCTGTTCGCCAGCCTGGCCTGGTGGCTCATGTGGTACGTGGGGAACATCAGGGTGGAGGATGAAAGTGTGGCGCGCAGATCGAGCGCCGCGCGCAGCGTCAAAGAGCTCGCGAGGAAACTCACGGAGAGACTCTCCAAAACGCACAACAGCGGTAAGAAGATACTTTTGTAATCTGCAAAGAACCATGGCGGTAACACTTTACAATAAGGTTCATTAACATTAGTACCTTAGTTAACATGAACTAAGAGTTCATAGGCTAATTATTTCAACATTTACTAATACATTATTAAAGTCAAAGGTTGTATTTGTTAACATTAGTTAATGCACTGTGAACTAACATGAACAAACAACGAGAAGTTGGATTTTTATCAACAAAGATTAGTAAATAGGCATACTGTAATAAATGTATTGAGCTCATTGTTCATGTTAGTAAATATTGAATCTTATGGAAAAGTGTTACCAAAAAATGGTCTATCTTGATTAAAAAATGGCTTCGGTCAAAGTTATGGACCCTAAAGGACATATAGGCTATTTAAATGCTGTATAATATGATTCTTAAAATGAAAATAAGAAGTTGTGGGAATTCAAGCTACTTGAAATTTAGCTATTTTTCCCCTCCCGAGTCCCGTCTCATTTTTTTCTGTCACCGTCTCCATATAAAGAACGATTGAAGGAAATGTACCACCTTAAAGTGCATGCATCCTTAGTCTTTAGAGCTTCTTTTTATTTTTAGTATCATAATTTTTCAAAATTTCAATTTAAGGTTAAATACTAAACTAAAAACGAAATGATATACACTCATAAAATAAAGGTTCCATGAACAACCTGTAACACATTCATGTAATCTTTCCATTCCACAAAAGGTTCTTTATAGTGGAAAAAGATTCTATAGAATATTAAAATGTTCTTCACACTGAGAAAAAAAAGGGTTATTTTAACAACTGTTTACTGAAAAGTTCTTTCCGGAACCCATACGTTCTTCTATGACATCACTGCGAAATCCCTCATTTGTAACCTTTATTTTTAAGTGTGTGTGTGTGTGTGTGTGTGTGTGTGTGTGTGTGTGTGTGTGTGTGTGTGTGTGTGTGTGTGTGTGTGTGTGTGTGTGTGTGTGTGTGTGTGTGTGTGTGTGTGTGTGTATTTTGATCTTTATATTGAATCTAGCCATCTGTCTTTGTTTTGCACAGGTGAGAAAACTGGAAGCAAATCTTCCACCATTCGAAACGTGACGTGGGGCAAATCCACATATTTCCCAGGACAAAAGGATCTTAATATGATCAAATGTGATGAACTACCCAAAGAAAAGTCAGGTGATGATCAGTTCATGTACTACCAGAATCAAGGGTACGAGGATGAGGAGTCAGGCAAAGCAATCCCAGTTGAGGACTCTGAATCAGATGTGAGCAAATGCAATGAAGACTGTCAGGAGAAAAAGCCAAAAGAAGATCAGTTCACCTGTTACCAGAATGAGGGGTATGAGGATTCAGAATCAGACGGGAAACCTCTGGAGGAGAAGCCAGATGATCAGACAGAGCCACAGAGTTTCGATGATCTGCTGTGAAAAGAGGCAAGTAAATATGAACCCTGAATTTCCTTCATAATGAAGGCACTTCAACAAACCAAACTCCCATGTGACACGAACTCTACAAAGTTTCATGCTGTGCCCATGACATTTTCATAAATAAACATCCGTGTCTTATTTTAGCTTATTTAAGATAATCTGCGAATCTAAACCTACAAGTTATTTACATAAGATCATAATGTTGTATTTAGATATGTTATTTATATGTACACACTTGCATGTATGCTTCATTATTTAATTATTGGGTAACACTTTACAATAAGGTTCATTAGTTAACTACTTAGTTAACTTGAACTAACAATGAACATACTTCTACAGCATTTATTAATCTTAGTTAATATTAATTTCAGCATTTACAATACATTAATAAAAGCAAAGGTTGTATTTGTTAACATTAGTTAATGCACTGTGAACTAACATTAACAAAGATTAATAAATACTGTAACAAATGTATTGTTCATTTTAGTTATAACATTTACTAATATTAGCTAATGAACTAATTGTAAAGTGTTACCAATTATATTTAGACCATTATCAAGATACATTAATTGAAGCAAATGCACTAATTAATTCATGAATGAATGTACGTAGTTTTACGCATGATTTGCATGGAAAATCGTTCTACTCGTGAATGAGGCCTGATGTCTTTTCACACGGAAGTTTAAGAAAACTCTTGTTATTTTCCAGGTCCTGAAACAATGACTGAATTAGCCGAGAAGTCTTCAACTATTTGCCATCAGCAGTACGCGTAGATACTGCACACATTTCAGACGGGGTCTGAAGTATAGAATTACGGCTTTAATATACTAAAACACAAGTGTCTGTTGTGTTTATATATGGAGTGGCCATTCACATAACCACTCTTTACTGATAACCTTTACTGATATCTGTGGCTTATGTAATGGAATTTAGTGGTGTCACCAAACTGGTCAAATGAAGTAAACTCTTACTTTGCACATTATTTACTCACTTTTATATGCTTTGGCAAAGCTGTTGGCAAATTACCTCCAAAAAGTGGAGATAACACCAACAAATGTTGATCATTTCAAGATGACCAATGTGGTTCAATTGACCCAGTCTATCACTTTTTATTGTGTGATGTTGTGTCCAATGTTTCTGTTGATATTCTGTGTTGTTTTGAAGCGATACTCAGGTACAGCCCTTGTTTTTGCACATTCTTATTTGTGAATTCATGCATCGCCTCATGCATTGTAGGAATCCATTTCCCTTTCAAAGTGGCAGCTGGGCATTCATGCAAACTCCTCCTCGAGTCAAGTCATTTCACTTGTTAGCGTTCAACAGTCGGTGCTGTCATCAAACCAGTCCGACAGCAAATTCTTCAGCCGATTGCAATACTTCAGTGCTTTAGTGGAAACGGGGTCAAATGTGGATGTTGTTATTTTATTGCTAAACATTGTGACATAAAACTACAGTAGGCTATATGAAGAATTATATATTGCCAGATCATGAAATTTCAAGATGTGAAACATTTTAATATAGATTATATTTTCAGTAATGGGTGAGGCATGCGTGTGTGTACATGAAGAATTGTATGATGTGTAGTGTATGTAAATATAAAACATGTGACTTTGACAAATCCTGCTTTCACTGTACCAATGTAATATAAAATGCATGTAGAGTTAAATCTGTCTTTAGCTCAAGTTTGTATAAACAATCCACAAAATCAAATTAAACCACATTTCACCCTTAATGACTGTATTTGTTTTTCCTCTTATTGGTGGTTTTTGTCAGTCAAGAATCTCTTGAACTCAATCTCAGGGTTTTTGAACCTATAATCTTGAGTATTGAAGGATTAGTTCACTTCAAAATGAAAATTCTGTCATCATTTACTCAACCCTCAAGTTGTTTCAAACCTGTATGTATCTCTTTCTTCTGTTGAACACAAAAGAAGATATTCTGAAGTTCATGGATCCCAGTGACTTCCATAGTATTCCTCTATTCGAAGTCAATGGGGTCCATCAACTGTCTGGTTACTGACATATCAAAACATCATCTTTTGTGTTCAACAGAATTGAAATTCAATGACACCTAAAATCGTGTGCCTTGCTGAAATGTGTAATGCGACTAATCCGTGACTAATAGAAGTTGTTTGAGTGTTACATAACTCAGAAAATCACTCTTGAGCCACATCCGCAGTGGTTCTTTGGCAAAGGCTTTTAGAAGGATCTAAATCTGATTACTTCAGTTGTTCCACTTTCATTGTGAGGAAAACAGTCTGTAGAATAATATGCATAAAAACAGAGTCTTGACCTCTTGGCATTTGACAGGTGGTTGGACTAGTTTTGGTGATTGTAAAGCATGCCGTCAAAGGAATGGACTACGTAAGAATGTGGGTGAGCTGCTTCATAAAAGCCTTAAAAAAGAAAGGGTTCTTGTCATTCATTGATTCATTCTGCTGTACGTCTGTTGGCTCTCCTTACCTGAGCTTCTCCAAGATGGACTTCAAGGAAAGAGTGGGACGCTGCTTTGTCTTTTTCTTCTTGGCCATTCTGTTCGACGTTGTCGGATTGGCTCTCTTCCTCATTGGCATTTTTGCACCTATCAGCTTTTGGGACTTTTTTGTCCTTTCTGGACCGATCATCATCTTCCTTAGTTTGGTGTTTTGGATCTTTTGGTACATGGGGAACCTCACAGTACCGTACCATGAAATCCTGCCCAAGTGAACATGAATAAGAGGAGGAATATGGACCGGAGAATTCGAAAATATGAACTCTTGGAAGTCGAAGGGACTCCGTGAAACGACCAACAGAAAGGATGACGTGTCACTCAACTGTTGAACCATCATTGTGACAACTTGTCTTGGGAGTTAAAGGCTTGGGAATTTAAAACTTAAACAGTTTTCTCCATCTCAAGATGCTTCCGGAATGAGAAAAGTGGAGTGATATCCTTGACAATGAATTTTAATGGCAAAGACTTGACCAAAAAAAGAGAGGAAGATTCATCAATTCGATTTTGAATTCTTGTTAATTTTTAGCCATTACATTTTTCCTGAGTATCACATACATAGTTATTGGCTCTTTTGGGGAGATCCTGTCATGCACTTTATGGAAAACGTTGGAAAACCTCAGGTGAAGTGCTGAGCCCATAGACACTGATTACTGTACTGAAAGCTAATTATTTATTTATCCATGTCTTGGCTTTACCAAAGATTTTACTTCTGTTTACAGGCTAAAAAAATCAATTATTATTATTTTCATTATAACCAATAAGAGCAGAAAATGGTGATGCTGAATGTGAACACCTGTACTGAAATCATGATGTGGTTACTTTAAATGTTTCATATAATATTAATTTCTAAAATTAAGTTTTTGTTTGGTCAGTGACAGTCAGGGGCGTTGTCTTTTAGGATCTTGTGTTTTGGTCAGATGGCTTTCTGGAAACCAGATGAACTGGAAATGCCAGCACAAACGTCAGCACTGAATGTGAGAGATCCACCCTGTATGCATGACTCAGGATATGCTTTTGTTATATTATAAAAAGTGTTTCCACTTATGGTGTCCACCATGTTGATATTATATGGCAAGTCCAATAGTACACATTTATCATGGTGATAACACCATTACTTTTCAGTGTTCAGTTCTGAAGACATTCTTTTTTTTTACTTTGGTACGATAAACACTTGGTGTCCAATGTAAATTTTGGATACTGAAGCAAAACCAATTGAGACCAACTGACTTACATTGGTTGCAGAAAGTCTGCAAAATTTTAAAGATAAAGTGCACTATAAACAAAGTTATTGTCTCCCGAAAGAAAGAGTTGATTCTGAACTGCTGAAAAGAGTCATCAATTACTTTTACATATCTACGTAACAATGTAACACATTTGCATAATTCCTGGCTATGTTCTTCATTGGCTGCCGTGAAACAATGTCTACTTTGACCCTCAAACACTGTAGTTGTAGCTGAGACTGTGAGAGTTTGGTTCGTGTTGTCGGCATGTTGAGAAATCTGTTTTCTGGGCTGTGAATCCACTTTGCATGCACACCAAAAGTATGAGGATTCACGCTGGAATTGATATGAAAAGAAACGATTTGTATCATTGTTTGTATCACTGTGTATAAAGTGCTGAGGAAGATCTAGAGCTGAAATTCAGATATGGTAATAGACAAATAGTTTCCAACACACACTGTAAGTGGTCGACTCATCACAACAGACTAGGCCATCTGACCAATCAGAGCAGAGTGGACCAATCACAACAGACTGGGTCATCTGACCAATCAGAGCAGAGTGGACCAATCACAACAGACTGGGTCATCTGACCAATCAGAGCAGAGTGGACCAATCACAACAGACTGGGTCATCTGACCAATCAGAGCAGAATAGACCAATCACAAACGACTGGGTCATTTGACCATTTAGAGCAGAATAGACCAATCACAACAGACTGAGCCATCTGTCCAATCAGAGCAGAGTACACCAATCACAACAGACTGAGTCATCTGTCCAATCAGAGCAGAGTAGACCAATCACAAACGACTGGGTCATCTGACCAATCAGAGCAGAGTAGACCAATCACAACAGACTGAGCCATCTGTCCAATCAGAGCAGAGTAGACCAATCACAAACGACTGGGTCATCTGACCAATCAGAGCAGAGTAGACCAATCACAACAGACTGAGTCATCTGACCAATCAGAGCAGAGTAGACCAATCACAACAGACTGAGTCATCTGACCAATCAGAGCAGAGTAGACCAATCAACTATTCATATTAACAATAGGCTCGTTTGAGATGCGCCTCGCCTCGCCTGAAATGTAGGCGAGAGTAGGCGGCTGCAGTGAGGGGAGGAGTGAAAAAAGCGCAGGCAAGACGAACAGATCTCGCTTCTCGCAGTGGATCAGAGTCATCAGACACCTGTGAGATCAAAGGCGGATATCGCGGGATTCACGGGATTCACGCTCGTGCACATTGTTGCTAATAAACTGGATGTAATTTAAGTTCTGTTGCTTTTATATGAAAATAAATATAATGAACAAGACACCCAAAGTACTTGTTATTTAATTCCATTCCAAATAAGTGTTTATCAATCATTTTTTCTTTAATACAGACATAGGCTATGTGTGTTTTTTATATAGGCCTATAATAAAATGACATAACCCATAGAGATCGCACTGTCCGAGGGTTTGGCAATATTCACACATCATAACATATACAAAACATGATATCCGAGTTTTAAATTCAAACATTTTAATAGAGAACAATACATCACGGTTGTTTAAACCAATCAACATTAAGCTGTGTCGTCAGCCAGTCGTTTCCCATCATGCTTTTGATCAGCGCAGTCGGTGGAGAGCAACTGCGCGCGACTGCAGAATCCGACACGTGCGGCTTGCGCTCGCGAGAGCTTTTTGACACACGTCAGCATGACATCAGAGCAAGGCGGACCGCTCTCGGACACATTTCTAACCGGCATGCATCTCGCGCTGATCAGCGGTGATCGGTTCTGCGCAGATTTTGCTCATCTCAAACAAGCCTAATGAAACTAAATATAATACACAACACTGCCTCTTTTCGTTTTCATTTGTGGAAAATGAAACCCAATATGGGTTATGTTTTCATGAAACATATTCATTTGTGGCTTCAGGCAATATCTGCATATACTCTGATTATCTTTGCTGTAGCCTATGTATTTGTATCTATAATAAACTAAAATATGACATAAAACACAACCCTTTTTGTTCCAAGTCAGTTCTCTTACGAGAGTATCTCTCGTACTGCGTAATATCTTACGCTATGGGGAAACACTCTTTCCTCGAGATATTGAAGCCAAAAATTATCCTTAATTTTTTTAATCATGCAAAACGCTTTTGCAGCAGCAAGCAGACAAGGGCGAAACAGCTCGCGCGCCCATTGGCTGCCTCGCTGGAAAAGCTGCAGCCTATCGAGTGAAGGCACTGCGTGACGTAATGACGAATGAAGACGCTTCGCGCTCATTTCGTCATGTCCCGCCAGTATAGGCGTGGTCTCGCCCTGTAAATACCCCTCGATAGCTGTATTTCTCTGATTTTTTCATTCTTCACGCGAAGCTCACGCATCGCGGGATCCAGAGTGAGAAGCCGCGCCGTTGACTTGTAGCCTTCTCAGCGGGACGTGCCATCTTCTGAAGTCGCTGGCCCAGCCGCCTTCAACTGCCGTACCTGCTGCGCTTTCCGGCGTACTATATCCTTTTACTCTGCTAAGTGTGTGTGTGTGTGTGTTTGCTTACGTGACGCAACACCCATTTCTACTGTTCTAAAAGAGCTGCGTCTTTTTAAAGATGCTTTCCTGTGGTTCTTGCCGAGCCCCACTCAGCGACGAGGACCGCCACGTCATCTGCGTGTCCTGCCTGGGTGAGGATCACGCGGCCACCGCGCTCGCTGACGGCGGATGCTCATTGTAAACGCTTGCCTATGGTGACTCTGCGGACTTGCCTGGCGTCGTTCTCCGAGCCCGCATCCCAGCCCGCCGTGATGCCGCGCCGCAAGAAGCGCCGCGCCCTGCGCGCTCCCGAGCTATTTCCAGCCCGCCAAAGCTCGCCGGTTCGCCCGCCAGCTTCGCCGGCTTCGCTCGAGTCGCTCCCAGACGGACAGCGGCCGCCGTCTGCCGCCGCGTCCGCACTTGAGCTCGACAAACTACCGGAGACGGCATTGAGACTGAGCCGATGCGTCCGCTCTCTCAAGCCGTGGATTACATCGGCCTGAATGGTGAGATACATTTGTGGCTAACGCTATCCGAGATGACGGAAGCTGAGCGCTCCGTGTTCCTCGACGTTCTCGCTCTGCTGGACGCCGCCCCCCTCAGCGCGGGCCCCGGCCGAGGATTGAGATAGAGCCCGAGGTCTCAAGGCCTTCCTAGTCTCTCTAGGAAAGCGACGGTGTTCAGTTCCCGCTGCGGCCGGAATTTCACCAAAACTTCTCGCTCGTTCAGTTCCAAGCAATGTGACTGTTCCAGTGTATTTCGCAGTGAGCAAGCTGGATCCACAGCCCGCTTGCCTGCGCACAATGGCCGCCGTTTCGGCTAACTAGCAGCGCCGCCAGGCCCGAGATCAAACACCGCGCTCTCGCTCTGCTGGACGCCGCCCCCCTCAGCGCGGGCCCCGGCCGAGGATTGAGGTAAAGCCCGAGGTCTCAAGGCCTTCCTAGTTTCTCTAGGAAAGTGACGGTGTTCAGATCCCGCTGCGGCCGGATTTCCACCAAAACTTCTCGCTCGTTCAGTTCCATGCGTTGTGACTGTCCCAGTGTATTTCGCAGTGAAGCAGCCGGTGTCTCAGCCCGCTTGCCTGCGCACAAAAGCCGTTTCTATGGCTACCCAGATAAATCCAATAAAGAGTGCATTTTCTGGTGTTCCGGCCACGGCCGATGGTGTTACGAGTGTTGTAGAATGCCCACGTCCCAGTGCCCATTCCCACACCCAGACACAGCCCGCCACGGTGCAGGGCTAGCACAAATAAAACCAACTCATGTTGGTTGTGCAGAAAATGTGGTAAACGCGCCCATACAATGCCCGCTTACACTACACGATGCGTGTCCCTTGGTTTCTGTAAAACGAAACTAACACACATTTAGTCGGCGCGAGCCGACAGTGTTCTCAGTGCAGTAAATGTGCCCGCTGTTCCGCATTTCCTCACTGACACGCCGAATCCCACGGGATTCACCCCCGCTCGCTTTCTCTGCACAACCTGTCACAGAGAAGCTGAGCGCGGCCAGGCTGCCGGCTTTGATCAGCGCGCGCCTGCCCGCTGTGATTAGCGCGCACCTCGCACGCTGTGAACGCAGCGTTGATTCAGTCGGCGCGAGCCGAGTATTCTCCGTGCAGAAAATGTGCCCGCTGTCTCGCGCCCGCATTTCTCACAGACACTCCGAATCTCACGGGATTCACCCCCGCTCGTCTTCTCTGCACAACCCGTCACAGAGAAGCTGAGCGCGGCCGGGCTGCCGGCTTTGATCAGCGCGCGCCTCGCACGCTGTATACACAGCAGTGATTTAGTCGCGCGAGCTGACAGTATTCTCAGTGTAGTAAATGTGCCGCATTAGTAAATGTGCCCACATTCCCTCACACGCGCCGAATCCCACAGGATTCGCCCCGCTCGCTCTCTGCGCGTCCCGCCATAGAGAAGCTGAGCGCGGCCAGGCTGCCCGCTGTGATCAGCGCGCCCCCCCGCCTCGAACGCTGTAAACACGGTGCTGTGTTCCCAGTACACAGGGGTTCTCGAGCTGCCGTCCTGCCGCGGCCAGAGCCCAGATTTCATTCTACCCCTGGCTATTCACGCAGATGCGTGGTCAAGGCTTCCCGGGGTATCAGAATGGGTGTTGAACACTATAACGAGAGGCTGTTCGCTACAGTTCGCTCGACGCCCCGCCGTTATACGGCGCGAGTCGAAACTACGGTGTATAGCGAAGTGTTTTAACTACTTCGAGCCGAGATAGCGAAACTACTGAGAAAAGGGGCTATAGAACCTCTATCTCAGGGCGAAGGGGGCTTATACAGCAGATATTTTCTGGTACTGAAAAAGATGGTGGGCTCAGGCCCATTCTAGATCTGCGACTGCTGAACAGAACGCTCGGGAAGCGCCAGTTCAGAATGCTTACGACCAGGAAAATCCTCGCGCAAGTGCGCCAAGGAGACTGGTTCATGTCAACAGATCTGAAGGACGCCTATTTTCAAATACAAATAGCGTCCCATCACAGGCGATTCTTGAGATTCGCCTTCGAGGGCCAGGCATATCAATACACAGTCCTGCCGTTCGGCCTGTCCATAGCACCCCGTACGTTCACGTAGTGCATGGACGCGGCCCTCGCCCCCCTGAGACTTCGGGGCATGCGAGTTTTGAACTACTTGGACGATTGGCTGATTCTAGCTCGTTCACGAACGGAGCTCATAGAACACAGGGCCGCATTACTCGAGCACCTCGAGGAGCTGGGCCTTACAGTCAATTGGGCGAAAAGCTCACTGCTCCCCAGTCGGAGAATTTCCTTCTGGGAACAGTGTTGGACTCGCTATCCATGACAGCACGCCTGTCACCGGAGCGCGGATTGAATATTCAGCACGTCGCGAGATCCTTCCGCCACGGCTCTATAGTCCCGCTCAGAAGGTTTCAGAGAATGCTGGGTCTGATGGCCTCAGCAGCCTCCGTACTCCAGTTGGGCCTGCTCTGCATGTGCCCACTGCAGCTATGGCTAAAAGCACGAGTTCCCCCGGGGCGTGGACCGCGGGTCTATTTCGCCTCAGGGTCGACCTTCAGTGCGTCTCAGCTCTGAAACCGTGGAAAAGTGACCGACTGGTATCAGTCAGGTGTGAGTCTGGGGATCGCCTCGGGTGTGAAGGTGGTGTCTACGGACGCCTCCACATCGGGGCGGGGAGCGCTGCTCGAGGGCAGACCACTAGCTGGCCTATGGTCAGTACGGGAGAAGCTCCTTCACATGAACTGCTTGGAATTAATGGCAGTCGACAAAGCGCTAAGGCGCTTCTGTCCCCAGATAATAGGCCACCACGTATTGGTCCGGTCGGACAACATGTCAGTGGTGGCGTACATAAATCGCCAGGGCGGCATCGGGTCCACACGCCTTTGCAGGCTGGCGGAACCCCTCTTGGTCTGGGCCCAGCGCAACCTCCTTTCTCTGAAAGCGGCGCACGTGCCTGGGCACCTGAATACGGGTCCAGACAAGCTGTCCAGAGACAACGTCCCGACAGGAGAATGGTCGCTGCATCCGCAGACGGTCCAGCTGCTGTGGGAAACGTTTGGCAGAGCGCAGGTGGACCTGTTCGCGTCCCGCGAGAACGCTCACTGCCCAGTATTCTTCTCGAAAAGCAGGGACGCGCTGGCCCATGCTTGACCCAGCGGTCCCCTGTATGCTTTTCCCCCTGTCTCGCTCCTGCCTCAGGTGTTGGAACGGATCAGGGAAAATGGATGCCCAGTGCTGCTTGTAGCTCCGCTCTGGACGAACCAGGCTTGGTTTCCGGTCCTGATGCGGATGGCCAGCACTGCCCCGTGGCCTGTACCGTTGAGGAGAGATCTCCTCTCTCAGGCGGAGGGCTCGATTTGGCATCCTCGCCCGGAACTGTGGTCCCTGCACGCATGGGCCATCAACGGGTACCCGCTAGCCTCCCGGAAGGAGTGCTAAACACGATCGCGCAGGCTAGAGCTCCGTCTACCAGACGGCTCTATGCCTCGAAAGGGTCGGTGTTCTCTACTTGGTGTCGAGCCCGTGGCTTTTCACCTGTGGACTGCGGGGTTAAGGAAGTGCTTGCCTTCCTTCAGGAGCTGATGGATAAGGGAAGGACCCCATCCACGCTCAAAGTTTACGTGGCGGCCATAGCACCGTTTGCTAAACCGGTGTCTGGCCAGTCGCTGGGGAAAACGACTTAGTCGTGCGTTTCCTACGAGGAGCTCGGAGGTTAAACCCTCCCAGGCCCCCTTCAGTCCCGGCTTGGGACCTTTCCACGGTCTTGGAGGCCATGAAAGGCGCCCCGTTGAGCCGATCCAGCTGTCGGACATGAAGCACCTGTCCCTTAAGACGGTGTTTCTATTGGCTCTCGCTTCAGTGAAGCGTGTAGGGGACTTACAGGCGCTTTCTGTAAGCGCGTCTTGTCTGGAGTTTGGGCCTAACGACTCAAAGGTCGTACTCAAACCGAGGCACGGCTACGTGCCGAAATCCCTCAATACACCGTTTAGGGCCCAGGTAATTTCCCTGTCAGCCCTTCCGGTTCTCGATGAGGAGAGGGACGTGAGTCTCCTTTGCCCTGTCAGGGCGTTAAGGGCTTATGTGTCCCGCTCGCCTGAGTTCAGGCAGACCGAGCAGCTTTTCGTTTTGTTTGGCGGCCGTTCTAAGGGACTCGCCGCCTCAAAACAGAGCCTATCCAGATGGATAGTGGATGCCATAGCGCTGGCTTACACTTCCAAGGGCCTGCGGTGCCCATTGGGTGTCAAAGCGCACCCCACAAGAGGCGTGGCCTCGTCGTGGGCATGGTATAGCGGGGTCTCCCTGCAGGATATCTGTACGGCTGCGGGCTGGGCCTCGCCGTCGACATTTATCAAGTACTATAACCTGGAGGTGCCCGCCTTACAAGCTAAGCTTTTGGCGGTCTGAACTTCGGGCTTATCGGCCGCCAATGCGGCTATGTTGCCCTTACGGGTCGGTACCCCTACGGGACTTTTATGAAGGAGTGACGCTTCTAGCCTCTCCTCCTCTACTCTATGTGAGTTATGGTGATTATGCACTAGATGTGCCCCGGGCTTGGCCCCGGGACTCTGGTGCTGGATCCCTGTCCGCACGGCGTTTTGTATGGGGTCCCCATAGCGTAAGATATTACGCAGTACGAGAGATACTCTCGTAAGAGAACGTACTCGGTTACTAACGTAACCTCGGTTCTCTCTAGAGAGGGAACGAGTACTGCGTATCTTGCCGTGCTTGAACTATGCTCTGGTTCGCTTCGGTGTACAAAATCAGAGAAATACAGCTATCGAGGGGTATTTACAGGGCGAGACCACGCCTATACTGGCGGGACATGACGAAATGAGCGCGAAGCGTCTTCATTCGTCATTACGTCACGCAGTGCCTTCACTCGATAGGCTGCAGCTTTTCCAGCGAGGCAGCCAATGGGCGCGCGAGCTGTTTCGCCCTTGTCTGCTTGCTGCTGCAAAAGCGTTTTGCATGATTAAAAAAATTAAGGATAATTTTTGGCTTCAATATCTCGAGGAAAGAGTGTTTCCCCATAGCGTAAGATATTACGCAGTACTCGTTCCCTCTCTAGAGAGAACCGAGGTTACGTTAGTAACCGAGTACGTTTTAATGAACAATAATAGCCATTATAAAATAAGAAGTTTATAGCCTACAATTTAGACAAGCAAACAATTCAGTCAAAAATACAAAGTCAACGCAACAGCGCAACGGCATTTATACAATTATGAAACTTAACTCTGCCCGCAGAAAACAATATGTCCTGGGAACAAATAGTATATTTATGAGACCAAAATTATTTCAAGTATGTGTAGGCCTACTGTACACTTTCCATGTCACGACCAATGTAAAACTAAGGGCATTTAGGCCTACACTTGACATTAACATGCGACCTGCATCCTGATGTTGTCCACATACACATTGAAAAGACAAATGTAAACGCGCTTCTGATTGGATTATTCTGTTATCCGATCAGTGTGTCCCGGTCCGGAGTCGAGGACTCAGATCGGATCTCAGTGAAATGTAAACGCAATCCAGCCATCGTGTCTGGTGGACGTCACTCACGTAGCCAGAAAAACTGGGTGTGCCACATTTATTGTCAGATGAATTTGCAAAAAAACCCTGACCCGGCATAACTTTACACTAGACTGGGCTGATCACCCACATAACCATAATACTAGGCCTATATACAATATAACTCAGGGCTCTCATTAAGGCTTTTCATGTGCTTGTCCTTCGAACAAGTAAATCGGTCATTCACTTGTCCAAGTAAAAAAATTGCTTCTCCAGAAAAAAATGGGATTTTTTGTGTGTGTTGTAAATAATTTAGGCCTATTCTGACGCAATATTCTCATTAGTGTTTAGTCAGCTTTTACATATTTTAACCTTTATAAAGAGCGTTTTTCCCTAATCGTTTTAAATATATGCTTCATCTTTCATTTTAAATTCTTAAATTTGATCAGTAAATTCAATTGAAATAATAAGACACAATATGGCTGTTACCAATCAAATTAATTAAAGCTACACTGTGTAACTTTTTTAGTTTATTCTTAGCTAAAAACACTTAGTTCTTTCAAAAATATATGTGCTCATTAATGTATATTTACTTCGTTCAAGTAATAAAGTATTCTCGTGAGTGTATAATATGCCATTGAAAAACATACGGGTAAGGGGTTCTAATGTCGGTCGCCATGTTGCCCCTCCATCTTGAAAGTACATTAGCCAAAGAGGGACATTCCGTTAATTCAAGCTTCGCCTTTCGCATTTAACACTCGATGGCACCGTGTCGAGAAGGTCGAACTGAAAGCCATGTTAATCTTGGACTAAATTGGCCACCGTAGGAGTTAAAACCAAATCGGAATTGAGAGGAACAGAAACTAATATTCACTGGATGGTCATATACCTTTTCACCGCTAGATGGGGGTAAAAATCACACAGTGTAGCTTTGAGGTACACTTGTATTAAATAATGTTATGAGATTGTTTCAAATATTTTTTGAATATACAAATATGACATATTGGAAAGAATGATAGCCTTGAAACACGAAACTAAACCACCAGTAGGGGGCGGCAGGTGACCGTCTTAATGGGTGAGTTATTGAGTCATTTATTAAAATGAATGGTTCAGAAATGACACAGTTGTTTAATGGATCATTGAATCTTTCACTCAACCGATTCATTCAAATCGCTGAATCATTCAGCGGTTATGTTTTCTGCTGGGATCTTTGTTTGGAACTATTTTCGCTGCTCAAATAGAACAAAAACAGTCAATATTGTGTCTTAAATTTAAGTTACTTGATATGAATTACTTGTTTATTGAACTGCCATATAAAACCAGAGTCACATATTCAATCATGATGGTATTCATCAGCACTCGTGTTCGTGTGATGTTTCTTAAAGGAACAGTATGTAAGATTGTGGCCAAAACTGTTACTGCAATCACTTTCTAATGACTGTAGAGCGGTGTATCCCCTCCCCCTCCCCCTGACTCGAGGTTGCCAGATACTGCAGGATCCTGCCGGATCGTAGGCTGCTAGGAGCTTCCAATGGCAAATGACGAGTCCTACGCAGTACGTTTTTTTCTGTTGATTATGTTTATGCTGCATAAGAGATGTTTTGCGAAGTAATTATATCACAAAAATGTACTTATGGCGATTTGCCAAACATTGTCATAATGGGCGTTCTAATGTTGTTTTCCTCAGCGTCTCAGCATAATGACAGAGAAATGGGCTCTGATAATGCATTGCTAATGTTAGCAATGATGACTCGCCGTTTTTTATTACCCAAACAATTCCTTACCTTTTCAATTCGATCCACCTCCTCCATATGAGCTAATGTAACGTTACTTTGCACGAACATGCATAACTTTGTTCGACTGTCATGAATATTTGAAATGTCCATTTACATCAAGTACAAGTTAGCCAAACATAGATGAATCTTACCTGTCCAGGAGAAAATTAGCAACATTGGCGTCTGTCTTCAAATTATTCTCCGTTTTCAGCCGTCTCCATCTTTCAAAGGCATCTCCTATACAAATCCTTGTTTTATTTCGGGACTTTGTCAAAAAGTATTTCGGAAACATAACAAGTTTTTTTGGATTCGTAACGTTATACATGTTTTTTTATCCGACACGTTTGTAGCTGCAGCTGTGGTAACTAGAGCAGAGCTGGCAACCCGGATGCCGCAACACTACTGACTTTGCGATTGGTAGATAGGTGGAGGGTGGCGCATCAGACCAAAACACAACATGACAACATCAACATCAGTTGAGGGCTGCAACTTCACTTTTTAAATGACAATATCCTGGTCGGACTATAGTTGTCAGTGATATAAGTATTTGAAATGAACATGATTTCTTAAGGTCTAGTGACATATCAGGGCCATTTTATGATTAATTGAAATACATTTCTTACATATGGTTTCTTTAACTGTATCATATCATATGGTATAAATATAAAAACTCCATATTAATTTTTTAACCACTGTATGTTCATTAAGTTTCTTTTGTGAACTGCGCTCATTTGTTTCCATTTCTCCTCATGAGGCTGCACGAGCCTCAGCAGCACAACCTTGTTACTGTCATATTTTTTTAACAATAATAATTTAAAAATGAAAATACATTAAATATACAAATATAGTAAGTAAACAACAATAGTCCAAGTTTATATAAACATTTTATTAAGACTTAAGAAAAAAATTATTCTGGGTAACGCTTTATTTTACGACCCGCAAACCGAAATTACGGTGTACGTTTCTGTAATTATAGCGTACTTCCGTGTAGGTATAGGGGAACAATATGTTAAGTTTGGGGTAATAAAGGGGTAACAAGCAGATAGTATACAACCTGCAGATAACTTCATAAGTAAACTGAAATTACGGTGTACGTTTTTGTAAATATAGTGTACCTCCGTGTATGTAATAAAGGGGTAACAAGCTATGCAAGCAAATTATTTATAATGTAATTATTTTAACAGGTACCTATTATGTTAATATATTCCAGGCAAAAATTGTACGTCTGTTGTATATAAAAGTTATCATCACATTTCTGGCAAAATATGTTCTTGTGCAATTTTACATTTCATTTTGGCATCTGTGGGTTGATTTAACATTAAGTAATCTAGTAAGAAAAGCCAATAAATTCATTTTTTTATCATACTGTGCTTACATACAGCCATACATGTTTCATCAGATGTCAAAATTACCCTGTAAAATTGCACAAGAACATATTTTGCCAGAAATGTGATGATAACTTTTATATACAACAGACGTACAATTTTTGCCTGGAATATATTAACATAATAGGTACCTGTTAAATACATTTTAAATAATTTGCTTGTATATCTGCTTGTTACCCTTTATTAGCCTATACCCAAAACTTAACATATTGTTCCCTTATACCTACACGGAGGTACACTATAATTACAGAAACATACACCGTAATTTCAATTTACTTACGAAGTTATTTACAGGTTGTATATCTGCTTGTTACCCCTTTATTACCCAAAACTTAACATATTGTTCCCTTATACCTACACTGAAGTACGCTATAATTACAGAAAGGTACACCGTAATTTCGGTATACTTACGCAGTTGTTTGCGGGTCGTAAAATAAAGTGTTACACCGAATTCTGCATCAATTGGTGTGGCACCGGGACACCCTGTAACACCCGCGGCTAAGGCTATGCATCACACAACAAAACCCCGCCACCCGCCTCTCTTTTTTTTGGGTGAATGGACTTAACTTAAATTTAACCAATACTACAATTCGGAAAGCCTTTAAGGAATTATATCTGTCACAAACTGCTCTGGGACCAGAAAGTTTAGATCCATGCAGCTTTTAATAAGATGGGGTAATCAGACACGTAATCAAATGAACAGGCAACAGGTCGAAATCCAGGTAGGCAGTCCAAACAAACAAATTTTTGTACTGGCAGTCTGGCAACAAGGCAAACGGGTAATCAGAGGCAGGCAGAGAGTCCAAGAAACCAAAATACAGGGAACCAAAGAAATGCTCAGAGATGCAGTGTAAGTTATACAACATACAAAACTACGCAGTGAGTGAATGTGAAAACCTGTCTTATAAGGGGTGAGCTAAACAAGGTAATGACATACAGGTGAATGTCATCAGTGAGGATGAGTCCGGGCGCAGTGAGTTATATAGTTGTGAGGGAAAAACAAAATGCTGAAGCGGAGTGTCCTGTGGTGGCTCCAAAGGGCCACCATTGAATAATAGCCTACAGTGCATACAGTAGCCTATGCCTTTAGTGTTATTTCCGAACATGTTTGAGAGATCGCCAACAACTGCTGGAGTCAAGTTCCTTTATGTAAGAATAATTGGTCAATAAACCATGATCTGATGAAGTTGCAGTTTGTTTGAAATAACAAACCTGTTCACCCGAAGGAAAACTCGACGAAGTGCTAGATGACATCCGGTCAAAAAACAATTTCACCGCTAGATGGGAGAAATTCCTACACAATGTCCCTTTAATCTTATCTACTTGAGGATCTTGAACTGTCTGAAAACCTCTATCTTTTATTTCTTTATTTTACTTCTTTACATTTTATTTATCTTATGCTATGATGCTTGTCTGTTGTCTGATTAAGACATTTAATATTTTGTATTTGTATTAAGACATTTAAAGTTGTCCATTTATATTCGCCATTTTGCTGTATCCACTCACAAAATATTTTTTTATATATTTACGGTAGGAAATTTACAAAATATCTTCATGGAACATGATCTTTACTTAATATCCTAATGATTTTTAGCATTATCGAAAAATCAATAATTATGACCCATGTATTGTATTGCCACAAATATACCTGTGCTACCTGTGACTGGTTTTGTGGTCCAGGGTCACAATATTTGTTAAACAAGCTTATGTATGAAATAAGCTTGTGTATATATGTATTAAAAATTATATAAAATATATGTCTGTAAAGTATGACTGAAAATAAAGAAATTATTATGTAAGCGGTTGGCCAGTGGTAGTATCTTATGGTTGTATTTTAAAAAAGTATAGAGGATATAGGTAAATCCGTTGACATTAATTCATGTATGAAGTAAAAAAATAAAATAAAAAAAGCTGGTATTATAATAAAATGAATCAACAATTCTGGATTAAATCAACCCATTATGATGGGTTAAATAAACAACCCAATTTCCAGGGTAAAATGAACCTAACATGTGTTCTGTCGTATATTCACCCAGCCATTGGGTTGAAAACAACCCACATTGGGTTGTTTTTAATATCAGGCCATCTATGTTTCTTTATAAAGTTCTTGAAAAAAAAATCATACTAGATAGAACATACTTATGTTAAGTTTCTTTTGTTCAATATTCATTGTATTTTATTTTTGTTAAGGACTTTTATTTTGGTGTTGAATCCTCAGAGAGAAGATAATGTAATGAGAAGGAGTGCAAAACGGGGAGGAGTAGAGAGTGTGCGAGCGAGTGTGTTGTTGCTCTGCTACCCTGAGCCGTCAATATCAAGTCCATGGTCTATTGAAACCAATCCACGGGCAGCTAAACCCCACGTTTTACACTTGTTTAGCCGTCGTGAAGTGATTAGTTCTTCAAAATAAGTACCTACTCAAGAGAGCATGTGAATTTGGAAGCTGCCAGAATGATCTTGTTAGCATAGGCTAAAGCTAAAGCAGACATTCAAAACCTGTTCAATGTAAGATTAGTTACAAAAATCAGGTGGTGCAACCGCAATAAATGTGCCTTTAAAAAAACAAACATTATTTAAGCTAATATTATCTATTATTATTATTTTTAAAGTAATGTTCTAATATGTTAGTTTTAAAGTAACTGTATGTAAGAAATGTATTTCAATTAATCATAAAATGCCTCTGATGTGTCACTAGACATTAAGAAATCATGTTCATTTCAAATACTTATATCACTGACAACAGTAGCCTAATCCGACCAGGATATTGTCATTTAAAAAGTGAAGTTGCAGCCCTCAACATGTTGATGGTGTCATGTTTTGTTTTGGTCTGATGCGCCACCCTCCACATATCTACCAATCACGAAGTCAGTAGTGTTGCGGCATCAGGGTTGCCAGCTCTGCTCTAGTTACCACAGCTGCAGCTACAAACGTGTCGGATAAAAAACATGTCTAATGTTACGAATCCAAAAAAAACTCGTTATATTTCCGAAATACTTCGTGACAAAGTCCGAAATAAAACAAGGATTTGTATAGGAGATGCCTTTGAAAGATGGAGACGGCTGAAAACGGAGAAGAATTTGAAGACAGACGCCAATGTTGCTAATTTTCTCCTGGACAGGTAAGATTCATCTATGTTTGGCTAACTTGTACTTGATGTAAATGGACATTTCAAATATTCATGACAGTCAAGTTGTGTGTGCAATATGGAGGAGGTGGGTCATCGAATTGAAAAGGAAAAGGTTTTGGCCACAATCTTACATACTGTTCCTTTAAGTTAACCTCTTAAGTGTCACTCCCCTTTTTTTGAATAGACATGAAAATGCGCAATCCGAACTTAAATGGTTGTAAATTCAAGAATACAGACATAAGATTGGTCTTGCTTTAAAGAAGATATTTGGCAGATTTTTTTAAAAGAGAAAAAAAGTTATAGAAGTTTGAGTTTATGGAAATGTACAATGTAAAAAAAAAAATTATTCATATTTTATATAAAATATATATTTTCAAAATCTGGTCTACTCTAAAACTGCAAAAAAACCAAAGCCAAAAATCTGAACAATTTTGTTTCAAATTTTAGGTTGATATCTCAAAAAATAAGCTTTCAGTAAGATTTTGTTTGGGCGCAGTACCAAACTTTTTCACTACACTGTAAAAAATATTTTAGCAATTTAGTTATTTCAACTTATTTTTTTAACTAGATTGTCCAGACAACAAGAAAATTTAAGTTTTCTTGTCCTCAACTTATCGAAATAAGTTAGTTAAACTAAAAAAAACCCATGCAAAAAGATAACTCAAAATAATGAGTTAACTTTTTTTACAGTGTAGGTCACAACCAGACTCCATTACTGCCCATATAAGGGCGCCTTCATTTCCATATGTGTTTTGAGTGATCTGAACCATTATTTCCAAAATTTTCATACAATTTATGAAGTAGACATCCTACTCAGAAGTATGGGAAGTTTGGCAGATTTTTATATGAATTCAACCTCTAAGAAACACATACAAAGAACACGCATGTGCGTTATAGCTCGCTGCCACATCACAAAGGGTGAATTCATTATTTTTTTCTTTAAAACATTTTCAGACCTTTTTTCTAAAATAATTGAATGGATGCTATCTTTTGAACTCTTGGCATGAAAACAAACTGAGTTTTCTACCATTTTTTCATGATTTTTCATGTTCATTGCTATTTCAAAATAAAGGTCTGAACACGCCTTAGGAGTATGAAAATATTTTTCTTGCAAATTGATAAATTACGGCTCCTCTGTAATTTATTTTGAAAATCATTCTCCAAATATGGAAACTAGAGAGTGTAATCTTTCAAATGATATATAGTTTGTCAATATTACTTGATGTTTTTACTAAGATATTATTGTTTTCAAAATATAATGGCAAACGTCCCACCTGTGGGATGGTGACAGTTAAGATGTTTTACACTTTCAATTATTTTTATGATAATTTTAAAAATAATGTTAGATGCCACTTTCATATACTCCCATACAAAATTGTTAAGGTGTACTGCTGCTATTGAGGTGGATACAGGTACACTGTAAAAAAAGTTAACTCATTATTTTGAGTTATCTTTTTGCATGTTTTTTTTTTAGTTTAACTAACTTATTTCGATAAGTTGAGGACAAGAAAACTTAAAATTTCTTGTTGTCTGGACAATCTAGTTAAAAAAATAAGTTGAAATAACTAAATTGCTAAAATATTTTTTACAGTGTTAAGGGAAGGAAGGATCAACAGTGTAATTATAGATATGAAAATGATACGGTTGCAAGAAAAGCATATCTTGCAAAAGAAAAGAGAGGTGATGAATCTTATTATTATTGTTTTCCATTTAAAGGTTGTATCAGCGATTTCAGGCACAAAAATAAATTATTACATTCATCTAATCTTTCCTTTGATCCACTGCCCGCCCCATAAGCAGGCCGTCAAAAAAATAAAAATAAAACGCGTCTCTGTAGGCAGCCTAGGCTCTGAGATCTGCACACAAAAACAATTGGTTTCACCAACCACTCAAAACCAAAATAAACAGTGTTCCAACCAATCACCGACAGGCGGTGGGTGTTATGAGGTTTTGCGCTCGTGCACAGCTGCACGCGAAGTCGGGGCTGAAGAAGAAGCCAGCGTCTATCAACGAACAAGAGAAAATGAACATGCCTGAGTCAGTCCCAAAGAGGAGGATTAGGGCGAGAGAATACCATCGTGTTTATTCCAAGACACGAATAGTTATCGGGAAGGCTTTTGAAAGGTGGAGGGAACTTAAAGAACTGAAACATTTTCAATCGGACGCCGAGGTTGCACTGTTTCTTCTGGACAGGTGAGTATAACAGCTTGCTCGACTGCCAGTCGTCTTTCCCGCATCAGCTGGACACGCTCAACATCAGCTTTGGTGGTGGGCTGGCTCTTGGGAAGCAGCCCTCCCTCTCCCTCTTTCTCTCCAACGTAGCCTACAGAACTGTTATAGGCAAATAAATGATAATAGGCAACGTTAAAACACCTTGCTAGTAGTAACCATTTATATTTCACTATGTTAGCTGGGAGCAAAGCTGGAAACGAGCTATGCAGCCTAGTTGATAACAATGTTCATGCATACAAAGTAAAGAAAAATCATTCTCTGCTAGGGTGAGTCTCGCATGCGCGGCTCTAGATTCCAAGAGATTTGAACTAATTTACGGGCATCAGAGAGCCGCTATCATTATGCGGGATTTTAAGTTAATTTAATAAAAAAAAGGAATTTTTTTTCAAAAATTCAGCGCAACTCCAAAAAGGAGGACAAATGAGTGTCCGGCTTGAGGCTGCGCCGGACGCCGGACAGGGGGCTTAAAATCCGGACTGTCCGGCCAAAATCCGGACGTATGGCCACCCTATCTCTGCATTAGCCTATTTGAGAATACACAATATTGAATGTGCAAGTAACGGGTATTATATTTACTTGGTTATAAAATTGTTTTAAAAAAAAAACAATCTATAATGACTTACCCTTGCAGAATGAGCCATCATTGAGTTGTCCGTCACCCACAATCGCTGATACAACATTTAATGTTTTAAACATTTTGATGAACACATTTTTTGATATGCCTATTTTAAAGGCAGAGTAATATGTAAGATTTTTGTAGCCTAATAAAATATCCAAAAACCACTTGCACAGTGTGAAATATTTCATGCAGTTTGTTAAAAGTAAGAGAAATTCCGATTTTAAATAATGGCATTTTTTATTACTTTATTTTTTTCTTGCGAACCATAGAGAGATGCCATGTTTATGACATACAACTTTGTATACAATATAAAAAAATGTATTAACAATATGTTCAATGTCATCAGAATACAAATGAGAAAAGAATAGTTAAAGAGCTAAAAAGTTTAGCTATTGTACATCAGTTACACTGTACAAATTGAAGATGTTTAGCCTACTTGCTTTCTTATTTACTAAAAATGTAATTGCACTGAAACACTTTTTAAGCTCTTTCAAAACACAGGGAAAAAAGTTTTGGTCGTCCCCTGTCATTGTCGCCTATCAATTACGTAATATCCGCGCTATGCTGGGATTTCCGCTTGTAGAAACCACAGGATATATACCTAGATGCCTCATTAGCGGCCGTTTCAATGGGGCGCTATACGTAGTCGCCAATGAGGATTCTATGTATTTACATATATCTATGTTTCAGCATCTAGCACGCCGCTGTTGTGTTGTTCAGTCATCATCATGGATCACGATTATGCATTGGTGATTACAGAAATTCCCAAAAAACGTAAACGTAGACGAACAGAGTCAAGCCGGATTTGGGACAAACGGAGAAATAAAACCAGGATAAATATCGGCGTGGCGTTTTGCAGATGGAGAGAACTTCGAGACAAACTTAGAATTGACAAAGACTCCACTCTCGCATGTTTTTTAATAGACAGGTAAGCAAATAGGCTATATTATTTATTGAACGAGTAATGGTCATTTGATGATTTCAAATTCTAAACACAATTAGAACACCCGTCTTTTGTGACCATTAACATAATTCATGTAGTTTTCACTCAATATAAAGTCAAATAACACGTTTCTAATATGTTTACATTTATCTTTTTTAGCTTACTCAATACCAAAATCATGGATTTTTCTGGTCTTATTTACAAATGCTTAAAGGGATACTCCACTTTTTTTGGAAATAGATTTTACAACTCCCTCAGAGTTGAACAGTTGGGTTTTACCATTTTCGAATCCATTCAGCTGATTTTCTGATATTTAGAAGAATATCAGTAACCAGACAGTTTCTGGTCCCATTGACTTTCATAGTAGGCCTATATTTTTTTCCTACTATGGAAGTCAATGAGACCAGAAACTGTCTGGTTACTGATATTCTTCTAAACATCAGAAAATCAGCTGAATGGATCGGAAAATGGTAAAACGCAACTGTTTAACTCTGGGGGAGTTGTAAAATGAGCCTATTTCCCAAAAAAGTGGAGTATCCCTTTAAAAGACCCATATCCTAATGTTCCAAAACTTATATTTTAGCCTCTTCTGCAACATCAGCAGCTCAAAAGTACTGATAAATATTGAAACAACTGATAAGCATTTTTTGGGTAGCATTAACAAATCACTGAAATATTGAGAAATCCAATCTCAGTTGGAGGCATGGTTAAGTGTTGAAGTTTTACACAGTAAAAATGGACTCTTTGAATTGGTTTTGTTGATGTCAAACAACTCACAGAAGCAGAGAGAGAAATATATATATATATATATATATATATATATATATATATATATATATATATATATATATATATATATATATATATATATATAGTTGTGGAAACTATGAAAGTTTATTTCCAGCATGGAAAATAAAATAAAATAGTTTTTTTTAGACTTTTTATCTTACAATTCTTACCCCCCACAATTTCTGAAATTCCTCACAAAAATACAGAATTGATTAAAAAGTTACAATTACCTTTTAGGCTATTCATTTTTTATTATGTGGTGAAAAAAAGCTTCCATAGTAACCAAAGGCTAGCTTTATGTTGGATTTGTTGTTGATCAAAGCTACACTAAAAGGAAACTGAATTCTAAAAAACAATGGATTTCATATTGTCTACAGGTAGAACTGAAACGTGACAAGTAATGCAGATTTCATAATGACATCGATTGTTAGTATTTTGACAGTCTATACAATTGACTATGTTCATGTTGGAAAGAAAACCAGAGCTAGTGTTTTGACGGAATGATTGGATTTTGTGTTTTGGGCCAGAAAATGAACTATTTGGCCAATTGTGTGATGTGTTGCTGTCTTAAGAGTTTAGAAAAAGTACTTCAAGTATTGATAAACGCTTGTTAGGAATTGTAAAAAAACTGTAAACGTGTAAAACTGCACATAATTAACACCAAATAATTTGACAAATAGTCACATATCAGTAACAGGCTATTATAGCATTACATTTCACGTTCCTTGCAGCCAATTCATTACGGTGACGTATAATAGTGTGATCAAACGTACAGGTAATACAAAAACTAATTTATTTCCTCATCCATGAACATAATACATGAATTAAATTGTCTTTGTTTTGAAAATGTGACCTCCAGCTGCGAAAACTATATTTTGTTCTCAACCGACTGATAGCATAACTTTATTGTTATTCAATCACAATCGATTACAGTGGATCTAACCAATCTATTGCACTATTCCAGTTCATACGTTCCTGTTGCCATGTGATTTATTTTGTTTGTGATCAGTTCACTACTTTTACTTCCAAGGAGTTCAACTGTTGACTAAAAACTATTTATATTTTGTTTTATATTATGTAGTTGAATTGCAAATAAATTATTCAGTACCTGCCATTATAAATGTTGTCAGGTGGCACACAACAGATATATTAATCAGGTAAATTCGTGATTTAAAGGTGCTCATGTCACGTTTTTTAGACTGAAACATTTTGTGTGTGTGTGTGTGTGTGTCAAATACAGCAAAGCAAACATGTCCTCACTATCCGCTAGCTGCATGTCCCCTGAACATATTGTAAAAAAAAAATGCGGTCTCTGTAGACAGCCAGGCTCCACAAACGGCAACCAAAACAAACAGGGCTAACCCTATGGGGCCAACCCGCACCACGAAACATAACAGTGTCCCGGCCAATAACACACAATAATGATTTGGGGGTTGGGGGTAGTGGGCGTGCACATGAAGTGGAGGAGAGAGAAGCATGAAGAGGAAAGTTATCTTGAGGAGAGATATGTCCTAGACAACGACTACGTTAGAATTATATTCTCTTGAGTTTTGATATGGCCGACAGACGACGAAAGAGACGACGTTCCGATGAACAAAAAGCAAAGGAGAAGGATCGCGCTAAGTCCCGCATTTACATCGGAAAAGCCTTTGAAAGGTGGCGAGAACTGCGCCGGCAGAAGGGCTTTCAATTTGACATTCAGGTGGCTCTGTTTTTGCTGGATAGGTGGGTAATCCAGTTAGGCTTTTCTAAATGGACGTTCATGTTCACCTAACCAACACAAGGATATAATTAGCTAGAACTATGCAGTCAGCGCTAACCTTGGTGAATACAATTTCTATTGTAGCTCGATTTCTAATGTAACGTTAAATGTCCTCTAAGTGATGTCAGCCCAAAATATTTTTTGCCACATAGCCTACAGCAAACATCTCCTCACTATCCGCTAGCTGCCTGTCCGCTGGTCCCCTGAACACACTGTAAAAAAACGTGGTCTCTGTAGACACCACAGGCTCCACAAACGGCAACAAAAACAAACTTGGCTTACCCGCACCACCAAACATAACAAACAGTGTTCCAGCCAATCACTGGCAAGAAGTATTTGAGGGTGGGTCTGGGGGTTAGTGCGCGTGCACATGAAGGGGCTGTGTGTGAATGAGAGAGAAGCACCAAGATGGAAGTTTGAATAATGGCCGACACACGACCAAAGAGACCACGTTCCGATGATCAACTTACAAAGAAGAGGGAAAGGGATAAAGAACGCGCGAGGTACCGAATTTACATCGGTAAAGCATTCGAAAGATGGCGAGAACTCCGCCGGCAGAAGGGCTTCCAGTCTGACATTCAGGTTGCTCTGTTTTTGCTGGACAGGTGGGTAACGTTAAATTATTTTTGTTTTTGTTCTAAAAGCACGGAAGGGAGGGGGAGACAATAGTTCGAACGTCAACAAGAAGTGACGCCACCAAACATCGCTTAGAGCACATTTAAACCAACAAATAACAGGTCGAAGTGAACGAATGGTTACTTGAAAACTTGGCAACCCGTGTCGGAACGTCTGTTATTGTTTTGGTCCGTGTGGCCCCGCCCACTGCCGGGTTGCCAGTTAGCGGAAAAACACAGTTCCAATCATGGAAGCCAGCGAACGAACTGTCTCAGAGATCGCAGATTCTACTAGACCTAAAAAGCCCAGGCATCCATCTAAAAAACGCTATGACCTGAATTACAATAAAAAACGGATAAATATCGGAGATGCGTTTGAGAGATGGAAACAGCTTAAAGCCCAGAAAGACTTCAAAAGGAATTCAGAGTTGGCTGGTTTTCTCCTGGATAGGTAACGTTTAACATTAATCGTTAAGCTTAGCTAAATTTAGCTAGCTAATAGTCAGGCTCCTAGTAGGAATGAATATTTTATATAAACACTCTGTGTTTCGTGGCACCTGGTTATATTGAGACACATTGTTTACCACCAGTGTTGGGAGTAACGCGTTACAAAAGTAATGCATTACAGTAACATATTACTTTTTGCTGTAACGCAGTAGTGTAAGGCATTACTAATCAATTTTCAGTAATATTTTACTCGGTACATGTCCAGTAAGGCTTGCGTTACAAGTTACAACAGACTTTTAGTTTTAATTGTAAAAAAAAAAAAAAAAAAAGCCTACACAGCAAGACCGCGAGACAAGTAGGCTAAATTACCTGTTCGTGGTCAGTCAATAGTCGCGTGTGGTGTCCAAGTCTGTTGATAAAAACTATATGGCAGCGTCTGATATATTTGTATAGCGATTTATTTTTTACAGGAGTGCCGTGAGGTATGATTTCGGCCTCTGTGCTCGCGCTGGCCAGTGGTGGTGAAGATGGCATGAAGAAGACTGTGCATTCGCGAGATGGACGTATGCGCAAAAGGCTATTCGTTCTGTGTTTTCTTTCTAAACAGTTAGGCTATGTTTATGTGGTATTTTTCATGTTTTCATCACGCAATCATGTTTTTGATGCGGTGGTGACGCGTTCATTTGGGGCAGCGGCGCTGCCGATAAAGCACCTAAGAGCTGTCACAAAGAACCGGCAAAAGCAATGATTATGAATATGTCAAATATAGCAAGGAGACATTTTACTTGTTTATTAATAAAGGCAGGATGAAGTTGACGATGCTGACTCGCGATCTTCGCAGTAGGCTAGTGCACCAGAGAGAAATGCACATTTCATTTCATAAGCAGAGAGCAGTCTGTTTTCTTTAGTTTTGAATTGTTCTGTTTTACAAGTAGACATTTCAATATACATATATTTTTCAGGTCCGTGAATAGGCTAACTTATACGCTGAGTTTCGGTTCATTTATGAGTGAATTGTCCTCCGTGTCGTGATTATTTATAATCGTCTGCTATATTTAAAATCCATGCAATTGGTTGATGAAACATAGATTAAAATTAAGATACAATTAATACAAAACGAAATTCACTTTAAAGAAAGGCTTTGTGTCTTCTGTGTAAGGTCTTTGTGAAAGTTTTAAAGCAGTCTTTTAGTGCCGCTTCAGAGCGCTCGCGTCCGTAACGGAGAACTGTCACGTGTGTAACATTGTTTTTTTCCTCATAAATGCGAACACGAAAAATAAAATAAAATAAATATTTTATGTTCTGTGGAGAGCCAACCCTTCTTCATCCGATTTGCGCAGTGTAATTCACAAAATTACAACAACAAAAATCGTTGCCTCCTAAAAGTTAAAGTTTTTTTTTTGTCACGCATGACTGTCTATTTCCCTAAATATAAAATGCATGTGTAGACTGATATTTTTCTAATGTCTGGACTCCTTTCAGGGAGTAGCCAATGGATAAACAGACGTTTTAATATTTTGGTATTAATGCATTTTCTGAGAATTTATTTTTCAAGTTTTGACAGTAAATGTCATGTCCATAACGCTGGAATTCCCAAATTTTAAATAATTTATCCTCAACTTGTTTTGTGGTGTAGGTCTACGTATTTTATAATGTTAAGTTAACTTCAAATAATACTAATAGTAATTTAAAGATGTGGTAGCATTGGATCTGGTATGGATAACACTGGGAGTTGGAAGGGGTGTGTCGCGATTCTGCAGGTTTGTGGATCTGAGTGTCGCGATTTCGGTTTGCATATCGTTAAAGCCCTAGTCATTTTAGAATGTTAAGTTCTACTTCTGTATATTTATTTTGGTGAAAGTAACTCAAAAGTAATACAGGAGTAATGTAACGCATTACAATTCTGAGACAGTAATATTGTAAGGTAATGAATTACTTTTAAATAACAGTAACATGTAATATATAATGTATTCCAGTTTGGAAGTAACTTGCACAACACTGTTTACCACAAATCATCGTGACGAAAGCCACACGTTTGACTCGGATTTGCGAATGCAACTGAATAGATGTGGCTAGCGTTTGATTGCAATACTTTAGTTAAATGGTGTGTTATTTTCTGTGTGCATAGGTTGATTATGGCATATTGTTTTATAGATACGAGGGTAAAAGCACCCCCATTCCTGGTAAACGTCGTAAGCGTTACTCGAAAGCTCCTGCACAGCCCATTTATGAAGGTCCAACAACACTCTCAGAATGGTCAGTATCTGAATCCATATTCGTTTGCAAACCACATTGTAAAGTGTATGAGTACACAAGTAGCTAACACTAAGAAGTTTGTTGCTAAATTCAATTTGAGTGCATTTTTGTATTATTTGTAGTTGCACAAATGTAATGTTGTACAATAGTGAAACAATCTGTATAGAGAAGAGTTGCAACATTAAGAGAATATTTAAAGGGGTAGTTCACCCACAAATGAAAATTCTGTCAAAAAGAAGATGATATTTTGAAGAAATTTGGTAATAATACTGTTGATGGTAGCTATATGGAGAGAGAGAGAAAAAAACTGTTTGGTTACTTGGTTCAAAATAGCTTTCTTTGTGTTCAGCTGAAGAAAGAAATTCATACAGGTTTGAGAGAGAGTAAATGCTGACAGAATTTTCATTTTTGGGTAATCTATCTCTTTAAATATGGTCTCTTAGTAAACATGACAGTGAACTTGAAGTATAGGCCTACATATGCATAATTTCTCTAGTCTTCAAAATTTGAGTGTCCACAACGATGACAACTTTATCTTTAAATGATCACTGACCTCAGTAACACTGTGCAAGTTGTAATATTTGTTGTTGTTGTGCTTTTGAATAGTATATTGCATATAGTATATAATGTTGCATGATTCCTAGTTTACTAATCTCAAATTTTACAGCTATGATTGGGGAACAGATGATGAGGAAGAAGAAGAAGAAGAACAGGAATCTGATTGCTATGACAGCCAAGATGATGAATTTGTTCCTCGTCTTTGTGGACGGTATGTTTTATATTGCTTACCAAACCAACCTATAACGGTAAGTGAGGATAGCAAAATAAAGTAAACTGATATATTATACCCAAAAATTCTTCATACAGTGACTACCAGTAAAATGTATAAAAATCTGGGACCAAATATTATTCAGATACTTTGACCTGACCGTGTTTTGCTGAAGTGTTTTTTCTTTAATTGCTAATGCAACCTTTTTACAGCCACAGACTGAACAAAATTGAGCATTGCTTGGTAATTTGTTGAGCTAAATTGGTATTATATAATTGAGTAGTTAAATTGAACAGCTGACAGATATTCAACATAATTCACTTGTGAGACAATCTAACAGAAGGATGGACAAAACCAGTGAAATATCAACCTATTTGATGAGTTCTTGTCATAATTTATTACGATTTTCTAAACTATAGCGAATATACTGTGATAATGTTGAAGGTGTCTGAATACATTTGGTTTGACTGTATGTGTGAGATGCGTATTGGCTAAACCAACATGCTAACTTTAAATGTGATGACTATATTTTGTATGCTGACAGGAACGATGGAGCGTTGCATGAAACCGGACTAGATGAGATTGTTTATGACGTCCGTGACACAAAGCCTCCATCCACCCGCCCGGTCATCTTTCCCTCTCCTCCCGAGATCTTCACCGAGGACGACCTCACGGGGAAACGGGCATCCATCGCCTATGAGGACTGTCTGAAGCAGCTGGCGTCGTTCCTCACGCTGCCTGTGCAAAGGTGCCCGTACAGGTGTGGCGTCAGTCATGTGCAGTGCCGATGCCTTCCCCCCTTCCAGGTCTCCATCACATGCAGTGGTACAGCGAGCATCATGGAATGGGTGAGGAATTGTAAAACACTGTTTTGCAAGACTTGATTACTTGGTTGTAAAAGCTTGTATATAGAATGTGAATCACTGTATACTTTTGTTTTGAGAATGTTAAAGGAATTACCCATTTATTATTGATTACACTATACTTGCATTTGAGAAAATTAATAGTGTGGTGCAGGTATGATGTCACTTTGTAGGCCAACCGTTAGTTTGCATCACACGTGTTTCCTCGGGGAAAAACCCAAAAGGATTTTCCCATTGGTTTTTGGATTTTTGCTAAAAACAAGGGTTTGCATGTTTTGACCATCAAGATAAATATCACAGATGAACACGACTTTTGTGAATTTTGAAGCCTAAATGCAGTCGCCAGAAGTCGAAAGCTAAAGGTAGGCTATTAACTAACTATACCACGGTCGCTCGACTTCAGCCTTTATCTAAAAACATTTTCCCAAACCGTTTGAGTTAGAATAGTTTATAAGAGCACAGTTATAAGCATAATGAGGCTGTACATGTGGACTGAGTTTACTTGTTCAGCGTGATGACGGTTAATCTCCTCGACTGCCTCATTAAGCTACTTGCTAGCAAATGCCTTTTTTTAAGACGCATAACAGCTTAAAAAATCACGAGTGGGGTAATACTGATGTATTTTATGCCGTAGGAAAAAAAACATGAAAAAGCTTGTGTTCACCACGTACCTTATTTCAGCCATTTAACCCATTGACTTCATGACGATGGAACTGGAAGTGCTAAAAATGCAACTCGTTTCTAAGTTTTTGTCTACAAAGTGATGTCATACCTGCACCACTCTATTATGGAAGGACGTTTTTTTCCCCAACTTTCTGCTGTTGACTCTCAGACCTGTCCCAATGGCCATACTGTGTGGAGGTGGAGCTCGCAGCCGACAGTAAGGTGTGGGATACAAGCGGGGGATTTCATGCTGGCCACTAACATCTTGCTTTCTGGGAGCAACTACTCCAGCATGGGTATGATGAGCGACGCGAGGTTGGCATGTCTTCTGTTGGACAGGTATGTGCCCACTTTTCCATTACAATTAATAGGTTGCAGTGTAAGGCCTACTATCAACCAATCCACTGGCAGATCATATGGTTGATGACATGATGTCGGAGTTTTCGCGGGTTTGAGTTTTTGAAGTTTGCGCAGAGATAACCTTTTTTTTTTATTATTTCAAGGCTTGCACCATGGAATCTATTTCATGGTTTGCCAGGGTTCCCGCGGGTCCTTAAAAAGTCTTAAAAGGTCTTAAATTAGATTTTTAAAATTTAAGGCCATAAAAAGTCTTATAAAGTCTTATTTTTACTTATGAAAGGTCTTAAATTTTAGATGACACTTCGACTCAGACATATATAAACGTTTTCCAAATTAAAACTAATTAGCGTAGTATTATTTTTTATTATTCCATCTTTGTGGATTTGCTTGGTCACGTGACAACTCGCCGCATCACATTCGCGGCAGAATAACGTCTGTCTCCTGCACGCGAGAGAGGAGAGAAGGAGAAAGTTGGGGAATGTCAGTTCAGTCGTAAGTTCATTCTTTATTTGCGTGGGGGTGTGCGATCACTGCGATGTGTATTGTCTATTATGATATTGTAATCATTGTTTTAACGATGTATGAGGCACTGTGAGCTGACATCGCATTTGTCTCTCCTGCTTTCTCTGTGTGATGTGTGCAGTGATAGGCTATAACTGCACACATCACAGAGTGAAAGCAGGAGATTATAGGTATGTCCAATCAATGTCCCCAAATTAGTTTTTGTCTTATATTTACATCATATTATGTTCTTATATTAGAATATCACATCAGTGAGTGCCGTTTTCCCGTGCACAAGTGCGATGTTTATGATATACAATAGTTAAATAAAAAATATTCAACATTGTGAGTTACTTTTTAGACAAAATATTGTTTGTTTTCCCTTTATTTCGCCGACAAGAATTTCAAAGTGAACCCGTAGCAGTCAGAGTCTCAATGCAACAGACAGCGATGATTTCTTGTTGACGGAAATCCGCGTTTTCAACGAGTCACTTTAACGATTCAATGAACAATCACTTGTTTCTTTCCTGAACGAATCAGCCGTTTGAACGAATCGGTTGAATGAATGATTCCCTCAACTCGCTTATTAAGACACCTACTGGCGGTTTTAGTTTCATATTTAAAGTACCCTTTTATTAAAACGTTAAAATTAGAAATCATTTAAATATTGAATATTGATTTAAAAAAAAAACTCTCATAGCTTTATTTATGCAATTGTAAATGGAGTGTAAATATTAATGCCACTTCTGATGCTGCTTCTGTGTCACCTCAGCACTGCAAAGATGGATTTTGATTGAATGATTTAATTTGACTGGTAACGGTGGTACTGTATAATTGTGTAATTAAGTATTACTGTATAAATAAGTATAATTACTGTATAATTTAATTTGAATGTTAGTATTTGACATAAAAGGTAATGCATAACTCTAAATAGGTTTAGAAAGAATGTCCATATATAGGTGAAAATGCCCCTGGAAGTCAATTTAAGTTTGCAAATATTGCATATTAATTAATCATTTCTGTCACTGCTGTGAACTGACCACTGCATAGAATATGACAAATATGAATATCTTCGTGAGTCAGCTGTCAACAACAGGCCTAAACCAGCCATGGCACCAGCAGAAAAACACAATCAGTAAAAATCATCGAATTATTATCAACAAAACGTTGAAAATATCGAGATATATTTTTGTTAATATTGCACACCCCTAATGTATGGTATTAATTTTGATTTCTTCAGGTCTTAAAAAGGTCTTAAAAAAACTTAAATATTACTTTAAAAAGTGTGCAGGAACCCTGGTTTGCGTTCTCGAGCCGCCAGACACTGTTCTGTGCGGATGAGCGGCCAGATCGCGTTAAGGGTTTTCTGTTAGAATGGTGTCGAGTTAGCGGCCCCTAAGTTAATAACTAATGATCTTTGCAACGTACGTGAATCGATCTAAACTAAAGGCCCATTTATACTTCTGCGTCGGGTGCGCGCAGTAGGTACGGCGTAGCATACGCACAGACGCGTACCACACGCCGTACCCTTCGCCGTAACCTGACGCGCACCACCTCAAAAATGTAACTACACGTCGTGACGACGCAGACCGTGAGATCTGTGATTGGTCGGCCTGGTAGCATCGCGTTTCCTCCTACGCATTTCCGGCGTGTTCTTCTGCCCCGCCCACCATTTTTAAATTCTAAGTACAGCGAAACTGTTAAAAAAAACTAAAAATTAACTGCTTTTCCACCTCGATAAGCTCCAACTCCAACGTGATACGCTCTCTTTCAGTGCCATTGCTTGTAGTAACCTAAACTCAAAACAGTCGCGAGGAATCTAAGTGGAACATTAAAACCCTCCGCCGCCAACTAGTATTTCGGAGCTGTACTGCAGAGCAACGCAGACCTAAACGCAGAAGTATAAATGCTCACGACGGCGTCGCCTACATGCGTAGCCTACACCGTACACTACGGCTGTACCCTTGCCGCAGAAGTATAAATTGGCCTTAACTTTAGCTGCACAATAACTTTATTCTAGAGCTGCTGTAAAGCCAAAACAATCTCTTTTACTGTAATTTCCTATTATCACTTAGCCTGGTTAAAACCAGACCCTTCTCAGTTGAAACTGAGTTAGGGTCTGGCAAAGCTCCATAGACAAATCATTTTCAAAGGGGCGTCACCAACGGACATCCCTCAAATGCCTCTTGGCGCAATTGGCTAAGACCCACCCATTCGTTTGACCAACGGGGCTCGTTGTTATGGGAAGGAGGAGGCGGAAACCGGCGAACATTCACACATTTTAATGACAAAATAAAACAAATACAAAGTCCCTCACGGTCGACTGCCGCCCCACATAATAAAACAAAACTTCAAATAAAATTCAGGCCTGTCCTCTCTCGATCTTCACCGTCGTCGCTCCTCCTCTTATGCTTCCGCTCCTCCGTGAGAGATGCGAGACCGGCCTCACTCACGCCGTTCTATCACGTCCCTCGGCCTCGATCGTCCTGCTCGCCACACTGGTATATCAGACTTTTGCCGAATCCAGTCGGTAAGACAGCGATAACATATTTTTTAGACATGAAGGCTTTGAGTGTTGTACTTTGCTCGGGTTATAACGAAAAGGAATTTTTTAAATCGCTTAAAACAGACGCGATAGCTGATTCGAACGAGTGATGTTAGACGGCGACATCCATCTTTGTAATGTAGGTAGGCTTCAAAATCCCAGCGCTGTCGTCATCGTGTAAAGCCCGCCCCAACGCTTCTGATTGGTGCCACGATTTCTGCGGACTGGAAATGGACTTGAATGAGCTCTTTGCCAGACTAACTTTCAGAGCAAATCTAAATTTGCCGGAAGTTGTCTGGGTTTTCCCAGGCTAATTATCACTGTAAAGCTGCTTTGAAACGGTCCATATTGTTAAAAGTGCTATATAAATGAAGGTGAATTGATTATTTATTCAAATTAACACACACGTTGATCACACGTTGATCTGATTGGTTACAAGGTAGTTTGTGACGTCAGAAACACCAGCGATTTCAAAGCCTGTTTTTGGTTCACTGCAGTTTTAAAGGTGCAGTATGTTAGAATGACAGCAAGTGGTTAAAATATGTACTGCAGTCCAAATTCAAAATATCGGAGACCGTTGTTTCCCCGCCCCCTCCTCAGACTTGACGATCACGCGGGTTGCCAGTTTGAGGACACTAGGGCTGTCAAAATTGCTCAAAAATGACGTTCCAATATTCCCTCTAAAAAACCCACATATATTCGAACTATTCGAATATCTGGTTGCGCATTTTGTCAATGACGCGCATTACGTCAATATCAGGACAAATGAATACAAAGAGACACAACTATTTATATAGGTAGTTTATCTAAGTTTAAACATATTTGACAACGTATTAACTTACACAAAAACAAGTAAATCAATGGCCAAGACCGCAGACCTTACTCTCGCTCGCTCTCTCGCCCTCACGCTCTCTGCGCATAACGGTTTAAATGAACAAAAATACACAAATGTTGAGTGCTGATCAAGAGTTTTGTGCAAGCAATTTAAGGTCGCAACTCTTGTCCTAAATATAGCAGGCTTCATTCAGTGATTGAAACAAATATTATTAACATTAATTGAAGTTTTACAGTATAAAGATTAGAACCAACATTGAACTCTCCGAGCAGCTCGTGCTGTGGTAAACTGCTGCTACTATGGCTATTTCGGGGACGTCTGGCCACACCCCCTTGGCGGGCTCTGTATGATGTAATGCTAGCTCATTGGCGCACACGTCGGAAGCGCCCTCGTCATTGGATGTGCAGTTGCCGCAGCACAGCCAATGAGTGAGCCAGACACTCACTGTGCTATCTGTGCAGCTGGAAAATACGTTTTACATTTTAAGCTTCAGGATTTTGCCACTCGCAAAGCAGACAGCCGCGCCTCTGCTACCGCGGGCGTGTTTTTCCACATGATTCGAATATTAATTTTCACCTTCGAATTTCTGTTTTTTAAAACTATTCGAATTTAGAATATTCGTTGACAGCCCTAGAGGACACGCAACAGGAACGAGCACAATTGACAATGAAAGCAGAGGAGACTTATGACGCTTTTCCACTGCATGGTACGGTACGGTACGGTTCGGTTCACTTTAAATGGCACCACCTCTGTTGAGGTTACAAGCATACCGTACCGATACTAAAATGTGACGTGAAAACACTGCAGATCACTGATTGGTCAGACAGAATCGTCACTTCCAGCGTCATTGCGAGATTTAAATAGCCAGTAACTGCCACCGCTGTAGCACCTGTTTTAAAACTACTTGCTTGAAGAAAAAAGAAAGAAAAAAAAACGTCCAAAAAAGAAATGGCTGAATCGTGTTCAGTGGACGAAGTGCAGACGTTCCTCTCGTTGGTTGCCGAGGAGCGGATAAACTATAACGATCAGTCTATAATCCCACCCACTTTGAAGCTGTACTAACCGCAGTGGAAAAGCAAACCGAGCCACGCTGAACCGTACCATGCAGTGGAAAAGCACCATTACACACTAAGTTGATTTATCCTTATTTTAATGCGCTCTCGCTCGTTCATAGAGATTTTTAAATGGATACCATGGCTTTTTAGGTTGTGTGGAATCTGCAATCTTTGACCCAGTTTGTTTGCTGGCTGTAATACACTGTGTTTCCTGCCAACTGGCATCCCGGAGTGTCGAAATACTTTTGGGTGAACTGGCAGTGGGCGAGATCATACAGATCAAAACAAAAACAGACATTTCAACACAACACACATTTCAAAGTAAAATAACTGGCTGTAGAAGAATATGAGTATGTGAACATTAAAGGGATACTCCACTTTTTTTGGAAATAGGCTCATTTTACAAATTCCTACTATGGAAGTCAATGGGACCAGAAGCTGTCTGGTTACTTATATTCTTCTAAATATCAGAAAATCGTCTGAATGGATTCGAAAACGGTAAAACCCAACTGTTTAACTCTGGGGGAGTTGTAAAATGAGCCTATTTCCAAAAAAAGTGGAGTATCCCTTTAAGGGCATTACGGTTTTAATGTTGGTTTTAGTATAAGTCTGAAGAGATTGTTTTTAGATAGGATGGTTTAATAGATATGGATATATATGTGTATTTTTTTGTTATAGGTGTATATATTTGTGTGCGTGTATGGTTTGTCCTGAAAATGTCTCGTTAAAAAAATCAAGGTCCACAATGGAAATAAGTTAATGCAACTTTGTGTTATCCTTGATCAAAGAAATTATGCATTCGCTATAGTGTTGGAATTTAGGGTTTATGTTTATTATGCCTATTTGTCCACAGGGAAATGGCAGAATCTGAAGACATGCTGTCAGCAGAACAATCCGCAGACAGGTAACGTGTATTTGACATTATTACTGTTGACAAACACGTGATTTATTAAGGTTGCCAATAATTTACCCTCTTTAGACCTATAGGAATTGTTTATTAAAGATGGGGGTGTACATACACACTTCAGTATATATATATATTTTTTTTACCTTATTGTTTATGGGAACAATGATGCATGATTTATATTATTATATCATATAAAATAATATAACAATTATGAACTGTAAAATTCTGTACACAAGCAGTTTGACCCTATAATTCTGATTCAACATGCCTGAAATGTATGGCTGCGAATCTTTGGGTAGACAGCGAATCGATTTGCTTCATGATTCATTGGTTTTCGAACTCAATTCAAGAACGATTTTCGCAAATTCAGATTCTGAATGCTTCAATTCGAGATGATTCACAATGCAATATGATTAATGATTCGATTCTGCATTTTTTTTAAGTGCATTCATGGGATTGTTTAAATTCTTTCCCTTATGTTTCTTAGTCAGGTTATGAATTACACAGCGACCTTCAGGGGGTCAGAGAGTGAGGGCAAAACAAAACAAAACAACTTTGTTTAATATCTTATAAAAAATATGCTATATGTAGAAATGTACATGACATTGTGGAGAATAGTGTTCATGTATAAGCTACACAACCTTATTACAGTGTTCCAGATGCATTAAACATACAATTCTTCCATGGATAGACTTCCCTATAGTGTTGTCACGGTACCAAAATTTCAGTATTCGGTACCAATACCAGTGAAAATTCACGGTTCTCGGTACCAATTTCGGTACCAAAGCTTAATTTAGATTAAATTTACAAATATTAAAGTGTATATCACGGTTACAAAGATGGAAACTTTAGTATTAAAAACACTTTACAATAAGAAGATTCTATTTGATAGATAACATTAGATAAAATTACCTAACAATAAACCATAGTTACTGTAGCAATTATTCTCCTTGGGGTTAATTTAAAAATGTACTAATACGTTTTTAAAATCAAAGTTTTTTTCTGTTAACATTATTTAATGCACAATGAATGAAGTGAACAAATATGAACAATCAAGTGTATGTATTAAATAACATTCACAAACATTAAATAATGTTGTAAAAATATATTGTTCACTCAATGTGTTGATGACGTTAGATAATGCATTAATGTTAATGAATGGTATCTTATTGTAGTACCAAACTATACAGGAGATAAAACATGTTTTATTTGACTTAACTGTACTTTTATTTAATCCAAAACTGCCAAAAATGTCACTCTTGCCTGCTTCAAAACTTGAGAACCCTGTAGCTGATTTCTAATGAAAGGGCTAAAAAAATCAATTATTTGCTGATACTTCCTCGTCATCACGGAGAGCGCAGTTCACACCGCTTTCTCCTTCTCTCCACAAGCTCTCGCTCTCCCGTGTCTCCGCTATGCAACAGTGACGCGCCTGGAAAAACAAGCTCGCACGTCGCTTCTATTATGAGCGCGCTTCCCGCGCGCCTACATTTGAAATTTGCACGCGCAAAAAACATGTGAACGGCCCATTATGGCAACGTGACACTAGCCTAATTCAAAATATTTCCATATGTGGCTCTTTCCTCCTTTCTTGTCAACAATTGGATTCAGCTTAAGTTTAAAGTTTAAAGTTTAAATTGCATTAGCAGCGCCGGTCGCCATGTCTCAGTGTTTTTATGAAGAGGACGCAACTCTGCACCTTGCGGACAGCGCATCAAGAACCGGATTAACCCGGTACTCGGTACCTAGAAAAGCTGGTACCGTAACCGTTAATTTTTTTTAGTACCGACTTGGTACCGAAGTACCGAGTTTTTTGACAACACTACTTCCCTAAAATATCATGCATATCAGCATGCAAAACATTAAATTGCCATTGAATCACGGTTTATTCAATCCCTAGCATTTTAAATCAATGATTTACTGAAAATGATTCTTGTTTCAAGAATGATGCATATGTCAGGATGTGTAAACGATTCATATTACACACCCCTTCGGTTTTGTTTTGTTTTTTACAGTTTGGGGTTGGAATATGTTTTGAAGTTTCTTGTAAAAGCTTCTGAAATGCCGTCGTTTTGCCACAGTCTCCCAAAACGCTGGTTTCCTAAATAGTTTCTGTTAGGGCTTTCCAATGTAATTGTCGGCAAGGCTTTCTGGAGTGCTGAATATTGATCTCTACGCTCTTTATTTTAATAACCCATGAGAGAGTGCATCCTAGTGGACATCGGTAAAACATCAGAAAATACCACAATGAGGCACAAAGAGCAAACGACGTGTGTGTGTGTGTGTGTGTGTGAGAGAGAAAGACGAGCCATTAAGAAGAAGAGATGCTAATGGCAGTGATAATGGGATGAGGCCAACCAAACAAGATATATTTCATCACATAACGATTGTATTTCGAATTATCCACATAATTAATGAGCAAACTAATATAATGGCGTAATCCAATAATTCCCGGTTGCTCAATACATTGTTGCTCTAAAGACCTCATGACATCTTAATGGAAGTTTTATGGTTTATATGCATTTAATGTTTTCAGGCTTTCTCTTTGGGCTAAATTTACCAAAAATATGGGCGTATACTGGTTTTTGTGCAATCAAATCATCTATAGAATGAACGTTTCTCACTGTCCATTTACTGACAATTTATTGATTTAATCTTTCACCATTTTATTCATTCTTGCTCACTGACGATAATTTGGTTCAGAGCACTTATGGTGGCCACTTGTAATGTGGCATATAGAAGAAATACAGAAAACACACATGACTTAAGTCACTACACTCTTAAAAATAAAGGTTTCAAAAGGGGGTTTACACAGTGATGCCATAGAAGAACCATCCAGTTAGTGACGCTTGCTCGCTCTCATTGGCTATTGTGGGTATCCCGTCAAAGGCAGACGATCAAAAGTCATAAACATCAAACGTTTGATATTTATGATTTGGGATTAGGTACGATCTGGGGAAGATACATAATTGTAATGATGCTACACAATTGTGGAGTTTTTGGACAAAAAAGTCAGTTGCGACAAGTTCTATAGAGCAGGGGTATTACATTAAAGTTCCAAGTTCCACAATACTTTTTGGAACAGTTATACATTTCCTTCGGGGTAGCCGTAGTACTTTGTAAAAGTAAAAATCTTCATCACACTCAAAATAGTCATCAATGGTGAGAAAAGCAGTGAAATTTTGACAAATATTTACCAAAAAAGGTATTACTCCTAACTGGATATGAGTATAAAAAGGTTATAATAGGGGGCCGGTTGCATAAACATAGCCATTATGTTATGTTTTAGTATGACCCAGTAGCATTTAGTCAGGGGCAGTCATTCTTTTCACTATCAAATTAGGCCAATCTCAGTTCTTATGTCACATGTAAAAAAAAAAAATGTTTTTTTCAATCATCTTTTTTTATTTTATTGAAATGCTCTTACTATGCTGCTGATTAATAATGCTAAAAGTATGCTACACATTAACTTGTCAAACCTGGTTTAGTTAAGCCAGGGGTGGCCAACGTCGGTCCTGAAGAGCCACAGTCCTGCAGAGTTTTGCTCCAACTCAAATCAAACACACCTGAACCAGCTAATCAAGGTGTTATGGGTTACTAGAAAGCTATACAGGCAGGTGAGTTATCAGGGTCAGAGCAAAACTCTGCTGGACTGTGGCTCTCCAGGACCGACGTTAGCCACCCCTGAGTTAAACAGTCTGAGTCATCTCTATTACAGATAAAAATAACTGTATTTGCTGTATTTCTGCAGCGTTTTAGCTAGGGCTGGGCGATAAAACGATAATTATCGCGATATAATTTTTCTCGATAAAACGATATCAAGAGGTCGATAAATGTTCGATAATGTGTATGCGCCAAAAGCGGAACGAAACTCATTTGAACCGCGCGCGCCACACGGAGCATTTATCCGCTCGGCTCAAAGTCCAAACGGCAGCGCGAGCTCACTAGAGCAGACGCGTTTACTCTGATCGTCTCGCTCACGAGATCCAGTGAAAAGTGCTTGAGTTCAGCGAAGAACACAAATGTCTCAGTGATTTAAACCAGTTTAAAGGCAGATGAAACAGCGCTGACAAACATGAGAAACGCTGTGTGCAACGATACAGTCAGAATCTGAATTGATACTGAATCCAATAGCCTACCATGGATTTACTGTAACGTTAGCCTATAGTAATATTAACTGCACCATGAAATGTGGGATATACATATTGAATTGTATTATATTATTAATGTAGACAATGTATTAAATGACTAATGGAATATAATTAAGTATTTAATAATGTATTTAACTAGGCTATTAGGCTACTGTTTTTCATACAAATACCATAGAAACCATAAAGTTATATTTTGCCATGATAGTAAGTGAGGTGCTAAAGTTATAGGCTATGCCTGGCTTTATCTGTGGTTATCATGATCTAAATGCTTGATACTGGATGACCAATGGTTAATTTTAATAAAACTCAAACAGTCAGAACATTACATTTTACCAAATAAAAATGTGGTCGTTAAATTTTTTTTTTTAAACAGATGTTTCTGGTTTTGTTAATGAACATAAATTAAACATAGTAGTAGTATTAGTTTGAGTTAGGATGCAGATTTACTGTCAACTCACGGTCAAATATGAATTTTGAGACAAAACATGTTATATTAATATTGCAGCCTGCACTGCAAACTGTGCTGAAGAAATATTTTTCTATTCAGATATTTATTTTGTTAAGGAAAAATTACAAATGTTTGAATGTTCTACCTCAGATTTGTGAAATGTTCACCTGTTTGGCAAGTGTTGTCATGATATGTTCTGACAATAAAGAGTAGGGCCTAGTTTAAAACCACAATTAACACTCTGGTTTCTACAACTTTCACTTAGGAGCAAAAATCTGCCTTTAAACTTCTATCGTGATAATTATCGATATCGACTGATATAAAAAAAAATATCGTGATTTTTTTTTTTGGCCATATCGCCCAGCCCTAGTTTTAGCTAAAGTATCTATTCTGCTTGAATGAAGTGCGTATAGCTCTAGAGAAAAATATTAGAAGATGTAGGGCCGAAAGACAGTCACCATAAACGACTCTGAGCGCTTGAAACGCACTGTTGTTTTGACACGCTGCTCACTTTAAACTAGAAACGGTAAAATGGCGCAATTACCGTAAAACTTCAAATAATAGCCCGGGCTTTTATTTGCCCAAATCGTCGAACTGCACCGGCTTGTATTTGAGACAGGCGTCTATATGAGACAGGCCTTTATAATTTAGTGTTGAGATGTTTATTGAGATGTTTTTCCTTGAGTCTCTAATCTCTAAAAATCTCCAAATGCTCCACGTGAAACTGCGGTCTACCGACCTTTTACTATCGTGTCATTTGATTTTGATTAATATGCGCGAGGGAGAAAGAGCATGACTGTGCTCGTGTTGTTTGAAGACGTGAGAGTGCGCGCGCGCAGCCGGGTCTCTCTCTCTCTCTCTCTCTCTCTCTCTCTCTCTCTCTCTCTCTCTCTCTCTCTCTCTCTCTCTCTCTCTCTCTCTCTCTCTCGTGTCAAGCGCGGCAGTCATTCTATTCTTCATCACTCACTGATCAAAAAAGGCTTTGGCGGGACTAGTGTTGTCACGATACCAAAATTATTGTTTCGATACCGATACCAAGTCAAGAATTGCGATTTCGATACTTTTTCGATACTTTTCCTGAAAAGGGAGAAACACTCAAATACCATTGCTGTGCTTTATTTTAAAACCGGGACAACATTCTAATCATACACCACACTAATAAATGAACATATGAACAGCAGATATGTTATTTGAACATTTGAACAAAATATACAAAATAAATTAGAGCAATGACATTCAAGGTAAAAAAATAATAAATTTAGCACCATTATCTCAGTTATCATAAGCAACATAAGAGTTAACAGGAACTGATAAGATTTTATCAATATCCATGCCACTGAAGATTCTGCTAATCGATCCGATTCTTTAACGATTCTCTTATCGATTCCTGATAGCACTGTGTGGAAAAAAGTAGTCTCATGCTAACAAGTGGTTTTATTTGTTTTAAAGCTTACACTTGAGTAAGCAAACTGTATTTTTATGTAATTTATGTAATAAATGAAACCTTATTGTAAAGTGTTACCAATTAGTTATAAACCGATTCAGACGTCTCGTGAGTTCAGTGTTGGACAGATCAGTTGTTTAAACCATTCATTAAAACGAATCGGTTCAAATGAGTCATAAGTTCGCGAATTGGGCGTGTCATTATCGGACGTGTGCGCGTTGTGTGATTATCCCCACAGTTTAGGACATCCCACAAGATTTGTGTCATCACAGAAAACATCATCATTGGATAGGTTTTTTTTCGTTTATTTGAAGTGTGGTTTATATCAGCTGAATGTGCGGAATGCTTTTCAGAGAAGATAATGCAACGTATTTTAGCACAATTCACACCCAGCGGTAATTCAGGAAAACAAATCTCCGAATGCTCCACATGAAAATTTCGTTTTCAGACCATACCATCGTGTCGATTTATTGTGATTAATATGTGGGAGGGAGAGAGAGCAAGACAGCGCTTAGTTTTGAGACGGAAGCCTTGTTTACTTTCGCCTGGCTCCCATTCAGGTCTCTCTCTCTCTCTCTCTCTCTCTGTTAAACATGCGCCATGTCACACACGCATCTAAGTTACATTACTCACCGATCAAATAAGACTTTGGCGGGACAAAAATTCGCTGTAGTGTTTGTCACATGAGAGCTGCAGCTTCTTTTGCTGCGTGCGTGAGGAGAAAAAAGTATCGATACTAATAAATTTAGTTATCGTGACGTTTTAATTTCCGAGTATCGCGATACTTTTGAAGTATCGGTACACCGTGCAACACTAGGCGGGACACAAATTTGCTTTGGCGACCAGCAAAAAGCGGACGATCTGACGGGTTTTAGAAGATTAAATACAACCCGAAACTAAAAAACAGACCCGGCCTCTATTTGAGACCGGCCTTTATTTACCCAAACCTGTCGCCACACCCGGCGTGTAAAAGAGTCTATTTGGGACTCGGCTATTATTTGAAGTTTTACGGTATGTCCCTTTTGCCTTCACTAGGCCTTTAAGTGTGACGCATGCATTTTCACAAGTACAAATTTCCATGTAGTCTATCAGTTAAAAATTAATTAAAAGCTGCATGCATAATATAAGAATTATCAAAATGCTGTACCTTCAGCTCTTCCGTCTATTGGCTAGTGTAATTTAAAATCTTGTTTCAACAGTGACATTCAGCATGTTTCCTATGACGACATCTGACATTAATATTTATCGTGGCATGAGAAACTCGCATAAACCATGTGCAATCCAATGGGGCGGTCAGACTGAAAGTTACAGATTTTCAGAAATGATTTGAAAAGGATTCAAAACATGAATGTAGCTTGAAACTGATTTATACAAATTGAATTTCATGTGATGTTTTTTCGACGTTCACACTTGCTAAATATGATCGGATTCTAATCCGCGCAAAAACGGATTTTGAACGAGACTAGCCGTGTTGAAAAGAAGGCGTGTTGAGCGGTCTCTGTTATTGGTGGAGTGAAAGATGGGGGCGTGGCTAAAGGGCTCTGCCATTGGTGGAAAGAGGATCTGTGAGGACCAATGGGAAGATCCGTGGAACCTCGCATCAGTTCCTTTAAAGATATTTTGAAAACGAAGATGACGGTGGTAAGAGAGATTTTTCTATTGTACTAAGAATAGAATATGCAAAATAAATATGCCATCTATATTTGATTAATGTTCCATACAGTCAGTTATATTTTTGTGTCACAGATGTATTTACACCACCTGAGAGGTAACAGCCTTTTAGTTACATAGGAAGTTTTTTGTCATGATTTGAGCGTTTAGAAACAGAGACTGTTGTTGTCAGATTTCATTGGTTATTTCAAATATGAAATTTAATCATACGCTTGGTGAACAGCTTTGGAGAATTTGATGTTTCCCCATTCAAAGAGATACGAGCTGTTCTTGCATGACTGAATTAGCGTTTCAAAGATGGCCGCCGACTGAAATGACTTGCTTTAAAGCTACACTGTGTGATTTTTACCCCCATCTAGCGGTGAAAAGGTATATGACCATCCAGTGAATATTAGTTTCTGTTCCTCTCAACTCCGATTTCGTTTTAACTCCTACGGTGGCCAATGTAGTCCAAGATTAACATGGCTTCCAGTTCGAGTGTTAGGCAGTTCGAGTGCTAACCCACGCATGTTAAAACGCGAAAGGCGAAGCTTGAATTAACGGGTATGTCCCTCTTTGGCTAATGTACTTTCAAGATGGAGGGGCAACATGGCGACCGACATTAGAACCCCTTACCCGTATGTGTTTTCAATGGCATATTATACACTCACGAGAATACTTTATTACTTGGACGAAGTAAATGTACAATAATGAGCACATATATTTTTGAAAGAACTAAGTGTTTTTAGCTAAGAATAAACTAAAAAAGTTACACAGTGTGGCTTTAAAGCAGTGGTTCTCAATCTTGGTCCTAGGGAGCCACTGCTCTGCACATTTTATATGTCTCCTTTATCTGACACACCCACTTCAGTTAATAAAGCTCTTTGTCTTTAACGAGCTGATGATCTGAATCAGGTGTGTTAAATGAGGGAGACATACAAACTATGCAGAGCAGTGGCTCCCTAGGACCAGGATTGAGAACCACTGCTTTAAAGGGACTTTGGTACATCTAAATAACATTTTGTCTGTTTTGCAGGTATTGTCACTGGGATTATGTCCATGTAGAGGTGAAAAAACAAGTATAGATGTATATGTTGGAGTACAAGATGACCAGTTGTGCTGGGCGTGGACAGTTACTGTAAACTGAAGTATTCAAAGTCTGAGTAGGTACTACATTTGAACTTGCATTTACTTTGCATTTAGTTCTATATGACAGGGTTCATACAAGGTGCTTAAAGTGCTTGAATTTGACTTTTTGAAATTGAAGTCCTGGAAACCCCTTGAAAACAGCCATGTTTATGAAAAGCGCTTGAATATTGATATAGATAAAGAGCCATTTTGCATGGCTATCAGTGTGAAATTGCTCAATATCCAAGTATATGATGCCGCTTTCATTCTTCAGGTCAATCATATCAGTTTAAAGGTTATCTAAGCGATCCTGGGTGACATCACTTCTTGTTGACGTTGGAACTATTGTCAAACAAAACGGAGGCTAGCTAGACCCTCCCTCCTCCTCATCCGCGCACTAACCCCTCAAACCCCACCCCCAAACCCTTCTTGTCGGTTATTGGCTGGAACAGTTTGTTATGTTTCGTGGAGCGGGTCGCTAGAGTTTGTTTTTGTAGCCGTTTGTGGAGCCTGGGGTGTCCGCAGAGACCGCGTTTTTTTACAGTGTGTTCAGGGGACAGGCAGCCAGCGGATAGTGAGGAGATGTTTGCTGTATGTGACAAAAAATGTTTTGGCCATAAAAACGCGTGACATCGCTTAGAGCACCTTTAAATAAGGAAAACGATATATTTGTCATAGTATCCTTTCAGTGGTTAAAGTTACCACAGTTGTTGCATCGGCTGTCTATTCAGACATACTACTCCTGCTGTGCTGTTTTTCACCAACTATATAGTAAGGGAAGTGTTCAATATTGGACACAGATAATTCTAGTGAACCATTCATAAGGATAAATGCTACTCATTTGCTGTGATTATCTTTATAAAAATAAATGTTTTCATTTAAAATGTTTTTTTTAATACAGATGGATGTGTAGAAATGCTTTTTTTGCTCATAACTGTGATGTAGGTCACTTGTAGTGTTCAAGCTAAATAAAGCATTATTCTATCCTACAATCATTCTGTGTGGCTGTAATGATTTTCTGATCAATATGCAAGGCATAATATGCAAATAAATAACAGAATAATCTGCAAGCAAAACAAACGTTGTGTCATGTATGTTGTATGTGTCTCAATACGTTACAAAAGCACCTTTAAGTGTTTACTTCCACTAATAGAAATTTGTTTCTGTCTTTTCATTGACAGCGAATTAAATCACACTTTGATCTGCTGTCTCCATTTTTATTATGCGGTCGGTTTGTGATCAAGTCTTAACATCAGCAGACTCTCAACACGTTTGCTCATCCGGATGATTAAACAGTGTGTCCTGTCCTATTGTTTGGATGTGTATTGTGTTAGGTGACACACAATCTACTAACACCCGACCTCACGTTGGATAAAAGACTGATAAATGTAAGTGTAGCATCAGGCTTTATTAGCAGGTGTCAGTCTCTCAGTCTGAGTGTTTCCCTGCAGGTTTTTTGTTCCCTGACTGGTCATTTGAAAGAGGTTCATGAGGACTGAACTGCTGTCAAATAAACATGTGTTTAAAGGGTTGTTTCATTGGGAAGACTGCCATCACCACATCCTCCTAAATAAATGACAACAGTGTAAAGTCTCCCTCTAGTGGCTGATGTACAACTGACTAGTCATGAACATTTTGGTACAGACTTTCTCTGGCAATATAAGCTTTATACAAAAAGCACTTCACTTATATTTGCACTTTATGTGAGTTGCATTTATTACCACTTGCATGTAAGCAAGCTGTTTTTGTTGTTGTTTACACTTGGTGCAAACTGACAGATATATATATTTAAAGTTTGGACATTACATGTCCATAGTGTTCCCAAAGTGTGTGTGTGTGTGTTGATCTGAACATCCTAAAATCAAAATACCTTTGCTTGAGATGCAAAATGATATCAATTCTTGTTTTGGGGCTCAAGTTGATGCTTAAAAAAAGTATGTGTCGAGTTATAAAAACTAGTTTTTGCTTGAACTAATATATCTGTTCTATTTTACCATAAACTATCTATCGTAAACTTTAGGCATTTGCATTGGAAAACAAGACAAACACTGAGGAAGAGCAGCATTTTTTGCAGTGTGATTAGAAGGAAAACTAAAAGTAATTGGGAGTAGAGGTGTTGAAACCATAAGCTACTTTTTTGTGTGTGTAAAAGTATTTAAAATGTAGTTTGGAGATCTGTTTCTCCCTAGGCATTTACATTTTGAAAACATATTGCTCGTATTTTGTTCCATTCAGTTTATTCCTTAGTTTTTCTTTTCTTGGTCTTAAAAAGGTCTTGGAAAAAGTCTTAAATTTACCTTCATAGAACATACAAAACCCCTCCGTAAAGGATCATGGTATGTGCTAAAATAACAGGGTAAAAAGGCAGCATATCATGTCTAAAAAAAAAAAAAAATACCATAGTGAATTTCCATAAGCATGGTTCTAGGCTACTATATACTTCCTACTGTAAAATAAACAAGGGGATCAATTGTGGTACGTGTGAAAGTGATTATGCAGGACAAGATTCTCTATTGTTCCTCAAACAGCATGTGCTTCCTCTCAGAGCCGTTTTCGGGTGTAACGGGTGTGATCGTGAACGCGCACGGGCGGCTCACACCCATAGATAAAGCACTGTTTACAAACACCAGGCAGGAAGAGATGACGTCACCCTGCCCGAGCACATGTTCTGCGTGTATGCTCGCGCATCTCCCTGTGCGCGTGCACTTCGTTGTGGAAATTACGTCTGCTGAACGCATAGAACGTCGTTCTACGTGTAGTTTAAGGAAAAGGGAAGGGAGGAGAGGGGGTTTCGCGCTTAAAACGAGGCTAAAAACCCATTTGTTTTCATGACCTCCATACTCAAAACACACGCTGACGGGCGCTGAGGATTGTGGGGGAATCGGCGACTGCAGACGCGGAGACCTGTAAAACACGGAGTGGATTCAGTGGGATTCTGCTCTAGTATTTCTCTGTTTGAAATAGTTGTAATATTGTAATAGTTCACAATTAATTAATATGTGACAATTGACATTATTATGTTCAATTGGTGATGAGCTAAAAACGTTGGTTCTTCATTATATTCAACCACAGTTATAGATTCTATTTTTATGGCAACATTGTTAAAATGTTTTAAACATGATTAAAATGTTCAACATCTACCCATTACCCTGGTATAAAATACAATTTTACTTTAAATGTACTTTTATCGGCAGAATTGATGCACGTGCAATATTCCCAAAGCATTAATAGGCACACACACAGAGGGGAAAGAAAACAAAAAACGTAAGAAAAATATGAATAAAAATAACCATTTATATGAATACAATTAAATAGTTACTATATAATAACAGTTTTATTTAAAATACTTGATTTTATTCTATAAATCGCTATTTTATTTGTATTCGATACATACATATTGTAATATTTATTTATTTATTTGTTATAAAACCATTTCACGTCCTTGACACAAATCTCCAGTCCAGTGTTTACAACTCTCCACGTACATGCGTGTTGGGGCACAGCGCAACCGACCTTCAATCCGTCAAACCGTCCATGTTTTTTTAGCTCATTGGCTGGGATTGAATTACCGCATTCCTTAGAGCGCCTCTAATTGGTCGCCGCACCCGTCAATCACAGAAGCCCCTCCTCCTGTGCGCTTTGATTGGCTAATCCCCCCCCCTTCCCTTTCTCTCTGTCTCTGGTGTTTCGCGGCGGTGGGTCGAGTCGCCGCCGCTGCTGATGCTGGTGTCTCCGGTCGGGCACGTTTAACGTTTCATATTTTCCCTTCATATTCATATCGTGCCCCGTTCCGTGTGCGGAAAGATAAAGATGGCAGCGGTGGCTCGTTTGGAGGGCCGCGAGTTTGAGTATGTGATGAAGAAGCGCTCGGTGACGGTGGGTCGGAACTCGTCGCAGGGTTCGGTGGACGTTAGCATGGGCCACTCGAGCTTCATCTCCCGCCGGCACCTGGAGATCTTCACCGCGGCGGCCGAGGACACGGGCTCGGGCCCGGGCGGAGGAGAGTTTTATCTGCGCTGTCTGGGGAAAAACGGGGTGTTCGTGGACGGGGTGTTTCTGCGGCGGGGGGCGCCACCCCTGCAGCTGCCGAGAATGTGAGTTATTATCATAACCTTCATCATTCTTCATCACGCATATCAAACCATCATCATCATCGGCGATGTTATTGTTGTTGTTGTTATGGTGAAACGCCGGGAGCACGTGCTAGTGTGCCTATGCCGCACACAATTTTCGTTTCGCTTTCAGAGCCTCTCTGGGCTGTGTCTCATTCCCTAGTGTGTTGCCTAACTAGACATCATCCACGCGCTTCGTGTGTTCATGCAGCATTTGTGGCCATTGTGTGGTGAAGCAGGGGCCTTTTTTGAGCTTCATGTAGAATTTTTGGGCCACCAAAACAATTCTGCTTGTATTTTGGTTTAGGAAGGCATGGCAGACCCCATCTTACTTAGTTTGGGGTGTCATGGACACATGCTGCTACAGATTTAGAGCATCACATGCGTGCATTTTTGCGTAAATCATGTTTATATTTTTTTTAAGGGGGGCGGGGGGTTCATTATACATGCTTGCAGCATTTTGGGGCGTTAAAGTTGTGTCCAACATTTTTGGGCATTCATGGGTGTGTGTAGCAGCATTTTAGAGACACAATAGGTGCAGCATCAGTTTGGGGCATCATAAGCGTGTGAAGCAGCATTTTGGGGCATCATAAGCGTGTGAAGCAGCATTTTGGGGCATCATAAGCGTGTGAAGCAGCATTTTGGGGCATCATAAGCATGTGAAGCATCATTTTGGGGCATCATAAGCATGTGAAGCAGCATTTTGGGGCATCATAAGCGTGTGAAGCAGCATTTTGGGGCATCATAAGCGTGTGAAGCATCATTTTGGGGCATCATAAGCGTGTGAAGCAGCATTTTGGGGCATCATAAGCGTGTGAAGCAGCATTTTGGGGCATCATAAGCGTGTGAAGCAGCATTTTGGTGCATCATAAGCATGTGAAGCATCATTTTGGGGCATCATAAGCATGTGAAGCATCATTTTGGGGCATCATAAGCGTGTGAAGCAGCATTTTGGGGCATCATAAGCGTGTGAAGCAGCATTTTGGGGCATCAAAAGCATGTGAAGCAGCATTTTGGGGCATCATAACTGTGTGAAACAGCATTTTGGGGCATCATAAGCGTTTTAAGCAGCATTTTCGGGCATCATAAGCGTATGTAGCAGTATTTTGGGGCATCATAACTGTGTGAAGCAGCATTTTCGGGCATCATAAGCGTATGTAGCAGTATTTTGGGGCATCATAAGCGTGTGAAGCAGCATTTTGGGGCTTCATGATAGGCAATGCTGTCTAGATGGACAGCTCTCTAGAATTTCAAACACCACATCTAAAGAAATGCATATGCATGAGGTCAGATTTGTGCACAAATGTAAAAAATGTGTGCGTGTCATGGAAGAATGAGTGTTTTTGTCTCAGATGGACTGTAAACACTCATAGGGTTAGGCTAGATGTTAACTAGGGGTTTCGATCCTGACAGCATCATATACTCTTTCTCAAGTTTTTTTTTCCCCCCTCCATCTCAGAAAAGCCCCGCCTGTCAGTTAGGTAGGTTTTGCTGTCAGATGTTTGCATTTTCTTATTTGTTTGTCTTGAAGATGTTGGCCATCTGGTTGTGTTGACATTATCCTGAAGTCGACCTTTGGATCGTGATCATTGTGCGTTATCTGTTTTGAATGAATCGTCTGATTTGTATTTAGTCTCACCCACAGCTGGCCAGCTTATTTATTTCAGAATCATTTTGCACTGTAGATTTCAGGTATCGCTTTTTGAACGACATCAAATCACAGCGTCAAGCACGACTGTGGTGCACATTTATCCCTTTGCTTTTTTTAAACGCATGACCCACATATCTCAATATAACAACAAATCTGTTGCACCCTACAATGCCAGCCTTTAAAGCTGTTTTATGCACTGCCATTTTCAGCTCGTCTCATTTCAGCAAACCTTTCTGTTGAATTCTGCACAGGTTTAAAAATGCATATCACCTCTAGATCATCTTGATACGTGGTGTGTCACATTAGGAGTACAGTAAGGAAGTGAGCTGATATAGTTGGACTGATTAGCAGCACTTTCTAAATATGGAGGCATGCATGTTTGTTTGAGTTATAAAGAGACTCTCTGATGTCTTTGTGCTGACAGACTTGACTTCAGAAAATGTAAATAAGGCTTTTTATAGCCAATATTTATCTTTAAAGCTAAGGTATGAAATCTGTTATTTCTTTCCCTAAATTTAGTCTTTTTGTTTTGATGTTTCTGGATTCCATATAATGGTTTAATTACATTTTAATAATCAAATAATGTTTTATTAAATTGAATTAATAATATTGCCCTATGGCATTTTTGTGTGTAGATGTCTATTTTAATTTTGCTGGATTCTGTTTTATGGTTTAATGTAAATGTATTATCAAAATAATGTGGCAGTCAGATGAATGCATACACATTTAATATTTTAAAATGTAAGCAAATTGAATTTGAACAATTCCTTTTATTTTTAATGGCAAAACAAAGGTTTGCTGTTATGTACGAAATTAAGTTTTGATAAAAACGAAACATCTTTTAAGAAATAATAAAAATAATGGATTAGTGTTATTATTATTTAACAAAGTGCATTCTCCTGTGCAATCGGGGTGGGAATCACACGATACATATATTGCTAGACAATCCTATAAAGATACATCACGATATCTGTCCAACTATGAAAACAAAATGCCCATGAAAAGGTCAAGTGCAGGTTTTAGTCCAAAACTTTTAGAAAACCGCACAACATTTTTTCAGTCTTAATTCATTTAATCATTATGCTTCTACTTTTTAAAAGCTTAAACTTGTCTTTTGTGTAATCTAAGACATTTAACTGCTTATTGACTTGTTTTATCTAAACCCGGTACATGTCAAAATGTACCAACCTCTTTTATTTAAACCTGGGAACATCAGTGTTTACCAGCTGCTTCCTTAAAATAAACCTGGGAAAGTGTTGTCAAAGGTGCCGACTTGAGTATTTTAAAAATGTGACGACACTAGCATTTCGAGCGCTGTTGAGCGGATTCTTAAATGCCTCTGATTGGCCTATTGTTCAAACGCTCAACATTTATGTCTGTGATTAGCTAGCGGCTACAATGATCAACGCTTTCAAAACATGTTGCAAATAGACATCGTATACATTTAAAATAACGTACTTGAGCGCACAAAAGACACGTACGTGAACCATTTTATGATTGGATTTCGTGTTTCCATCTGCATTTTTCACAGCAAATCATAGTGAAAATGCAGATTTCCTTTTTGCATTTATGCATTTGCCAGATCCATTTATCCAAAGTGACTTGCATTGCATTCAAGGCTATTTTAGCAGTTAATGCATGTCCTAGACGTGCCCAGCGCAGTGAGGACTGACTTATAATGGCTACTTATAGGTGACTGCACTGAAACGGGTTGTTTATAAATGTTTGTCCTTAGCAGTTTTGTGTGTCTGTAAAGTTGTTAGCGTGCCATACGTGCTGGATGCTGTTGCTAATTACACTGTCACTTCTCTAAAGATTAGAGACAGAGCCACGTCCACACTTTAATTATCAAGAAATCAATGCGTCCCACCCGCTGGGACGTGCAGTACGTCCAGATGGTTTGTATGGACTATAATGGACTGCACGTTTGAGGTAGAGACGCTCTGAGTTACTGTATTGATCAAGATGCTAAAGAGCATTTAATTAGTGGAGATTCGCTCCTATTGGCTCTCTGTCAGCACAAAGAGATGCTGACGTTTCTACACGTGTCATGACCAGGCCTAGACAGAAACCATGAGATCTTTCAGTATTATTTTAGGCTTTATTGTTTGGAATGGATTCAAACATGGTGAAGTGTCTTTATGCCCCGGTCAAACACTGTCCTAGGGGTCTTTTCCAGAGTGTTTCTGATTTATTATCATGGTTTTATGTGCAGAAGCAGCAGTGAGGTGTCAGGTGAGGAGAAGGTCATTGGTTTGGGATGTGTCGTAAAAGACTTTGCTAAATAATGCACCCCGTGTTGGGGTCTGTTGAACCAGAGAAACCCAAACATTAAACTGAACCCATGACCTTCTGGAAAGAAACAGAAACTCATCCGTCAGGGAATTTACTCTGTGAATTGTGGATTGAAGTGAAGATGTTAGAGCTTTGATAATTTCCTTTCTTTGTTTCAAATATAGATCATGATTCTCAGCTGACAACTTGTTAGACAAAATAACATGTAATTTACTAAAGGTTCTGACAAAATATTAATTTCTGCAGTCAAATGATTCAATGAGTCACTTATAAATACTTCCCTTGGTTCATGACTGGATGAATCAGTGTTTTTGAACAAATTTCTTGAATGAATGATTCAATGACTCACTCAAATAGTTAATTGTTTCATGACTGGATGAATCAGCGTTTTTGAATGAATGATTCAAAGACATTTTCTAACAGTATCAAACTTGTCGCCAACTGGTGGCATAGCGATGTAATCTATATAATCTTTATTTGAAGTGCCATGTTACTTTTTAAAGGTGATTTCGTCTATTTTGATCACTTCTGTAGACATCAATGTTTATAGGCTATCTGAACTATAGATTTTTATCCCAGTTCTTCTGTGATATGAATTTTTGTAACAGAAATAAAGACTGTTTCATGATCACTGCTCTCTGGCTCATCGGCAGCATCAACCCAGTTTTGAATGTATGCTGTGATTTTGTGAAATGTTTAATAGACCCAGGCAAATCGTTGTAGTTTAGGAATAAGATTGAGATGTTTTATCGATTAATCGTGCAGCTCCAGAAGAGTTTTGTCTGCCACACTCTCCATCAGCAGGGATTCACAAACATTTTTCTCAGCCGAAACCCCTTTGTGTCGTTCTAACCTTCCAGTGGATTAATCTCAATATTATGAAGTGATGTGAGTGCTTTGTTTGTACAAAAAACATAATTTACCACTTTATTTACAAAATATAAATCTCCAATGCACGTTTATGCAACAACATCTGCTCTCGCATCAACAGATCACGCATTCATCCTGCAGCTCTCGCGCGTTGGAAATTTATATTTTGTAAATAAAGTGGTAAATTATGTTAATTGTTGTTGGGTTTTTTTTTTGTCTTGAGTCACTTGGATTATTTTAATGATGTCTTTACTAGCTTTCTGGGCCTTGAAAAGGGTAGTTGCGTAGACTGTCAATGGAGGGACAGAAATCTCAGATTTCATCAACAGAAAAAAAAAGTGTTTTGAAGATGAACGAATGTATTAAGTGTTTGGAACGACGTGAGGGTGAGTAATTAATGACATTATTTAAAACATTTTTGGGTGAACTAACCCATTAAGATTTGAAAAATGCCAAACTAATCTGACTTTTTTTTTTTTTTTTGTTTGTTGATTATTCATTATTTAGTGTAGTCATAGCTTAATTTTATAGTTTAGTCCCAGTCTTTCCCTCTGTGTCTACATCTTGGTTTACTGTCATGGCTCTAGACAGGACTAGACCGCCGGAGGAGTGAGTCAAGCTTTAATATCTGTTATAGTGTTGTAAGACAGTGAGTCACTGGCAATGGGATTGTTTCTGTCTGGAAGCCATTAGGGTTTGCTTTGGTCCGTCTTTGAGCATATACACCCCAGCTGATGACGTGATCTAGTTTTAGACTCCACTAACTCGGTTCTTGCTCTCTTCTGTAGCTGTCGTGAGTCTCTTACACTCATGAAGCTTAACAAGCCGAAAATATTTCATACCGCCAGTTAAACTCTTCTATTATTTCATTGCAATATATTTATTGTTGTTATTATGACAAGTAGCTGTTGTTCGATAGTGTACTTGCACAATATTGTTACTTATATTTTGCTTTGGTTGCTTAACTTGAATGTCACGCAACAAAGTTGTGATGCATTCAACCGTTTTCATTAGTAGAAGTTTGTGTCTCTTTGTATTGATTGGCCGTCATCGTCAGATGCATTTAAACACTGCATAATGTTGCAGTTCTATTTAATTTACTTTGTGGCAATTTCCCATTGAAATTTGTATTTTATGTAAAACTGCTTTGAAACAAAATTAGTTGAATTGAAAATGATCCAGTAAGTTTATGTGGGAAATAAACAGACAGACCAGTTAGATGAAGTTTCTTTTGCTACATGAACTTAAAAATACTAACTGTGTTTAACTGTTGCTAAACCCAATTTGTAAAGAGTGTAAGTTTTGGCGTGATTCCTCTTCTTTAAGTGTGGAGCAGTTCAGACTGATGGGAAGACGAACACTCCCACTAGGGCTGTGCGATATATATTTCATATCGTTCGGTATCTATAATTATTGACATTTTTTACTACTTTTTTTTTCTTAAGACAAGTAGAAAAGTTTGAATTTAAAGCAGTCAAAGACAAATCTCCTTTATGTCTAATATTAAGATAAAGTAAGTGTTAAAGAAACTCTTGAACTTAAATAAAATGTTACAAAATGATACAAGATCACCATCTGTAATAAGTAGGAGTGTAATGGTTCACAAAATTCATGGTTCGGTTCGATACGACACAGTGGTTACAGTTACAACATGGTTACAGTTAGTGTTAGCCTACTACATTAAAGCCATGGTAAATGTTGCTGATCTGTGGGAATTAAAGCAACACCAAGCAACTTTTCCTCTGCGGTCGCCCTACAGGTTGGAAGTGGAATTGTCCATTACTGCTGTCGTAAATAATTTAGCCTACCGCATCCTACTGTTGCACGCACATGCTCTGTTTATCCAGCACCGGCTTTGGAATCAACAATGGCCACAAGGTAGTGTATGATGCGTGATTTTATGAAAGTATGATGTAGCGCTTTGTGTAAAGCAAGTCAAATTTGTAGTTTTCTTATGTCTCATTCGGACTACAGAAACGCGACCCGATCTGGCAATCTTACATAGCATGGAGATATCAGGTAAAGGACCGCTAAGCGGTGGCATAAGTGCATTTCACCATGTCATCACTTGATGAACCACTGAAACGATTTTGAAAATATATTTTAAGGTAAAAATTCTTAGTGTTGCTTTAAAGTCTATAACTATTTCATTCATGGCACAATGTTTCTCCTGATTTCCACGTCACCGCTTTTCAATCCGTTAATAAGGGAGAAATTTTAACGCTTCTCACTTGATCTCGCAGCGATGTTATTACTTCTGTGGCGATTTCAAATGCTTCCTTTACTGGATCTTAGCGCTGTGTATTAAGTGTCGCTTGATCATGATCGGCTCACGCTGCACTGGCATTGGTCCAAACTGAGCTAAAAGCAAAAATTAATGAGTAGCAGTTTTCGCTCCGCTTTCATTACGTTTGCCATTTGATGTTGGGCAATGTTATGGTGGTCACGCCATCTTTAACTACGCAGTCCACTTACGAATCATAGTCGAATGAAACGCACCTTCAGTCAACATGATGTGGAGAGCGCAGTTCATGGTTGCATAGCATCGACAGGCGCCACGGGAGTGAACGGCCCCTAAGATCTACGGGTGATGCGCGCGCATTATGAAAATATAGAGCGCTATATCGAACATTTTTTATATTGTTACCGACAATGGTGTACTGTCGGTAAATATCAATAACGTTTTATCGCCCAGCCCTAACTCCCACCATAGTTAACCCCCTGAGGTCGGATGACGCGAGGGCGCGTCAACTCGATGTTAACTAAAAGTTTCTATTAATATCTCCGCGATTGTGCAGCACACATAAATGGTTCTGATTTTGCCGTAATTAGGGGTGTAACGATTCATCTACTACATCGATGAATCGATTTATATTCCTATGATCCAACTACATCGATCTGTGCTCGGCAAGTTGGCCTACCGGACGACATATATCGATCTAACATCGTTTTAAAAGGTAATCAATCGATTTTATCGATTCTAGGAAATAAGGCATTGGATTTAAGCAGGTCCAACCTTATATGGATGTTTTTTCTTTTTTCACCTTTTAGAGCCAAATTATCCCTCTCTCTCTCTCTTTACACAATGCTCTAAGACAAGTGGTAAACTCACCAGTAAGAGAGCTGTTTTCTCTGCATATTTTGATATAAAACACATGGGATTATGTTATATAATTGCCTTTAAAAGGTGAATTTAATAAGAAATGTAAAATCGAAGGAAAAAGTGAAAAAATGCCTAGACCTCAGAGGGTTAAATACCTTCAGTGGCCAACACTTTTTGCTGTTTACATTAGGGTTGCACGATACTGGGAAAATATGCGATATTGTGCTTGAGTATTGCAATGATATTTCTTGCGATATAAAATTTATATGTAATGATCATACTAAAATAAACAGGTAGGCTAAAATATATTCTTCTAATCTTCAGAAGAATTTTGAAGATGATTCTTCTATCATATGTTTATTTTTTTCAGGAGTTACACTTGCAAAACTTTGATTAATGGTTGTCTGTGAGACTCTGTTATTGCTACTTGGCATTTCGTTAGCAGTTTTGGTAGATGTGGCTTATACTTTTTGAAGTCTTCATATAGCCTAGCTCACTGAGGCTGCGTTTCAGATGACTGTGGAGATTAGTTTCCTCTCAACGTGGCCGCGCGTTCAAATTCGTTATTTCAAATGCAGGCACGCGGCAAGCACGCTCAAAATGGAAGCACATTTTTCCAGGCCCGCCTATGCCGCGATGAGATGGGAACATCTCAACTTGCCACAAGCTCACCGCAGGTCACGAGACAAAAAACAACAATCAGCTTCGGCCTTTCCGTAACAGCATCGAAAGCTCGGCCCGAACAGCTGATCATAGCTGTACAGGGCGGGTATTTATTTCTCATCTCCATAAATATATCCAGAAGTAAAGCTAATACAAGGGCTAGAAATCAATGAATCCTTTGCTGATACTTATTCGTCATCATGGAAAGCCCTCAGCGCAGTTCATGGTTGCATAGCAACGACAGACGCAAGTGCTCGTGGAAAGGAGATAGTGGCGCTGCCGCACTTTCCAGGCGTTTTTAGACACGATATGTGAACGGCCCCTTACACAGTACCTGCATTTGTGACACTTCTTCTCTATTGAAGCCAAAATATTGACATATTTCAGACTTATAGGCCAATCAGGATGTTCTCTGTCTTACAAGCGCTTCATGAGGCGCACACACACATAAGGTCTCTCGCTCGTTCCCTCTCTGCCGTGCGTGCGCTACACGGTTGGAGCACAGTATGTTCTGTCTCGCATGCGTGCTCTTGCTCACTCACTCGCTCTATATTCCGGGAGATTTGAACTAATTTGCGGGCACCAGGGAGCCGCTATCAATATGCGGGAGACTCCCGAACTTCCGGGAGACTTGGGATGTCTGAAAATAAAGTAATTTATCGCACCTCTCTGCGATACGGATATTGCATACTATTATCGCGATGATGATGATAATTTTTCGATATATCATGCAGCCCTAGTTTACATGGTAAAGCTGGACCTTTTTGGTAAAAATCTAATGGGGGGGGGGAACTGTTTGTCAAAAGCCCCGTTTACACCTGGTATTTTTTTGTTCTTTATCTTGTTTAGTTTTGGCGTGATTCCTCTGAATTAAGTGTTAAGCGTTTCAGACTGATTGGTTGAGCTTGTCTGTTGTTTTTTTGTTTTTTCTGTGCGTGATCATATGGAAATTAAACAAGCTTATTTTGTCCATTAGATTGAAAGATCTGGAAAAAAAAAACATTCTTTTCCCCACTTAAAAATCACACTTAGAGTAAAGAGATTTAAGAATGCTTAAAGGAACCGTTTGTAAGATTGTGGCCAAAACTGGTACTGCAATCACTTTCAAATGACTGTAGAGCGGTGTATCCCCTCCCCCTCCCCCTGACTCGAGGTTGCCAGATACTGCAGGATCCAGCACATTTTTGTATCCGACACGTTTGTAGCTGCAGCTGTGGTAACTAGAGCAGAGCTGGCAACCCTGATGCCGCAACACTACTGACTTCGTGATTGGTAGATATGTGGAGGGTGGCGCATCAGACCAAAACACAACATGACAACATCAACATCAGTTGAGGGCTGCAACTTCACTTTTTAAATGACAATATCCTTGCCGGATTACTGTTGTCAGTGATATAAGTATTTGAAATGAACATGATTTCTTAAAGCTGCTGTCCGTAACATTTTTAAGTTAAAAATAATCCAAATTAATTATTTAAAAAAAAACATCTTCAGCCAGTGTTCAAAACTATCTGCTTGCCATAGCTAGATTCAAAACGGTTAGCTTGTAATAAGCTTGTAATAATGATTTTAATTCCAGTGGTACTGGTGGGTTTTCGCGGGAAATTCGAGCATGTCTTTGCGTCATTACGTCACATCCGTACACATAAAGAAGGAGTTTCGGCTAGCCGGCTATACTGCGCGTGAGGAGATGTAGAGATGGGCTTTTCTCGCAGCACTTTACATGATTAAACTCATGGCGGATCCAGAAAGATCCAAACAACAATCATCAGTGTCAACTGGAGATTAACCCAAAAGACTTCGTACTTCGGATTTAAGGTGGAAAGAGAAAGGAACCGTCTCATGCGAACACAAGGGTACACATCGGTGGGGCTTTTGAAAGGTGTGTGATTTCCCGAAGGGGTTCGAAACGGAAGAAGAGACAGCTTTTTCTGCTGAACAAGTAAGACATTTCAATAGTTCAATCCTGTAACAGTACATTTTCTTAATTCACACAGTTATGGAGTTTCCTTTGTTGTGCCTGTCTCGTTTAGCTATTATGGAGAATATGATTTCTGAACTACACAGGTAATCATAAAACACATTAAATAACGTTAGTCACGCAATGCTGATGTTGTTAACATGAACAATTTGAGAACAAAGTAGGCTATGATTTGCACGGTTGCTGTAAATCGCGCTGATTAAATCTAACGATCGCTTGTCACGTCGAATGCTTTTCCCCCTTAGTTGATCAGAACAAAAATGGATGTTACTTGTTCAGAAGACATTTTCCGGTGAAAATTCTTATGTTAGTCAAACTTTCAAAAAGTGAATCTGTGATTCTGAATGCCAGTATCCACACAGCGGGGTGATTGACAGCAGCACTCGCCTCAAAACACTGTGTTCATCCGCGCTGTTTCATGCCGATTTACAACCCACGTAAAGATGATAATTCCGCGAATCACTGCAGTTATAGATTTCGAACAGAGATGGCGACAAAAAGGGAAAATGCTGCGGACTGCAGCTTTAATGTCTAGTAACACATCAGGGCCATTTTATGATTAATTGAAATACATTTCTTGCATACAGTTATTTATGGGCATACGGCCTTTAATCACACTTTTGCTTTTCAAACATGGATTTTTTTTTATGTTAACAAAAAAAACCCACCAGAGTTTTGGGGTATTTGAGCAAACCATGCTGCTTGTGTGAGATCGTGTATTTTTGTAGAATATTTGAGTGTCTTTTGGGTATCATGGGAGAGATGCAAAGGAGATATGTAGGAACAAGTCTCTTTGGATCACACACACACACACACACACACCACCCACAGGGAGGAATGTGAGGGGTTGATCCCAACATTCCTCTTTTAAAGAGCCCCTCGTAGTTGCCATGACTGAATTGTGCTTGAAATGGCTGCTTGGAGCAGAAACACAGTTAAGATTTTATCCTGAATACTTAATTAAATTTGCATCAACAAAACGATTGTTGGATATCTGACAAAAGCAACTGGCAGAGATTAATGAAGGTTTATTGAAAGAGTCAAGATTCTACATGATTGAGAGTGGTTATTTTCTTCTCTGAAACATACTTGTTAAAAACGCCTTTACATTAGTTCTTCATTCACATTTTCCATGTTCATTTTCCAAGTCTTGTTTGTAAATGACTTGTGTTATGATTCACTAACCTTCATTGTTATATTAGTATTATTTATACACAATATATTGTAGTTTATAGTTAGTTATTAATATTTTTATATCAGCTTTTATTGTAATATTAAAGTAAATTTTTAGTAGTTTTAGTCATTTTAAAATATTGCCATTTAGTTTATTTTTATTTTAGCTGTAGTTCAGTTTTCATTATTTCTAGTTAGTACTTTTTAGTGCGTTAACTTAAACGCATTTCAGTTGGTTGCCAAGGCAACATTTTCGTTTTAAGTTTTTCATCTTATTTTATTCAAGTTTAATTTCAATTAACAAATGTTTTTAATAGTTTCAGTTAACAATATTTAATATAACTGTTTATATGAGTGTTTATGCAAATGTTGTCTGTCATTGGAGCTTATTAACATGATTGTGATGTCTTAATCCTGAATATTTCTGCATTAGTTTTTGCATTTTAGTTTCAGAGAGTGTTGTGGTTAGACTGGAGAGGAATTTCTGTAAATTACTGTCGTGTAAAACATCAAAATATTGTTCGAAGAGAAAGAATCCTGTTTTCAACAACATGAGCTGAAGGAATGGACTCATTACTGCAGAAATGTCCCGCAGATGTTGTTGATATAAAGCATCACAAGCTGCTCGTTCATGACCGGTGCGGATCTGAATGAACCATCATGTGAGAAATCACAACGCCGATGTGTTTGACTGTAGAAGAAATCAGACGAACCAGTTTATCTGTTAGATCATTTCTTATCGTTTGTCTTGCTGGATGTGAAACATTGTGCTTTTTTGTTTATAAGTTAGGCTAAGTATTTATTGTAGTTGGTGCCACATTTTCCTTCAGACTCTAATCAAGAGCAGATTTTCCCCTACAGAGATTGCAGATTTTATAACGAACACTTTACAATGTGTAATTTGTTAAAGGGGTGGTTGATTGCGATTTCACTTTTTTCATTTTAAATAGTGTGTAATGTTGCTGTTGGTGCATGAACATTATCTGCAAAGTTGCAGCGCTGAAAGTTCAATGTAAGCAGAGATATCGTCTTTTAAAAATCAGGAAGTGTAAATGCCTACAAAAACGACTCGATTGGGACTACATCTGGGTTTTAGACGTCACTAACCCATACATTTGCATCAACCCTCCCTCCGGAATACGCAAAAAAAGGGCATGATCATTATTTTTTTGTGGCTTTGCCGAAGAGGAAGAGTTACAGGGGAGAGCTAAACATGCCTTCGAAAGTGTGTTATTTTCACCCAGCTGTCAGGTCGTCTGTGTTCGGGCTTACTACGGACGCTGTAGTTCGTCAACAATGGCTACAATTTATGTTTGATAATGTTTCTGACAATTACAATCGTAGTTTAGCTCTTTGTGCGGCACATTTCACTGAAGAAAGCTTCCTGAATCTCCAACAATTCAATGCCGGATTCCACAAGAAACTGTTGCTAAAACCTGAAGCTGTTCCAACGTTAAAACCAGAGGCAGCAGTTGTTGGGCCACAACCTGTAAGTAAGACTTAATAATTTTAAATGTATTTGTATAATTGTAGACGTAATGGTTTCGTTTTATCAAGGGCGTAAACAAATGCCAGCGCTGGATTTATAGTCACTTGGTTATGCTATTTCGTGTTTCTATGGCAAACGGGTACAAACATTTTGGACCTGAATTTGTAATCATATAGATTTTGTAAATGTATTTGCCATGTATACTTTATGACGTAATTTTTCGATTTGATCATGAACGTGATCAATGTCAACAGTGTTTATAGTAGCCATGTACACCTAAAGAAAACGATACACAGAGTAAACTAAGTTTTGTTAATAGCTACACGGTTGTTCATTATATCGATAAAACAATAGCTTTAAAAAACTGTATTACTCCTGTAATCATTTGTGTTAAATGTTTAATCAAGATAAAAACATATCTCAAAAAGCTAACAAGCAGCAGTAGCATTGTCAAGTATAACAGGGTATCAAACTTCTTATGTAATAATAGAAGAATAGAAGAATAATAATTCAAAAACGTACCATTCAGAAACGTTTTGTAACAGCCGTGTTTGGGGAGGTTCTGCTTGACTCTCTTCATCGCCGCTTTCTGGGTCTGATTCTGGCTCAAACTGATACGGCAGTATTATTTACATTAACCGGAGCACATGAGACTCACGCCCGTAAAGGCAAGGGGCGTGACGGTTCCGGAAAAACGTGCGCTACGCAGTTTAGCCAATTACAACACACCGGCCCAAACTAACCAATCTGAGCCCACTGCCTGTTTCTGAGGGAGTGGTTTCATAGAATCTGGAAGTCAACCGGTCGTTCAAATGACAGAGGAGAAAGAGGCTTACAATAAAGGTGAAATTTATGAAAAATAAAAAGAAAAACCATGAATACATGTTATATTGCACCCCATAAACACAATCATGCAAAGAAAAATAGCAGTAAACCACCCCTTTAACATGAACTAACAATGAACAATGTGTATCATTTATTACTCTAAGTTAATCCCTGTGTTTAGTTAATGATCTAACGTTAATAAATGAGGAATTGTATTTAATAACTGACATTAATCAAGGTTAATACATTTTTTTTAAACATATTCGCTAATACATCAACTAATGTTAACAAAAGAAACCTTATTGTAAAGCGTTACAGCAATTTCATTACCTGTATCTACTGAAAAATACCAATTTAATGAAATGAAATTACCTTAATTTGAAAAGTAGCGTAATTAAAAGGAAAACTATTGTCGTTACCTAAAGAATAAAAGCGGAAACAAATGAACAAAAACTAAGGAGAAAAAAAAACAATTAAAGGAGGATTCGTTTGATTTGTCATGCAAAATGTTAGTTTGTTGTTTTGTTGCTGTTTTTTCCCCTGATTAAATCGTCAATGGCAGAACGGAAGTACTGTTGGTGCTGTGTTTTAAAGAACGAAAGCTAAAAATAATGCGTAAACAAAACTAGTCAACAAAGATACAAACAAAAATAAAAGCTTTTGACATTAAAATGTCACTGAAATAGATCAAAATGCATGAAATTAAAATAAAGTATCTGATATGACAGGCATCAGATTGTATTTTGCAGCCTGAAGGATGTCTTTGTTGAAACTGATTTCAGATCAACACCTTTGCTCCTCGCGTTTTAATTCCCTTAAAGCCTTAATGTTGTTGGTAAATCAACTGAGGACTGTGTTTATTCCAGACACGTACGAATGCTGTCTCTGTTTCTGAAGGAGAGCAGGATTGAATCCTCCTTTCATTTGTTAGTGAATAAGCAAGATAGTCTTCCGCTGTATTCTGGGATAATTGAAGACGCTGGGTGTGATTGGTGTGTGTGTGTGTGCCAGGGCTGCAGGGGCCTGGCGCAAAGTTTAGGACAAGGCTTGGCACAAAAACACGTCACCTAGTGCCAACCATATGGACCGTAACGCTAAAAGGAGAGAAATGGCCCTTGTCCATCAGACGTAGCGCATCGTTTCTGAACTCCTCCAAGGGGGCGCTTGAGTGCTTCAAAAACTTTTTCTTTTCGTTTTGTCCTCTTTGGTTAAACGGGTTTTTGTTTATAAATGAGAAGGATATTAAAATGCTGTGAGGATTTTTACTATGTCAGTTAGGGCTGGGATAAACGATTATTTTTTTAAACGATTAATCTAGCGATTATTCTTCCGATGCATCGATTAATCTAACGATTAATTTTTCCCAGTCTGATTCGATTTCGGTTATCAATTATCTCCCCATCGATTGACTAATAGCAATTTATACATGTTGATTTACATATCTGAATGAAAAAAACATGAATTCCTTAACATTGCAATATATGTTTATTGCTCTTACAATTCCAAAATAAAAGACTATACAAGTGCAAAGTAATGCATTCTTAGTCAGGTAGCATTCAATAAAACTTTGAAGCCTTGAAAACACAAAGGCCTAGCTTAGGGCCCTATAAAATCCGTTTTATTTTTTCCCAAATTCAGTTTTTTCCGTTTTAATTTTTGCAAATTCTGTTTTTTTCCGTTTTAATTTTTGGGAATTCAGTTTTTTTTTTTACCCTTTACTGTTATTTTAGTTGTAAAAAGAGTCTGCTTTTAATGTTAATGATTAAAATGTACACAAATAAAATAGGCATTTACTCTTAAAATGACAAATACTTGCATGATGCAACATAACACTGTAGGCCTACTCTAAGAACTTCAAGTAACAACAAAATATCGTTATGAGCTTTAAACTGTCCTGTAAAATAAATCATATTAGTTTATATAAGTTAAAATAAAAGTCACACTCTAGCTGCGTCCCAATGTGCACACTATCCATCCTAAATAGTATGTGACATTAGTAATTGTCAATACTATTTCGGGCATAGTATGCACATTGGGACACAGCTTCTGTCTCTCTCTCGCGCACTGTCGAGTGCGCTCGCGGTCTCTCTCTCGCGCTCTCGACTCGGACACACACACTCGGTCCGGCACCTCATAGACAGACATGCACGGAGGGGATTTTGTGTGCGTGCATGTGAGTTTCTTAACTTTTTCGCCGACGAAAGCAGAGCCCCAGACATGCGTTCTTCTCCCACACAAAAACCAAATTTCATTCCAAATATGTAAAATTCCACGAAATTCCGCGTTAACACTAGATTCCGCGTTAATTGGCCAATTACGCAATTCCGTCCGCGATTCCGTGATCGCGGAAATTATAGGGCCCTACTAGCTTACTGAAAAAAGTGCGTCTTGTAATTCTTGCAAATTAGTTCAAATCTCCCCAGAATCTAGAGCGCACATAATATACATAGCGCGCGCCCGGCAGAGAGGGAGAGAGCGAGAGACCTTGTGTGTGTCTCTCGCTCTCTCCCTCTCTGCCGTGCGCACGCTATGTATGTTATGCGCGCACTCCCGCGCAGTATAGTCAACAATTCAGTCAGCTACTACTCACCGGCGCCGCCATCTTTGTTTTGGGTCTGACGAATCGGCGCGCATATTTTGCGTCAACGTATTTTTTGAGTCGACTTCATCGATGACGTCGACGCGTTGTCCCAGCCCTAAATGTCAGTAATTGTGTCATAACTTTGAGCAACTTGAAGCGATGATCGCCAAATTGAGAGATACTGGAAGCGTACTTTTAATTTGTATCTGTTTATTGCTATATTGGTGCATATCAGTTAAAGGTATAATTAACTTTTTTTTAGTAAAGGTTTTTTTCAACCACATTTATTTGGGGAGAATTTTAATGTTTATTAAACGTGGTTGTTTTTGTTTTTTGAAATGCTGTACTTTTTAAAAAAAAATTATTGTGCATTGTGATTTGCAAAGCTCCAATAACTGGTTTCTGTGTGAGCCCTGTCATGTTTTCATGGATGAGGTGACTTGTTTACTCCTGGGGCTGTTAGTGTTGAGACTGCATATTAGTTCGTCAAGGGGCGTCTAATTTTAGCACCGCTTGGAGATCCACTTATACTCCTGAGCTTTATTACCACAGTCATCTTGGTCATAAGAAAACTTGTGTCTGAAACACATCGAGGGTGTTTACGTGCATCTAATAATCTTACACCGATTACACTTATTAAACCGACTGCACATAAGGTCATATAAACATAAACACTGTGAACTGTGCTCTTTTATCAAGCAAATGTGGACACACCTAGAGCTTTGCCTGCTTCTGTGGTTTTGATTTGCATGTAAACAACTTTAATATCCCTACTGGAGCTTATTCGCTGGACTTCATTTATGAAACGCGAGCAGTTTTTATGCATTAATTGTTAAAACATTCTCACGTAAATGAATATTGTCACTTCAGACCCTCTTCAAATGTTAAACGCCCTGTTTTCCACCATTCACACTCCACCCATGTGTTTTGAAAGTGAATCTTTGTTTTGGCTGCTGTTCCCCTTCCTGGCTTCATGTTGATGCTTGTTTGATCCATAAGGATTATATCTCTTTAGTTGATAATTGTCTTTCTCTCTTTCTCAGGTGCACATTTCGGTTCCCCAGTACGAACATCAAAATCACGTTCACGGCACTGGCGAGCGTCAAGCGTGAGAAGAGGGAACCGGAGTCTCCGGTGAAAGCGGTTCAGCCACAGATCTCCCCTTTAACCATCAACATTCCCGATAACATCGCTCACCTCATGAGCCCCTTACCCTCGCCCACCGGCACCATCAGGTACTCACTCACTCTCTACACACACCACTCACTCACTCACTCACTCACTCACTCACTCACTCCTCACTCACTCACTCACTCACTCACTCACTCACTCACTCACTCACTCACTCACTCACTCACTCTCACTCACTCACTCTCTCTCTCCACTCACTCACACTCACTCTCTCTCTCACTCACTCTCTCTCACTCACACTCACTCTCTCACACTCACTCTCTTTCACTCACACTCTCTCTCTCACTCACTCTCTCTCTCACTCACTCACACGTTCACTCACTCTCACTCACACACTCTCTCTCTCTCTCACTCACACTCACTCTCTCTCTCTCACTCACACGCAGTCTTTCTCACTCACACTCTCTCTCTCACTCACTCTCTCTCACTCTCACTCACACTCTCTCTCTCTCTCTCTCTCTCTCTCTCTCACTCACACTCACTCTCTCTCACACTCTCTCTCACTTTCACTCACTCACTCACTCACTCACTCACACTCTCTCTCTCTCTCTCTCTCTCTCTCTCACTCACACTCTCTCTCCTCACTCACACTCTCTCTCACTCACTCACACTCTCTCTCACTCACTCACACTCTCTCTCTCACTCACACTCTCTCTCTCACTCACACTCTCTCTCTCACTCACTCTCTCTCTCTCACTCACACTCTCTCTCTCTCTCTCACTCACTCACACTCACTCTCTCACACTCTCTCTCACTTTCACTCACTCACTCACTCACTCACTCACTCACTCACTCACTCACTCACTCACTCACACTCTCTCTCTCTCTCTCTCTCTCTCTCTCTCTCTCTCTCTCTCTCTCTCACTCACACTCTCTCTCTCACTCACACTCTCTCTCTCACTCACACTCTCTCTCTCACTCTCACACTCTCTCCCACCCACCCACTCACTCACTCACCCACTCACTCTAGCAATTTGAAAAGCTAAATGATTTATGAAAAATATTAGGGATGCCTTATATATCGGCCACCATATCAGTATCGGCCGATATATGTTAATTTTTAATGTTATCGTTATCGTCCCTATTAGAAAATTTGGCCGATATATTTAGCGATAAATAATGAATTATTTCCGTCTTGAAATATGATTGGAATCACTTCAACAAAGAAAAATACAGTAAAAAAATATATATATACTTTATTTTCCTTTTGGCAACGAACTGATTTTTCTTTAAATATTTAATTTCAGATTACATTTGTTTAACTTTTTTTTTTTTTTCATTTAATAATTTAATAGTTTTAGTTAATGAAAACACTTACTGAAAGATAAGATATAATTGATAAAGCAGAATCATATGGAAGTTTTTCTGATCTATGAAGCTTCAAGGCGAGTTGAAACTGAAACGCTGATGTTCGGGCTTCATCGGGTTTGGTTGTTTGTAAGTGTCTGCGTTTGAATTGTGTCTGCAGCTGTGTGTCCTTTATGGGCCACTTCTGATTTGAGTGATTTAATTGAGTTTGGCTTCCCCACAAATGAGGCAGTTTCCTGTTCTGAAAATTAAACTCCCTCCTTCCCTGCCTTCCATCTGTTTCCATTGGCCCGTTTTACTAAATGATTTTGGGAGTGTATGGTGATGCATTTTGTGTGTGTGTGTGTGTGTGTCCCTCAGCGCTGCTAACTCGTGCCCGTCCAGTCCGCGGGGTGCGGGGTCCTCCGGCTACAGGCTGGGCCGAATCGTGCCTGACCTGCAGCTCATGAATGACAACTCTCAGTCCGAGAACGACAAAGAGGCGTCAGAAGGAGACAGTCCAAAGGTGCCAAATCTCAGGAGAAACATCACTACCGGGCATTTGTTTGGAAAACTGTGATTTTCTTTTTTATATTGTTTTTGAAGAATGTTGCTCAATAAGGCTGCATTTATTTGTATGTAAATTATTATTATTATCAGTGTTGAAAACAGTTGTGCTGCTTCATAGTTTTATGGAAAAAATTATACACTACAATTAAGTAATTTAGGGTAAGTGTCGTGAGATTTAAAATAATAATTTATTAATGCTTTTATCTAGCAAGGATGCATTAAATCAGAAGTCACATTACAAACTTGTATTACAAAGGCATTTATTTCAAAAGATTTCTATTTCAAATAAATGCTGTTTTATATCTATTCAGCAAATAATGTATCATGGTTTCAACAAAAATATTAATCAGCACAACTGTTTTCAACACTGATAATAATCATACATTTTTCTTGAGCATTAAAATCATCATATTATGATGATTTCTGATGGATCATGTCGAATCACTTTGATCACAGGAATAAAATTAACTTTTCTATTAAAATATAAGTAAAAAAAAATTCTAAATATTAATATTTCATAATATTACAGTTTTTACTGTATTTTCGATTAAATAAATGCAGCCTTGCAAAGCATAAAAGGCTTCGTTCAAAAACAAATCATAATTATTCCCAACTTTTGACTGGTAGTGTGTAATACCTGGAGAAAACTGTCCATCTATTCTAAACGACTCTGAATGATCTTTAGTTCATGGTCAAATCTCTCTCTCTCTCTCTCTCTCTCCAGGATGACTCCAAGCCCCCGTACTCGTACGCCCAGTTGATCGTGCAGGCGATCACAATGGCGCAGGACAAGCAGTTAACACTAAATGGCATCTACACACACATCACCAAGAACTATCCGTACTATAGGACGGCAGACAAGGGCTGGCAGGTCAGTATCACACACACACACACGCACCAGTATCACTCACACACACACCCCACACACACACACACACACACACACACACACACACACACACCAGATCAGCCAGAGATGAGGCTGTTCACAAAGGCTTACGGTCATCAATCATCAACAAAAATTCCTCATACAGTGACTACCAGTAAAATGTATACAAATTTGACACTTTGACCTGACCATGTTTTGCTAAAGTGTTTTTTTATCTTTAATTGCTAATGCGAACCTTTTTACAGCACAGACTGAACAAAATGAAGCATTGTTTGGTCAATTGTCGACCTAAATGTGTATTATCTTATTATTGTGTACATAAATTTAACAGTTGACATATTCAACATAATTAATTTGTGAGACAATCTAACAGAAGTATGGACAAAACCAGTGAAATATCAACAGATTTGATAACTCTGAGTTCTTGTCATAATTTATTGCCATTTTCTAAACTATAGCGAATAAACTGTGATTTGAGAAATGTTGAAGTTGTCTGAATAAATTTTGGTTTGACTGTCTTTTTACAGTCATATTGGATGAAGATTTCAGTTGACTATGTGAATAAATGTCTCTGTTTCAGAACTCGATTCGTCACAACCTGTCCCTGAATCGGTACTTCATCAAAGTCCCGCGCTCACAGGAGGAGCCGGGTAAGGGTTCGTTCTGGAGGATCGACCCATCGTCCGAGAGCAAGCTGGTGGAGCAGGCCTTCAGGAAACGCAGGCCGCGGGGCGTCCCCTGCTTCAGGACCCCGCTGGGACCCCTCTCGTCCAGGTCCCAACACTAACCGTTATCACATGCCATTTCACACAACTCCAAAATATTAGTCAAGTTTTATTTATAGAGCACAAGTTTAACACAACCAAAGTGCTTTACAATACAATAAAAAGTAGAGGGGAAAAAAAACAGAAATGGAGATATAAATTTGCATGCCGTGTGTTTTTGCTTGTAAAAATGTCACAAAATCTTTATTTTTGTCATAACCGCTAGTTATGACTATCTTAAATGTTGCATTAGACACAACTGTTTAAAAGAAAGTTGAAAGAACAGCATTTATTTGAAATCGCTTTTGATGTCCTTGCTGAATAAAATTATTAGTTACTTTTAAAATAAATCTTGCTGACCCCAAACTTCTGAAGGGTAGTGTATGTGAAATGTGTTCTGATGTGTTGGTGTTTGATGACAGGAGCGCCCCGGCGTCGCCCAATCACGTGGGTGTTCTCTCCGCCCACTCCAGCGGTGTCCAGACTCCCGACAGCCTATCACGCGAAGGCTCACCGGTTCCCATGGAGCCGAGCCCGCCTCGGCTCCGCCCCCTTCTTCTGCTGCTGCTGTCCAACCCAAACTAGCTGTGATTCAGGAGGCCCGTTTTACCCAGAACACCTCAGGTACTCCATCACAGATGAACAAACATTCACTTTCATTTCTTGACATCAGAATTTTTTCTTTGGTTTCAAAGCATTCAAAAAAGTTATAAAAAAAATATAAAGTGTGTGTGTAAATATATATTTATATTAGTGCTGTCAATCGATTAATTTTTAATCGAGTTAATCACAGTCATGGGCTGTGATTAATCCAGATTAATCACAAATTTAAAATACTAGGATTTACTTGTAAAAGTCCAGTGTTGAAATAAATAAATAAATTGTTTGCGGGACTGTGTTTGAAGTGTCCGACTATTTTACGGCATTTGGCTAAAACGCTGTCCCGTAAAGACACTGTGATTACCCTTTGTATCATGTGTGCGCGACACACGGCACATGCTCGAATGGTAGACTCCTTGCAGCGCCAATCATAATGCGAGCGCTGTCTGTTCCTATAGTTGTGACCTTGCCTGTTATCTCCCACTCATTTGCAACTTTGAGAAACTGGCTAGCGCATGCTTCGACAAAATGCCTTTCTTCTGTTTTTAACACGCCTAAAGTGAATGAGTGCAGCTGCCAGTTGTCATCAATTAGGTGTGCTGTTACACGAGGTCTCCAGTAAGTGCAATAAAAGTACCTTCTGCCAACTGCTTCATTTTCATAGCTTTTTCAGCAGCGTACAGTTCATGCATTCTCGTAACAATAGTTCCCCTCGAAGGTAGCTTGTATGATGGGTCGCCTGTGGCGATCTGAATGATGTCTTAAAGCCCCCGGTCCTGAGCCATGTTGATGGGCCTGCAGTCTGTGGCGATCCATTTAGCAATTGCACTAGTTAGTTTTGCCGTTGTTGTTTTGTTGACAAACTTGCCCCGGCTGCACTCTGCCAGTGTCGTTTGACGAGCACGGCTTGTTGACCCTCCCTGTCTCAGTACTAGCATCTTTGGCTAATTGGAAGAAAAAAAAACAAGCACGACAGTCCGTTTTTTGCATCGCCAAACCAGATGCTTGTTAGATCAAAAAATAATGTCATAGCCTATTTCATAATGATTTTATGTGAACCTGCCTTGTTACTGCAATAGCCTACTTTTTAAACAAATTAGTTTCAATCAATGTAAACTATTAGTGTGATGCCACTGCGCAATACACACACATCACACACACAGATAATCGACAAATGACATTTTGGCTTAATTGTGTGTGTTGTTGATGTTCGTTCAAGCGCGAAAGAGAACTGTATTCTGGCGCGCGGTCTGTGTGTGCACATCATACTGGCCCGCGTCTTTCTGTGAGTCACATTCAGGACATTCACAGGCAGCATGAAAAATTTGTTCGTTTCAAATCGGTAAAATGAAATCTGTAAATAGACGTAACGAGTGGCACATAACGTGAAGTAACATGGCATTTTATTTTGTTTGAAATTTAACTTGTCCGGTCGGACAACTAATTTTCTCTTCCACTTGTCCTACAAAAAATCCACTTGTCCCGGAGAAGCGGACAAGCCTTAATGTCGAGCCCTGAAAGTAGCAACGTCACCCAATGTAACGAAGTAAAAGTACAGTTTTTTTCATTAGAAATGTACTCGAGTTAAAGTAAAAGTACCCACATTTTAAATCTACTCTTAAAAGTACAATTTCTCCAAAAAAAAAAGAAATACTCAAGTAAATGTAACAAAGTAAATGTATGTTACTACTCACCTCTGTTGGGCGCAGAGTTAACGGTCACGACATTGCTCTTCTTCTGTTGTTTGTTTACACTATATAAAATAGTCAGGGTCCCTAAAATAGTCCCTAATATTTATTTATTTATTTATTTTTGCTAATGCTTTGAAACCTATTTATATACAGGGGTTGGACAATGAAACTGAAACGCCTCTCATTTTAGTGTGGGAGGTTTCATGGCTAAATTGGACCAGCCTGTGGCCAATCTTCATTAATTGCACATTGAACCAATAAGAGCAGACTGTGAAGGTCCAATTAGCAGGGTAAGAGCACAGTTTTGTGCCGTGTATCAGGATGACAATGCACCAATACACACAGCAAGACTGGTGAAAGATTGGTTTGATGAACATGAAAGTGAAGTTGAACATCTCCCATGGCCTGCACAGTCACCAGATCTAAATATTATTGAGCCACTTTGGGGTGTTTTGGAGGAGCGAGTCAGGAAACATTTTCCTCCACCAGCATCACGTCGTTAGCCTCGTGAGACCATCCTGATCTCGCGAGCTTTCAAGGTTTCACTCGCAGATCAGTCTGGATACTTTCCGTTAAAGAAAATTTGGGAGCAGTTCACCAAACGAACGTCCAATCAGCGTTGGCTTTGAGGCGCGTTGAGGTGTGACGCAACGAGAAGCGCGACAGTTCAGTCTTAAGAACACATGGCGGCTTCAGCGGATGAAATAGCATCAGTGTGGCTATCGAGCAAGTTTTATCGGAATTACAGAGTTATTACGGAATTACAGAGCTAACGAGCCTTTACCTGCAGCAGCAAGAGTAGCCTGGCTTGTGGTTGTGTTTTCGTCGTCGCTCTCATATGCTTCGTTGATCTGATTGGTTGATTTGGCCCGTCTATCACCAACATAGGCCAATCAGCTAACCAGTATTTTCGCCCCTTACCAAAACTACTTCAACGGAAGGTTTCCAGATGGATATGCGGAGCAAATCCATCTGGCGGAGTCAGGTTATCACGTCGTGACCTGGCCACTATCCTGCAAGAAGAATGGCTTAAAATCCCTCTGACCACTGTGCAGGACTTGTATATGTCATTCCCAAGACGAATTAACGCTGTATTGGCCGCAAAAGGAGGCCCTACACCATACTAATAAACGATTGTGGTCTAAAACCAGGTGTTTCAGTTTCATTGTCCAACCCCTGTATAATGCTATATATTTATTTTAGTATTAGTATATAATTTTTTTTATCATTTAGTTTTATCTGTTTTGGTCTGATTCAGATAATTTGTATAATATTATAACTATTATCTTTATTTTATTTTTTATTATTTTATAATCATTTTTGTTATTAAATAATCACCGCTTACCAGTATCAGTAATAATCTGTGCATCAATATTATTTAGTTTACGGTGAAATTGTAGACGACTTATTATTTGTTTGTTTCTTTTATTATGAGTCTTATATAAATGTCTTATATAAATAATAAACGCTTTGTTTTCATATAAATAATAATAATAAATATGAAACATGCAGTTTTCATCTGTATCTATCTGAATCATTGCATCGATATTGTATATTAAGTAGGGCCGGGACTCGATTAAAAAAATTAATCTAATTAATTAGAGGCTTTGTAATTAATTAATCGAAATTAATCGCATTTTAATCGCATAAATATTTGACCTGAGAACAGTGAGAAGTCATTTTTTTCACATGGATTTTTAGTATACCATTGAATAATGACTGAATACATAAGCTTAAGCAACAACATATTGTTTATTTTTGTTCAACCAAGTCCAACAGACCAGTGCAATTTTTGCCATTAAGTGTAGCAATAGCATACACTACACTAATAGCAATAGCGAATTCTTTGTTGCATAGCTTGCACACAACCATGCTCTTATCGACGCTTCCATCCGTTTTTTATAACAAAATTTCCCATCCACGGGGCCAACCAAAGTGATCTAGGCGATCTATTTTTTTATTGCAGAACTTATACATAACTACCAACTCAGGGAAGTTAAGCAAGGTGTACAAACAAACAAAGGTACCTAACAGAAAATAAATATCCTGGGTTTGCATACATCAAATTATGTAATACATAAAAAAGAAAGAAAAGCATAATAATGTCAAGTCATGTCTTTGAATAAATCATCATAATGCATCAAAACATTTTCACTTTTCTTGTTATTTAGTTATAAGTCTAAGGGACGAAATAAAAGAGTCAAAATCAGCCAGAAAAAGAGGAAAGCTCAAAGGAGATTTAAGCCATTTTTGCTTGTGGATGAATAATGTTGCATACAAGATAAAGAAGTTAACAACATACTCAAGGGAAAGCAACTTTGGATTTTCATAATAAAAAATAACCTCTTTGAGAGTGAAGGTGTGAGTCACATTTGTAGGGCTAAATACAAAAGAACTTAATTTAGTCCGACTGAGGCGATCTATGAAGCGCGATCCCGTCAGCTCTTCTGACGCTAGTTGGTGCTCCAGTAAAATCGGTCCGCCGAAACTCATCCAGTAAGAAACGTTCCGCGGTGCAAAGTCTAAAGTCTGTAATTAATTAATCTTAATTAACGCGTTAAAGTCTGTAATTAATTAATCTTAATTAACGCGTTAAAGTCCCGGCCCTAATATTAAGTTAATGTACAATTGTGTACTTCTCTTTGTCAAACATAACCTCTTACTGGTACCAGTCAGAATCTGTGCATCAGTGGTATATACCAGTAGACATAAGATCACTAAGCGTGTGCATGTTCTCTCTCTCTCAGTGTCTCCCATCACCACCCAGCCGGTCCTGATCGCGGTCCAGCGCCAGTTGACTCAGTCGATGAAGCCCGTGACGTACGCGTTGGCCACCCCCGTCACGTCCTCCACGTGTGCGCAGCCGCTGATGCAGACGGTGCACGTGGTCCACCAGATCCCTACGATGACCGTCAGTGCCCTGAGCGGAGCCAACCTGCAGAACGCCATCAAGACAGAGCCGCTGGAGAACGGGGAGTACGAGGAGGTCAAAGGTGACGAGCTCAGGTCAAGGAACATGGACTGGTTTTCATTTCTTCAGATAACGTTAGTAACAAACATATGTTCTGTCTCTCTTTAGTCAAGGTAGAGTCGGTTCCTGGCATCGCTCACGGCTCTATAGGCTCAGCCAATCGGATCATTCAGACCAGCGCCGGAGCCACGCCCCTTCAAACAGTTACCATAGTGCAACAAGCCCCATTGGGTCAGCACCAACTGCCAATCAAAGCCATCACCCAAAATGGCACTCATGTAATGCCTATTGCCACGGCAATACAGACCCAGGCTAACTCAGGTATTCCATTATTAATGATATAATCAGAGGAAGGATATTATTACAGAACATTTAAAGTCCCCCTGTAGTCATTAATTGTATCACTTAAAACTCTTCTTTGATCACTGACATTTAAGCTTCATGCCTTAAAATAGCTTGAATGTAACTCTACACACTTGCTTCATTTTATATGCTGATCTATGAATATGCAAATGAGCCCCGCCTCCACTCACTCTCAGTTTAGAGATCCACTCGTTGACGATCACACGTTGATCTGATTGGTTACTGTAGTTTGTGACGTCAGAAACACCAGCGATTTCTAACCGTGTTTTTGAGACGGTCTTTGATTCACTGCAGTTTTAAGGAGAAAATACTCAACAATGATGTTGACTTATGAATGTACAAATGATTTGTCTTAAAGCATATACAAAAAAAACAGACATATAAACAACATTAAAAACCACACGGGGACTTTAAATACAAAATTTTTTCTTTGTTGGTTTTGTTGTTATATATGCATTTTATTATTTTAATTTTTTTTCTCTACTGTATTCAACTGTGTCCAACCTAATACTGCGTTCACGCCATTACGGTAATTTTGAAAATATATACAGCTTACAAGTTGTAATTAAGAGCTCTATGAGGACGTGAACACTGGATGAAAAATATTGAAAACTGTCTCCACTGATAAATAACTCACAGGCTCACTTGGAAATGAGGCCCGATGTCCAAAATCCTGAACCACCCCTTTAAGAATCTCTTCGTTTGCTTTGAAAACATTTAATCCTGTTTAAACAGCAAAGTATAAGGCTACGTTCACACTGCAGGCTGAAACGATCCAATTCCGTTTTTTTTTTTTTTTGCCCCTGTGCGACCTGTATCTGATCTTTCCATGACAGTCTTAACGACACAGATCCGATCTTTTCAAATGCGACCCAGGCCACTTGTGTATGTGGTCCAAATCCGATATGTATCCGAGCTTTTGAAATGCGACCTCAATCTGAACGGCCAGGTCACATGTATCCGACCCGCACGCATTCATGTTTAGCTACTTCCGCAAACAACAAATGACGTTGTTGACCGTTGAGTACTCTTCTGCGCATGCGGGTCACTTCTGGGTCATTTCACGTTCACACAGGAGATCACAAAAGGTCCCATTTAATCGGAAATGTGAACGAACTTGCAAAAAAATCAAATTTTTTCAAACAATCGTAATTGAGCATTAAGCCCCTGCAGTGCGAACGCAGACTAATGGCGCTTTTTTGGATTCTCAACACGAGACACTAAACCCACTAGATTTAATAACCAGTAGACAACAGCCAATGCGGTAGCATCTGTTTTTTACTTTCTTGAAAAAAAAAAGAGATCAAAACTTTAAAAAAGAAATGGCTGAATCGTGGTCGAGGTGCAGACGTTCCTCTCGTTGGTTGCCGAGGAGCGGATCCAGCGAGAGCTGTATGGGGCAAAACGGAATGAAAAGGCCGCACACGGCTATCACCGGACCTACAAACAGTGTAACGATCAGTCCCACCCACTTTGAAGGGGTACTAACTGCAGTGGAAAAGCAACCGCGCTAAAGCGAACCGAACCGTACCGAACCGAGCCGTACCATGCAGTGGAAAAGCGCCATAAGTGTGTTCATTTGTGTTATCCTAACTCTACATGATTATATGAATTTTATGTGCATTTTTTTTTCTTACTGTATGCACTTTAAGACTTGGGAGGGAATCTTATGTTAAATGTTTTTTTCTGTTTGTCTTCAGTGTCGAGTCCGTTACACATGTTGGCCACTCACGCCTCTGCGTCCGCCTCTCTCCCCACGAAGAGGCAGAACGGTGAAAAAGCAAGTGAGCCACCGGAGAGCAAACGATTGAAAACCGAGGACGAAGAACAGAAAGTCACCTCTGACCCGAACGGGACCGCCGCGGACACAGACTCCACCAACCAGCACGGCAACCACAACTAGTCACCCTTTATACACCACCACTTTCCTCCTTCTGTTTTTCTTTTTTTTTTTTTTTCTCTTTCCTTCATCACTCATGGTTCTCTTCCATCCAGCTCATGGTGCCAAAACTGAAGGCTTTCAGGCTGGACAACCACTTTTCAAGTGAAGCAAAAATAAATTCTAACGTCAAAAAAAGAAAACCAAGCGCATAAAATAGCGTCCGTTACTGTTGTAATATGTTGTCGTTTTTTCGCAGCAACCAGCTGCCCGTTTTCCGTTTTATGACTCGAGCCTGACTGAACAAGAACTCTTACCCCGAAACACAAGAGCAACTGCCATCTGGTCCGTAACTGGGCATTTTATTACTGACTTTCACAGACCCTGCAGATGTTGTCCGATCGGAGGCGTTTGATTGGCTTGGATTCTGCTCTTGGGAGTCACGGTGATATTTCGCATCTCGCGGCCAAAATTGGAAGCATCTTTAAAAAAATCAAAAATGCACTCTTTCCTGGATGTTTTGCGACATGCGATGCCCTCCAGATGTGCAGATGTCGATCCTCTCTGGACCGTCGGAACCCGAAAGATTCTTGAACCTCCGGAACCCTTGTGTTGTTCACAGTAGACTGAGAATTCCAGAACTCCCGCTTGTGGAATCTGGATCTCTGACAGCGGAACACGGGCTTCCATCCAACATTCCAAAGGTTGGCATTCAGATTGTGGAGGGGGGAAAGGCCAAGAGGATGTCCTGGAATGGAATTACACACCATGAACCACAAATAGGTTGATGTTGTTTTCTTTTGTTCTTTTTTAATAGTGCATTCTAGGGCTGTGTGTGGAAGACTGTCTTCAGCCAAAGGGATCCAAATATTCCGAAACACATCACATATTCCGAACTTTCGGCAGCTAGCCTGACAGCATCACCCACAATCCCCTGCAATTGTCGTAGTGGATAATATGCAGTATTTTGTCGTTCAAACGTGGAGCGTAGGATCTGGGTGTGTTTTCATTTATAGAGACGTTTTAAAAAGTAATAATAACAATAACGATATATATAAGCAGCAGCATACGAGCGGAAGAGTGTGTCGTCTCTTTTCTGCTCTGTGAAACTAAGCGTAGTTTCTTTTCTAAGATGGAGAAAAATGTATTAATGGAGTATTTCCTTCCTATGTTTTTCCTTTTGTTTATTTTTAAATCTGAGCAAAACCGCCTTTGTTACACTTAAACATTTTCATACATGCACAGATGCTCGAGCAGACGTGTCATTTCCATGTGTAGTTGAACTCTTTTCATCCAGCTTGCATGTAACGGACTAGACAAAAATACCTGATCCGGCGATTTAAACGTAATCCAGAAGAAGAAAAAAGAACCTGCTTTGAATCGGACCAGATCTGCACTTGATTAGACTCCTTTTGTTTACTTTTTCCCCGTTTTCTTTGTTTTGTTCCCTTTTGTTTTTAGGCTGTATTGGTGTAGGCCGATTGTGTCTGCTTAATGATTTGATTCTGATCGGGCCCATGAGTCTGACTGATTATATGTTTCAAACAAAAGCAAAAAAAAATATGATTGATGTTTGTTCTGCTTCAGTGGGTCAATGCTTTTTTTTTATAAATTAATTTAAAACCTTACGCTGATGATGTTCTTGTCTTTTCTTTGATCAAATTAGTCGTCATACATATACAGGTGATTTTTATATTGTCTGTAGGGTGAATACAAAGTTTGGGACTAACAATTTTGAAATAAGCGCCATTTAATTTGATCAAAATATACAGTAAGATATTAATGTTGAAATATTGCCATTTCAAATAACGGTTTTCTATTGCAATAATATAATTTATTCCTGCGATCAAAGCTGAATTTTCAGCATCATTCAATGTCACATGATCCTTCAGAAATATTCTAGTATGATGATTTGATGATCAAGAAACATTTCTGATATTATCAGTGTTGAAAACTTTGTGCTGCTTATTATTCATGTGGAAATTATGATGCATTTTGTTCAATTTAGGCCAAGATTTTTCTGGATTGTTGCACCATTAGCACCACGATGATGTCATATATTTTCTAATTCTCAAACATTAACTTACATTAGTGAAGTTGATGATAATAAAGATCACTAACACTAATTGAAAAACTAGTTCAAATATTGAATTGTTGCGGTTTCATTCTAACCTCTATGGTTTTTGAAAGCAAAATAGTTTGCTCAACAATACTTGCAAATTTAGTTGAATTTTGCCCCAACATAATGGTGGTCGTCTTAAGATCATAAGATGTGAAATCCATAATCAATTTTCAGATTTCTCTATGAGATGCCAGCTGAAGACATTTAAACTGGTCATTTCTCAGATGACCACTGTGTGGCGCTAGTGTGTAAGCGTTCATAGGCTGTATGTGGCAGCAGAACTCAAATGGCTTCTGATATTGTGTATGAAAAGGTGCATTTCAAGTCCTGTCGTCCTACAGATGATCTTAACCTGCTGTATTGGTAATCTGGTCTAGATTCTTTTGAATACTTGCCGAAAATAGTTGAACCTTTAGCCTCTTTTCATAAAGTGAATCTCAAGAGAATGCGTATCTCTTAAGAGTACTGTTGTTAAAGATGATTTGATTGACCTGTACAACTCTCCTGAGGGGCTCGTCCTCTCTTTGCTGAGTTTTGACCTCTTTACGTGCAAAATGGCGTCTTGTATGTTCAGCCTGAGATTTGCTATAACGCCGAAAGGTTTTAGTAACTTAAAATTACATTGCATTCGATAAAATAATGGTTTTGTGTTTATCTGTCTCTAGTAGATCATGATGGTTAATGTGATTAAGATTTCAGTCAGTTTTGATGAAATCCCCTTAATGAGAATTAATGTGCGGTCACTTTTACACTTGCGCGGCAAATCTTCGCGGGCAAAATCCAGTCGTTGCGATAGGAATCTGCGCGTTCGAATGAAAACGTTCCACACGTGGATTTCTCTAACGTTCGAATTCGCCAAGAAAGCTAATTTTGAAAGTGATTTCCTTGTGAGCTGTGCCTTATTCATGTCTACTCTTCTGACAATGGATCTTTTTTTTTTTTTTTTTTTTTTTTTGGCTGTGAAATCCTGTAATGTGATAGTATTTTGAATACGAGACCGTTATACCCTCAATGTGGCACTTTTAGTAAAGTGAACGCAAATTATTTCGCTTCAGCTATTCATCAGCATAGATAGACTATTTGGTTTGAGTTTTTATGCAGTTTAGGATATGTTCTTGATATTATTCTTCGTGGTCGCCTCAGAAAAGCATGAAAAGGAAGCAGAAGATCACCGGTAACGCTATGGTATCGAGCGCGAGACTGTGGGAGGGAAATTAAGGCTCTAATGAACACATCTCACTGGCACACAGACGTGGGAGGAGTTGTCATGGCGACCGGGAGCTGAATGATGCTGATGAGAGGAAACTAGAGGAGCGGAACCTGAGCATGTGTGTGTGTCAGACGCAGTGTTGTGCCTGAACGCGTTCAATGAACGATAGTTCATGAACGCGTTCATATTTTGGGCGAACGTGAACTGAACGTACTGTATTACTGCCTGATGAACGTTACTGTGAACGCGTTCATTCTGGTGTCTGTGAACGCACGCGCTCTCAGTTTAGCTTCGTACAATAGGGTGCCAGATTTGTATAGAGCCTTCCAGGCGAAAACACGGCTAAAACACACGTAAACAGACCTTAATATGTAGCGAAAAAACACCCAATCTGGCAACACCAGCCAGCAGTGTCGCGCCGCGGCCGGCGTCGACAAAGCAGTGAGCGTGGAGGCGTCGTATGATCATTTCATGACGAGGTCGGTGAGGATGGGAAAAATCTTACATTTATGGGCAAACTGCCCGTCGATAAAATAATTGTTGTCTGTGGTTGTATATGGGCTGTGTGGTGGCAATAATAATAATTTAAAAAAAGCTCGCAACATATGGAAAAAAAGAACTATAAATGAACTAGTTCATTTTTTGAAGATTGAACTATGAACTGAACTAGTTCATTTTAAAATGTGTGAACTGAACTTTGAACTAGTTCATGTAGAAAGTGAACTTTCCCAACACGCATCCGTCTCCAACACACCTTTTCAAACGCGTCTCCTCTAAATAAAGCAGGACCTTGAGCTGAATTGCGTCTGAAAGTTCATGACAAACTCCCATCCGATGCAGAAATTACTGGATGTCTCAGGCCACGTATTGAAAGAAAAGCCAGAAAGGTATCAGACAGTTTTGTGCATGAAAACACTAGTTGTACAAGAGGACCTTTTAAGTATGAATTATGATTCATCTAGAGTTGTTAACTTTTGGAATAACATACTTCTCATATGATTTCCTTGTGCAGATTTCTAGTACACGTGGAACAGAAGACCTATAGGCTACTACATTTGCCAAAATGAGCAAGTATACAGTAGCCTACGCTATTTATCCCACAATGCAATATGTTTGAGTTGAAAAGTGCTCGTATTTGGTAAAAGGGTGAATTAATGCTCACTGGGTACAAAAAAAAGCGCACTGAAATGAAATCCAAAAAGGAGGGAATACAAACATAAAATTCATTTCATTTTGATGCATTATAGGTTCATGATTATTTTATTGTTTTGAAATACTGAGAATATGAGTTTATGCAACCTACAACTACTATAGCCAACTTTTCATATCGTTTTATCACAGCTTTATTTGCTGGATATATGTATATATTCACAGTATATAAGGTAAAGCATAGGCCTACTATAAAAAAAATCTCAACTGCTTGATCGTTTAAATTGTCGCAAATGTAAATATTATCGCATATAAAGTTGGATAGATGCATCCAATTTTTACACATACATACAGTATAGTCTATAAAGCTTTAGTTAAATGATACTGTATAAGGCATGAAGACATTATGATAGTATTAACATTAGCATTATGATTTTCTGTAAAGCTGCTCTAAAACAATGTCTTATTTCTGATTTTTTTTATTTTTATATTATTGTGCTTTTTCAATATGTTGCGTTTTGTAGCTAAATATAGTATTTTTCCTGATAGCGATAAAGCTGACACTTTATCCTGACACTAATCTAGATCCTCTGCTAGCCCACAACCCTGTTTCTGACCCCTGATACAGAGGTCAGTGACGGATTAGCCACAATCTGATTATCTCGCTGTTGTTTTGCTAACAAGCTGCTTTGGCTATTTGGCCAAACTTTTTCAGTAGTCTGGGTCACTAAATTTAGTTGGTCTCCATCTCTGTAGCCGAGGTTTATATATTTTATCTTCAAAAAGTTCTATTGTATCGGTACCTGTTCATACATTTTGAGTGTGTGAATGGAAATGTATCATTTACATTATTAGGGCTGTTTACACGACACCGTTTTCAACTAAAACGTCAAACTTTTTATGCGTTTGGCCATTCGTTTACATGACTACAGCGTTTTGGGGGCCTGAAACGTAAAGTTTTGAAAACGGTTTCAAAGTGCAAGTTTTTGAAAACGGGTTTCAAGTGCAAGTTTTGAAAACGGAACAACGAAAACGTGAATTTCTGAGACGATGACATGTACATGTTATTCAGACTGATCTCATGAAACTGCGTATGTATGACACGCCAATTCGTATTTCCATTTTGGCGTGCTATCAACACGCAAAATCGCTTTTCAGCGTGTTTATGACGCCGTTGACTTAACGTTACATCACTGTATATATAAATATATGACCTACCCCAACCCGTCCTAAACTACCGTCATGGTTAATACCATTTATGAGTCTTTCCTACCATCTAGTAAGAAAAATATCGCTCCTCAGTGTATATCAAAATTTGGCTTTATTTCGCTCGGATTTTTAACAGCGTGTACATACACGCGGAATCACTCGGACATAACGGCGTAGATATACACGCATACGCGGAGAGCTGAAAATGCGTATAAATAACACGCCACTTGACTTGAAAGTGGCGTGTATGTTTACGCAAAAGTCATGATGTCATGTTGGTGTATTACAGTTCAGTCTATAGTGTTGCATCGCCATCTAATGGCTTGGCAGCAGAATACAGTGTTTTCGTGGATCCGTGTGAATTGGGATCGTTTTGACAATGGTGTCATCCGTACATGGAAAAAAACTCAAAGTAAAAACTTCTCAGTTTTAAGCATATCGTTGTTGTGTAAATGCACCCTTACTTGGTAAAAAGAATCATTCTGAACGTGGTACCATTGTAATACTAAGGTTTTGTTGTTGCTTTTGAAAACATTTTAGTATTTGAGGTCAATAAATTTGACTGTCAAGAATACATGAGATTTTCACTTACATGAAGATATATTGTGGTATTGGAGAATTTGGGATTTCTCGGTCACATATCAGCGATGTACTAAAAACGGAACATGATCACGCAAAAATGCAGATTTTGTCAAAACGATCCCCGTTCGTTCACACGGATCACGAAAACGACAAAAATCACTGTATTATTGATGCCAGGCCAGTAGTTGGCTATGTCACTTTGTAAAGAAATATACGCTCCTGTAAACTAAACATGTTATACACGTGCATTACGTCAACTTTTAATATTTTTTTATTATTTTTGTATTTTTACATGAAAACGATAACAGTACAGTTTTCAAAAACGTGCATTTTCAGGCCCCCAAAACACTGTTGTCGTGTAAATGAACGGCCAAAACGCATAAGTTTTACATTTTTTGCTCGTAAACGGTGTCGTTTAAACAGCCCCTTACTTTACATGGTAAACGGCAGAATCTCAGTTTGCGAAACTGAAATCTTCATATGTCTTTAAAGCTACACTGTGTGATTTTTACCCCATCTAGCGGTGAAAAAGGTATATGACCATCCAGTGAATATTAGTTTCTGTTCCTCTCAATTCCGATTTCGGTTTAACTCCTACGGTGGCCAATGTAGTCCAAGATTAACATGGCTTCCAGTTCGACCTCGTCCACATTCGACACGGTGCCATCGAGTGTTAAAAACGCGAAAGGCGAAGCTTGAATTAACGGGTATGTCCCTCTTAGGCTAATGTACTTTCAAGATGGAGGGGCAACATGGCGACCGACATTAGAACCCCTTACCCGTATGTATTTTACTTGAACGAAGTAAATATACATTAAGCACATATTTTTGAAAGAACTAAGTGTTTTTAGCTAAGAATAAACTAAAAAAGTTACACAGTGTAGCTTTAATAAAGTACCGTGGTATTACCAAGGTTTTTTGGTCATGGTAGGACTAGATTTCACTCAAAGTCAAGAAAGCTGCTTCCAGTTTCCACGAATCAAAAATTCCTGACAATGATTTGAGCAACTGCCAAGTTAGGGTGAATAATGGGTGAAAAAATGATGATGATGCTAATAAATGGTGATGTTTAGTCGTATAGTTCTCGTCCGCATATTGAAGCCTGAAGCGGCCGAGAGCGTGTACGTGCCACAACAACACGCTTAACAATCACAGCCGCTGACAATCTCTCCAGTGTTTATCAGCTATTTTCAGCGGATAGCTCATTGATTGATCCCTTGTGATCCTCATTTTGAAATCACAAAGCCGAACAACAATCTCTTTTGTGTTAGGAGTGTGGAATTCTGGCATTCGGGCCCGTGAGGAGATTACGTTATGAAAGAGACTCAGGTTAGTTTGCTTAGGATCAGCTAGTACTAGCTTCCACTGTTTTTAGCTCTGTCTGATGTTGTTTTGCGCTGGACGCAGGTGGTGTGTTTGGGATAAGTGTGTGTTCTTGGGTCAGATGGGACGGACAGGTCCTCAGACTCCCTCGTGGAGGCGCTCTAGAGCAGCAGATGTGTGCTGGAGCAAATCTGCAATTAAATGGACCTTTCTATCAGACTCCAGGATGTAAATGAATGCATTTCTCACTATTCGGTGTCTGTCGGCTTTCTCGTCCAGTAATGCTGGCGTACTGACAGCAGAAGAAGCGAGTTTACGGAGAGAGTGTGTGAAAACCAAATGACATGTTAGGCAGGACTGTTTTTTTTTCCTTATCAAAGTGAATATTTATGTCTCAAAGCATCATAAATGATTCATGATGTACATATCCAAGTCTTCAGATGTCATATGATAACTTTATAGTTTTTCCACCTCCTTCCACACTACTTGAATGGATTATTGAATGATGATTTTTCCATCTACTTTGGCCGTGGAAGCTCTAACATTATTTTATTTACAGAAGAAGAAAAAAGCTAATGTGGAAAGGGAACGACATGAGGGTGAAAAAAGGATGACAGAATTGTCATTTATTTGTGAACTTGTCGTTTTGTGCTGTTATTTGGACCCATTTTAGACTTTCTGCAAACCGAACTTCATGAAAATCAGCCTGAAGCTCCATGTTTCATATCTGGTAATGTTAAATGTCTCCATGTCCCTCACAATAACTCAGTCATAAAGAGCATTTTGTGACTCTTAAAGGGATACTCCACTTTTTTTGGAAATAGGCTAATTTTACAACTCCCCCAGAGTTAAACAGTTGAGTTTTACCGTTTTCCAATCCATTCAGCCGATTTTCTGATATTTAGAAGAATATCATAAGCAGACAGTTTCTGGTCTCATTGACTTCCATAGTAGGAAAAAATATATACTATGGAAGTCAATGAGACCAGAAACTGTCTGCTTACTGATATTCTTCTAAATATCAGAAAATCGGCTGAATGGATTCGAAAATGGTAAAACTCAACTGTTTAACTCTGGGGGAGTTGTAAAATGAGCCTATTTCCAAAAAAAGTGGAGTATCCCTTTAAGATGTGATTTGTCATGTTTTGACCCGTCTACTATTGTGGATTGAAGAGCCTGAACTCATGACACAAGTGTCCAAACGGAAACATCACGTCAAACGGCCCAACTCAACTCAACCAGACGGAAAACAGACTGAGGTGTGTGTTTTGTTTCCTCACCTTATGAACACAATGCCAGTGTTGTATTTTCTTCTCGCAATCACTTTTCAGCAGAATGCCTTCTAGTTTTGGCTCTTGTTGTTTGTGAAAGGCTTTTTTTCTTACAGCCATTGTTTACGTCATTGGTTGACAGCTTACTCACGTTGTCAACTTGAGTTATAAGTTGACATGTCAGGCCTCTCAAGCAAACAGGTCAGTATTGCGAACGTATCACAGAGTACTAAATAGCTCGTTTGTCAGTTTTAAGTCAACATGAGATCAGAATTGACCTAGTTAACTTAATGCATGTTCCTAATGCGCTATTCAAAAAAAGACAAAGTTTCGCACTAATGGAATAGCTGCTTCACTTCTACAGGGTACCCGCGGGTCTTAAAAGCCTTGAAAAAGTCTTGAATTTGATCATCTCAAATTAAGGCCTTAAAAGCCTTGAATTTAGTATACAAAGTCTTGGATTTCGTTACAAAGGTCTTATATTTTTTTTGCCTTTGCTAGGATTAAGTTCATACCGTAACAAAATTAACTGTTACTAATGTAGGCTAATTCAAAATATATGCACGCAGCATTAAATCAAAGAACGTATACTCTTTGGTTGAGTGCACCTCGCGCTCCACGTCATAGCAGAAAAAGCGATCGCGTGCGCACCCGTTACTATGGTTACTAGGCAAGTGAGGTACAGAAAAAGATAGTACCTAGCCTAGTTTAATCCGCTGTGGCCACAAATGACAAAATTTAAACCCCAAATAAGAGCTTTTCTGTTAAAAGAACATATTTTCTACCCGGTCTTTTCAATACTATCTGGCAACCATGCACGCGCTCTCTCTACACTGCTGAAGAGCTGCGCGGATGATCTGAAAACACAGACAAGCTGGAGTTCAGCGATCTTTAAGATTTTCTACTTAAATTAAAGTGTCATTCAGTTGGTCTGTGTTCTGTCACGAGCCGCTTGCGCTGTTTGTGCGACTAAATCTGCGATCAAAATGCAGGCTGATATCCAGCAGTGTTCATACGAGCAAGAATACAATGTTTCCCGATTATCCACACGATTTCAAATGTGACATTGATTTTATACAACAGTAAAAAAGAAAAGAAAAAAGGGTAACATTAAATCATGTACTACATTTAAAACAGCATTATCATGCTTGCTCTATAACGAAATATGTGGCTTTGAACGAATCGTGAGATTCAATGAATGAATGACTCAGACTCACTCGTAGCCTCAGACGTCACGCCCAGTCTGAAGGTCTGGCTACGCGAGACTAACTCACTCATCAAAGATAGTAAATTACCGCCACCTACTGGCGATTTTAATGTTTTTTTTAACATTGCCAATTTAATGAACATTGTTTTATTTAAAGCATTTTTTTTAAGTTACTACAAAGGTAAAAAATGAAATGGAAAAATTTATTTAAGTGGGCAAATCTTACCCTTAATGGAAAAGGTGTGAGTGCAGTCTAAATGGAAGAGAGGGGGTCCAGGGGTACAGCACTCTAAAACACTGGAGAACCACTGAACTTAGGAAAAGGGATAATTATGTAGAACTGCACAAATGCTACTGCTTAAGAGTGCTCTGTCAATAATTTCTCATAAGCTTAATTGAATTGGCCTAGAGAGAATAATTATGACATTTTCTGATGTGCAAAAATGCAAAGACTTTTCGTCAACTACAACTATAAAAAACAGGATGATCAAAAAAATCAAAATTAATTAATTTTGGCTGCCAAAATTAACACTGGCCTACATACACGTGGGCGCGCTACAATGCTGTTGCGTATGTATTAAATATTAAGTAAATTTAATACATAATTTAATATAATTTAAGTAAAATGTTTTATTTAATTCAAGTAGCCTCCTTGTACATAATTATTTTCTAGGGTGTAAAATGTATACAGATTTGACATTTTCCCCTCATACTTCTGTCGAAATGGGTACGAAGTTGGCATTGAATTTCACTTGAAATGGTATTAAAAAGGTCTTAAAAAGCCTTGAATTTAAGTTGGAGGATCCTGGGGGTACCCTGTTCTAAGACAACTTTATTTGTATTTATTTGGCAAAATAACCACTTTTCACCATTCAATCTGCTCTTAATTTATAAAAATCAATTGTTGCTGAATATCCCAAACACGCCTTGCATAGCTGTGATGCGCCGCGCATTACGTAATGAAGAATCACAGAGTACAAGACGAGCATTTGTTGTTAAAAAGTATATAAATGTTTATTTTTCTTAGAAAATGAGCGATGGTTTGTCTTGATAAGACTCTTATTTCTCGACTGGGATCTTGTCGAGGCTTTGAAGCTGCATTGAAACTCACATTTGGACCTTCAACTAGTGTTGCTTTCGTCAACGAAAATTATGACGAAATATCGTCGTCAACGAAACTTTTTCACGTGACGAAAACGAGACGAGACGCAACGTAAATGCTGGTCATGGGACGATGACTATAATTAAATGTATAATGTAATATCGTTGACGAATAAAAACGAGACTAAATGTGGTTTACAAAATAAAAACTAAGCTAAAATGTCTCTTCATTTTCGTTGACCAAAACGAGACGAGACGAAATGTTATTTAACGTTATTTCGTCTCGTTTACTTGCGTTATTACCGGTATGCAGCATTTCTGTTTCCTGTGTTTCACTTCAGGGGCTGCATCAGATCGCACTGCGCAGACGCAGGCGACATCACATCCTCAAGCCCCATTCGCGGCATTATTTAGGAGATGCAGCTGCGTGAGTTACGGCTGTTTCACACATACTCCGTGTGTAGTGCGTATGCGGTGCGGTGTGTATGCAGGAGCAGCTCGTGCTATTGTGTTTTCACATGTGCTGCGTTTGCAGTGCGCAGCTGATCTACGGCTGTAATACCACAATCACAACATTTATTCTCTATTTTTTATTTCAAATCAATATTTCTAGCCTACATCCGTTATGTCGCGTTGTTGAGGTAGGCTACTGTGTAGATCTCTGCTCTGCTGTTATGCACGCACCGCTCCCGCGTGCGGTGTGAGCGCTCTAACCTAACGGGTGCGGGAAAAAATACACACCGCAAACGGAGTAGGCTATGTGTGAAACAGGCGTTAGCATAAACGACAACAAACGCAGTTAAGTCTGACACAGAGAAAGGGATTCGTCTTTGGGAGAAAAAGAAGAAATGACATTTGGAAAAACTTTAATGTCATCGTGTGTAGGCAACATGTTTGGTTGGTAAAATAAATATGTTCTAAATTCATATCAGAGCGTCTTCTGTGTCTGGAATAGCATTCTTGAGTCTATAAGGTAACAATAATATAATAAGATAGACTAACAATAATAAGATAAGATTTTTTGAAATGGGTGTGGCTAAAAGAAAATGTTGGTTTCGTCTACTACTAGGTATACATATTGACTGGGTTAAATAGAATTGCATTACTAAAATGAGACTAAAATACAATTTTCATGGACTAAAACTAGACTATGTCTTTCGTCGACTAAAACTAGACTAAAATGTCATCAGTTTTCGTCGACTAAAACTAGACTAAAATGTCATCAGTTTTCGTCGACTAAAACTAGACTAGACTAAAAAGAGTATGAACGTGACTAAAACTAATAAAAACTAAAATGACAGCTTGACACAAAGACTAGACTAAAACTAAAATTAAAACAGGCCGCCAAAAACAACACTACCTTCAACCCGTTGGACCCCATTGAAGTCCACTATATGGAGAAAAATCCTGGAATGTTTTCCTCAAAAACCTTAATTTCTTTTTTCGACTGAAGAAAGAAAGGCATGACATCTTGAAATTATTGGGAAATTTTCATTCTGGAGTGAACTAATCCTTAAAGGATGTAAAATAGGTTATTAATACCACTTCATGTTCTTTTTAAAGTCCCCCTGTGGTGAAAATCAAGTTTTTAATGTAAACAGACAAGTTTATATGTCTGTGTGGTGTTTTTAATATGCTTTATGACAAAGCATGTGTAAATTCATAATTCGACATCATTGCTGAGTATTTTCTCCTTAAAACTGCAGTGAATCAAAGACAGTCTCAAAAACACGCTTTGAAATCGCTGGTGTTTCTGACGTCACAAACTACCTTAACCAATCAGATCGACGTGTGATCGTCAACCAGTGGATCTCTGAGCTATGAGTGAGTGGAGGCGGGGCTCATTTACATATTCATAGAACCACGTATACTTAATGAGGCAATTAGGGTGTAGTTACATTCAAGCTATTTTAAGGCATAACGAATTTTTTTCAAGGAAAAAACTTTTCAATATGTCATTTTGGTGATCAAAGATGAGTTTTAAGGGATCATTGATTGACTACAGGGGGACTTTAACATTGCACACCCTTTAGTAAGATCATCGTCCTGTTCTTTGCCTGTAGTCACATCTGTTTTTACATGACTTGGCATATACTGAGATTTTCCGCTCTTCGAAGCAAGTTTAATGTTTAGCCATCTGTTATCAGACCAACATAAACCTTCTCACTGCCAGGCCAGCTATTCTAGTCAACAGATATGTTAGGTTTGTTTGTGTGGAGTTTCTAATCAATAAAGCGTGCGAGTGGAGACATCTGCGATTCCAGACTTTGATTACTCACTAATGGGAATATATTGCCAAACTCCTATCCTTCCGTCTTAGCACTGCTGGATTAACAGCGACTGCTGGAAGCTCCAGGCCATATTTTTTTACATCTGTAACACACACACACACACACACACATCTGTCATAAACGAGTTCCTCGAGGTCTGACAGCTGAACGCAGGGTCTCCAAGTGCAGTGATGAAGTGGTGTTTTCTGCTGAGAGGGTCAGAGGTCAACACGACCGTAGGGTCACACAGAGGCCAGCGGTTACTGTAAAGATTATCAAAACTGCGGTGTTTTACTCCTTTCTTTTTCAGCTTTCAGTTTCAATTATTTTCCATTTTGCTTCGTGTTCTTTGAATTTGCCTTTTTTCTATTTAATTTGTTTAATTTATCTTTCCTTTTGTTGGCTGTTTTTTTAAGTTTTGTTGTATTTGTTAGTTAAAATACATTAGTTGTATTTTTTTCTTTCATTTTTGTTTCCTTTCTCTTCGTTACTTTTCGTTTCTTAGTTTCTTAGTTTTATTGCTGCTTTTAATTTATTTTTGATCATTTTTTTTCTTTCCCTGACTTTGATTTGCTATTTTTCATAGAATTTTTTTTCTTTTACGTTTTTTAAATTTTTTGCTACATTTATCACTTTCTTTTCAATCAATTTCTTTTTATCAATTTCTTATCTTTGTTTTTTTTTTGTATTATTCTTCTGTTTTGTCTCATTTTTGCCTCTTTTCTTTAGCTTTTGTACCTTATTTTTTGCTTTATATTTTATTTTTTTATCCATTTTATTTCGCTTTATAGTTTTTCTTTTGTTCTATTTTGTTGTTTTTTGTTTCTCTTACTGTTTTTATTTTTGTCTCTGCATGCTTTTTTTAGTATACATTTTTATCTTTCCCTCCCCTTGTTTAATTTCTTTCTTTACATTTTTCATTTTTTTTTTCATTTTCACTTGTTTGGCTTTTTGCTTCTTTTTATACGGTCTCAAAAAAAAGTACAAAAGCTGTCATTGGGGTTGTACTCTTTCAAAAGGAAGAACTTTTGTACTTAAAGTGTGCATAATAGTATCTAAATGTTACATATTAAAACCATTTTAAAGAGTACCAAGTAGCTTTTTGTGAAAAAAAAAAGGTGTATTTTGGGTCTTATAGTCTTGAGCAGTCTTATTCCTTCTTCACTGTGGTGTGTTTTGACTGTATTTGGGTCTCAATGGAGCTATTGTCAACAGTTTCTGTAGATTATGTTGTAGTTTGAGCATGATAGACAGATTGTCACCTGGACGCAGCTGCCCAACACCTGTGTGCAGGAGATTTGAGCTGGCATATGTGGTTTCCAATGAAGCGGCTTCAGTTTGGGCCTCCTCCATTTGTTGGATCTCAAGAGAATTAAAAGCAGTGAGATAGTGAGAGCATTGCTGAATCTAGTGTTGTGCCAATATATTTGTGGTGAAACCTTTTTTTTTCTTTTCTTTTTTTTTTTGCAATTTGACAGACATCCCGGTATTGCAGTGGATAAATGCATCCTTGTTAACCTCTGGGCAGAGATTTCTCAGAAATTGGTTTAAAACTGACGTGGCCTAAAACAAACACTGATGGCATGTTTAATTTCCCTTTCGAGCTATAAAAAGCTGCTTGCGTGCTTATCAACCTCACGAATGAACCCGACTCGTCTAATCTCTGGATTAGAACATCTGTGTGTCATGAACGAAGTGCTCTCTTTGAGTCCAACGACATGCTCTCTTTGACTTTGAGTTGTCCTCATCTGCTCCAAGTGTGCCATGACTGTTATTTAGTGAGACCTTTGGAATAATCAAAGAGACAGAAAGCAAGGAAACATTATTTCCATGATAAATGTCTTAACATTCTTTTATAAGTTCTAAATTATTTTATAACTTTACAAGTTCTCCATAAGTTGTTTTATATTTTCTCTTTAAGTTAAAGGATTATTATGAAGGAACATATGAAGTTCTCTTATTTCTTTTAGGTTCTCTATAAAGTTATTTTATAAGTTCTCTTAATTATTTTAGTTTAAATGTCTCTATACTTTTTTATAAGATTTCTACGTTCTTTTATACGTTTTAAGGTCTCTGTAAGTGTTAATTTAGTTAATTTAATTTCTATATAGGTTATTTTATAAGTTGTAAGTTATTTTATTAAGTTCTCTACTAGTTATTTTATAAGTTCTCAACTTATTTTATAAGTTCTCTACTAGTTCTGTTATGTTCTCTGTAAGTTATTTTATAAGTTGTAAGTTCTCTGTTATTTTATAAGTTATAAGTTTTCTACTAGTTATGTTATGTTCTCAAAGTTATTTTATAAGTTTTAAGGTCTCTGTAAGTTCTGTTATAAGTTCTCTAAATTATTTTATAAATTATAAATTCTTACAGGTTATTTTTATAAGTTATGTTCTCTGATGCACGTTCAAATACGTCATTAATTAGTTGTTGAGATTGGTTTCTCACACACTGTAGAATTTATGTAAATGTCGTTCTCACTACTAACCTACATCAAGATGTTAGGTCTGGCAACTCACCACTGACATGCCTCAATCCGAGGGACGGGATAAGCGGTTGTCTTTTTAAATTACTCTGCACGCAATAGGACAGCGCTGCATCCAACCAGAGCAACGAACGGTTGTGGATGAGTGAGTCCCTTGCGGTATCCGGTCGTCAAAACTCTGAACACATCTTCCTTTTTTAAGAATGACTTAAGTGGCGTTCTCTTAACTCCAAGTCCTCCAGAGTCGCGGCAAAAGCCGATTTGAAAGGCCGCTGTTCGCCAGCAGCAGCGGTTGTTTTTCAAGTAGCACTCGGAACCATCACAACTATGCCGTCATTATGTTAAGCTCGCCCACCAACTCTACACGATGTGATTGGCTTGACTAAAGTGTGGTTTTTCCAGCTTGAAAGCCAACGGAGAGTTGCTAGACTACACTGGCTGCAAAATAATTTGCTGCCGCTAGGGTGCGTCTCGATTTCTTCGATCTCACTACCTGAATATTTTGGGAGTTAATTCAGTTTGCAGAATTTCAGTTGTCATCTTGTAAATGACTGAACTGTGTGTAAACAGTACAGGATTAAGCACTAAATAGTGAATTGACAACAGAGTTTAGCTCCAGTGCATGTGGCCTATAAGTACATGGAAAAAACATGGATGGATATCCAATGACTTCATGCTCGGCACAATAATCAAGATTCATAAAAGGCTGAAATTCAGGACAAGAAGTCACCATATTAGCCGCGTTTCCACTGCCGGGCCAGGGCTAACAGTGGGCCGGGCCAGTGGCCTCAGGCCTCAAGCACCGGGCTTGCATTTCCACTGCGGGCCAGTAGCCCCACAGCGCTGCCCTAAACCCCACCCCTAACACGCCTTTCTGGATCAAACATCATATAACCCAACCCATTTCAGTGGGTATTATGAATTTATTATTTATTTTTTAAGTTAGAAAGATAGCATGTATATTAACTCACCGGCCGTGGCTGCAATAGTGTCCCGACTTGTCTCGCCACTAACAGAGGGACGGTGACCCACCACAACGTCCATCAAGTCGAACCATGGAAAGTTCCTTCTCTGAGCTCTGCTTTGTCTATTGTGCGTTTTAATCGCCTCGTACTGCGCCCGCAACTTTATTTTTTCCTGATCAAGCCCCGGAAGTGACAGTGGAAACGCGACTGGCCCTGGCCCGCACTAGCACGGCTCGGCCCTGGCCCGGCAGTGGAAACGCGGCTATTGAACGAGTAAATTCAGGTGTGGCTTTATGACGATAATTTGGACGTTACTGTTTGCTCTGTAAATAAATCATGACATTTGTTCTTGTGCTTTTGTGGCTCTTGTGTTCCTGCAGACCTGTAGCTGGACATTTTGACACTTTCTGTGTTTTATAAAGCACTGAAAGGACAGATTATAAAGGTCAGCGGCACAGAGGGTTTCCTTCGGGTCACTGGATCACGCTGCATTAAACACTGACACCTCAGCTGGACTCAAAGGTTCACTGCTCTGAACACTACAATATAAAAACTAGTTTTTCTTATAAATGGTATATGTGAGTGTATGCAATCTGAGGGGCCTATTTTAAAGGGCCACAATTATGCTATTTTAAAGTTTCCTAATGTTGTTGTGGAGTCTCCTACAACATGTTTACGTGCATCAAAGGTAAAAAAACTGTTTAATTTCCTCATAATATACATTTGCACATCATCACATTTTCAATGATTCTCAAACGACTCGTCAAATGAATCAATCCCTCTAAATCCCTCCTTTTCGCGAGCTACTCTGTTCTGATTGGCCATAAAGCTCAGTCTGTTGTGATTGGTCTACCGTGTCCAGCACGTCGAGAACAAAAACGCCCATTGCCATAACGTCAGCTCTGCTTGTCCTGAGGCTTCCTACACTGTAAACTAAACACAGTAACGAACAATGACGTCGATTTGACCATATTAATGCGAGCGCGAGTCCGATGATGAAACACTGGAAGAACTAGTAATTCAACCCGAACCTCCATCGCAAGGATGACTCGAGCAGGACGTTTCTCAGTGATACGCTAACTGTAATTCCTCTCCATCAACAAACTGATTTTTTTTACTTGTACTAATTTATTTATAGAGTATTTTTCGAATATATTGCGGTGAACATGTGGAAACTATAGGCTATCAATAACAGTGCATGTACGTATGCAATGTACATTAGCCAAGCTCTAGAGTGAATGATCTGATGTAACATAAACGTTGGTAAAAACAAATATTTCCTCAAAATAGTGAGAACGACAGACAATCTGCATTAATAGACAGTTTTAGGTAATGGCCCACAGATGATCAGCAGAAGTATTTCAGTAATACAGTAATAATGTGTAATCATTTCAAGAGCAAGCAATTTGCGATTCCTACACTGAACTCTGAGATTTGAGAAGCAGTCGTCAGTAAAATAAAGGGAACACAGCAAAAGTTTAGGATTATACTGCTGTGATATCGTGGTAAAGATTAATTTTAACCACTGATTCTTCACATGCTCGTCCTTGGGGAGTGAAAAATAACTGGCTTTCACATTATAGAGCACAGCGCCGTCTTCTCGACATGATGCTGTCCAGTATCCACAGAAATCAGCTGCCGGTTGGAGGTTCAAGTTTTCCCTGGTGTCTGCACGTGCTATGCGTGCGCGGGCAATATACTAATGTTTCGTCCTGACGTCACAACGAAACGGCTTGTGACTCGTTTAAAAAAACGATTCATTTAATTGACTCAGAGTCGACTCTTTCTTACTTTTGAAAGACAATAACTTAATATACGGTGCACTTTCAGATTTAAAACTTTCCAGGATGTGTTCATTCACTTAGAGCTGTTACACACTACACGAAAGGTCATTTTCAAAAAGCCATAATAGGGGCCCTTTAAGGATCTAAGCTCATGGTCTAAGGCTACATTCACACTGCAGGCTGAAACGACCCAACTCCGATTTTTTTGCCCCTATGCGACCTGTATCTGATCTTTCCATGACAGTCTGAACGACACAGATCCGATCTTTTCAAATGCGACCCAGGCCACTTGGGTATGTGGTCCAAATCCGATATGTATCCGATCATTTGAAATGCGACCTCAGTCAGGTCACATGTATCTGACCCGCACGCCATTGATATGCGACAAACGTCATAATTCTGCGTTGAAGTAGGCGGGAATGAGAAGATAAGTTAGCTATCGTACGATAGCACGCACCTGTAGCTAGCCAATACACTCCAACGCGTTGCACTGTTATGGGCCGCCGCAGACGTGTCTCTTCCCGTGACAGAGTTAATCGAAGGTGCTCAAACATAATCGGAGGTGGATCTGGTCATTCGGAAGTTACTGATGAATTCTGTATTAGTGAAGCCACTCACATCAGTATCCCACCACTCCTGGCTGCCACTCCGCACCCACACGTTTCTCTGTACCGACGTTGCTACCACTGCTCCACAAAACGCCATGGCCAAAAAGCTTGCTCTCCTTTCTTAATTTTCATTCATGTTTAGCTACTTCCACAAACAACAAGTGAGTACTCTTCTGCGCATGCGGGTCATTTCACGTTCACACAGGAGATCACAAAAGGTCGCATTTAATTGGAAATGTGAACGGCCTTGCAAAAAAATTGAATTTTTTCAAAAAATCGGAATTGAGCATTAAGCCCCTGCAGTGTGAACGCAGCCTTAAGCACACTGCGCAAGTCCACTTAGTCGAGTCCGAATCCACTTTTGCTAGTTTAACGACGGGAAAAATGGTCGGTGCGTCCGGCGCATGGTCTAAAAGGGTTGTCCCTATTCTCTTAATGAGTATTGCGTGTGTTTTGGGTCGTAACGTGCAATAAACCAATCAGAGTCTCATCTCCTATAAATTTAGACCAGGTTTCAGTTGTTCAATGGTGCAGTCTATTTCAGTTTCCTCAAAATGGCAACGCCCCAACAATGTGCCTGAACACACCTCGTTTTCAGACCAGCAGCCCATGGGCGAACAAATGCATTTGCTATTTAAACAACGTGGCGCAGGATGTGAAATGATAACTGCGTCTGGCTGAAACTATCAAAAAACCTTGCGTCGCATTGCGCAGGGTGTATGATAGGCCCGAACTGTGGAAGCTCATAGTGTTTTCTCTCTGCGCTCACTTTTTTTCTCTCCGAAGTGTTGAAAATGAAAACAATATATATTCAAAAACAAGAGGAATTTATGAAGAGATCCTGATTGCAATGACATCTATCAATCTGTCTGATGATTCCTTGTTGTCAAGATGCCGTTTTGTACAAATGCATTAGACACACTAGTGAGGTTAAGTACACTACCAGTATCACTACTGCTGTTAGCATCTGCCGGACACCAATGATCCAGGCCACAGACGGTACTTCCCTCTCTATCAGAGATATTACTACAACAATCAGCTTCAGAGGGCTGGTTTTACCCGTCAAATTCCCTCTTTGCAAATCGCATTATGAGATAAATGAAGCGAAAGACAAACAGATGAATCATCTTTTCCTTTCCTTTCAAAGGCTAGTCAGATTAGTCCGAAAAAAAGATTGGTTTTATTGAACTATATTTAGCATTTCTTTGTGGGCCGTGTGTGTCTGCGTTAGTCCTGGTGAACCAAGAAGACAGAAATCACATGATCTTTAGAACGGCTTAACGGAAATGTTTAACTCAAAAATAATTTTATTAATCAAAGTGATTTAGACAATCTGGCTGTGACATGTAAACTAAGGAACTCTTTACTGACCAATCAGCATCCAGGAATTGTCCACCATCATGACATCACAGAACTCAACACCAAGGAAACTCTGGAAATTCTCTGGGCGCTGTTTGGGGAGGATTGAGCAGATAAACAAAGAGTGTTTACCAAAGAGTCGTTTTGCCAAACTGTGATGTCCTTGACTTTTCCATCTCCAAAAATAGTGCAAAGAATCCACAACCTGAGCAAGAACAGCTCTAAATCTACTTGAGCGCTTCCATGCCCCCCTTCACACTGACGTACTGTTGAAATTTTTCTTACATGAGTCACTTTTGATCGTTTAATATCAAAAAACACACCCAGTGAACTTTTTATAAGTCCATTTCAAAACCTAGAGAGCTGCCTACCGAGACAAGATGCAAGGTTGTTTCAAACAGCAGGCCCAGAATGCATTGAAATATGCGAATAAGCATAGCAGATGAAGTTAGAGAAATCTTTTTATTTAGTACTGGAAAAAATTAGCTATAATAGGCTATAGACTCATTAAAAACATACTACTTTACACAATTTGTGTGTGCTTTGTATTTTTATTCTTGAGAACCATTTACAACAAGCACATAGTACAACATCCACACACTCTCACTCTGTATTGCTTTATTGGACTTTTGATGGTAAAGTTTTTTTGTTTTTGTTTTTTTTTTGGCTTTATATCCTCTTTTACCTTTGCTTTTTCTTGGTCTTGTTTTGATTATTATAATTATTGTTATTTTTTGATTATTTTAACAGCATACTAGCATGGGTTTATTTTTATATGGCAGAAATACTAAGACTAGTATAATTTCCAATTTAAACTATTGTTACAAGTCATGTCGGAAAGATCGTATTTACGAGGGAGGGGGAAGCTCAGGATTTTCTTTAATGAGTCTTCGCATCTTCTTCATGTGTTTCAGGCCCCACTTCAGGTAGGGTTTAAATTGTTGGCAATTAAAACAGAACACGTTTTTACTTTTTAAAAATTGCAAGGCGCAGCAAAAAAAAAAAAAAAACGTTTTTAAAAATGTGACGTGTCATTTTCAAGACGCATACGCGGGATGCGACGCAATGAGCGCAACGGTCAAAGACGTCCTTTTACATAGAAATCAGGAAAGGGAAGGTAGTTTCCAATGTAGACAGAGCATGTTGAATAAGGATATTAATCAGATATTCATTTCAGACGGTTCTATTTTTATGTAATCTGCACTATCACCTGTCGGTGAGGACAATGACTTAGCTGACTGATAAGATCATTGCTGAGGAGGATTTACATAGAATAGCCTTTTATATTCATGCGAACAGGTGTAAATGTTAAAAACATCAGGGCTTTGTTTACAATGGCATACTAACTTACTGCTATGGTGCTCTGAGTGGTTAATGTGGCTTTTTTTTAGCTGGTCATGATCCAACTGGTGAAAATTTCCCCCTGTGGTAAATATCAAATATTTGTTATTTATATTTCTATATGGTGTTTTTATAAGACAAACTGTGTTGTCGAAATTCATCAGTCGACACCATTGCCGAGTATTTTATCCTTAACTGCAGTGAACCAAAAACACGGTTTGAAATCGCTGGTGTTTCTGACGTCACAAACTACCTTGTAACCAATCAGATCAACGTATTACAGCTTTTTTTTTCAACGAGTGGATCTCTGAGCTGGTGAGAGTGAGTGGAGGCGGGGCTCATTTGCATATTCATAGAACCACGTATAAAATGAGGCAAGAGTGTAGAGTTACATTCAAGATATTTTAGAGGGACTTTAATAACGGAGTTGGCTTACTCTGATTTTTGTATAGCTTTAGGGGTTTATTAAAGGGGTCATATAATGGTACATGCACTTTTACAAGTTGATTGTACTGAAATGTGTGTTGGCAGTGCCTGTACACAGCCATCATATAATGATAAAAATCCATCCAGTGGTTTTGTTTTAATCTCCTTATATGTTTTCCCCTGCCTCAAATCAAGCCGTTCGATTTTGTGACGTCACAAGATCGCACGCCCCTCCCACGACTGTTGATTGACAGCAGTGTTTCAACACAGACCCGCCCTCGCTCGTGAGTGAGATGTCAATCATAGTTCGTCATTGTTGATACACTGGAGCAGAATGGCGCCTAAGCGATTGTGGTGTTCTGTTCTTGGGTGTAATAAGGAACACAGCAGTCATTTTAATGTTCCTAAATCCGAACCGCTGAAGGCAGTGGCTGAGTTTTGTTTATGAAGGGAATATTTTCGACGAGCAACGTCAAATCATTTGCGCAAATCATTTCTCACCAGACTGCTTTTTAAACGAGGGTCAATATAAATCAGGTTTTGCTAAGAAGCTGCTACTGAAAAAGGAATCGGTACCAGCTATTCGTGTTCCTGCTGGACCTCCAGAAGAAGTGAGTGTAACGTTTCAGTCACCTTTATATTAATCTTTGCAAATCCCTTATTGCACGCTTGATTGTGGCTAATGTTTACACTCAGGGTGCGTTACGGCATGTAGGCTATTCTATGTAATGTTACACATTCTCAATATAATTCATAATCCCACGTTTATAATGAAAAACGCGTTATAGTTATTGTGTTATTAAAAACTGTGTACGCAGGTGTTACAGTTAACGTAACAGGAATATTAACAGGAATATCAATGCAGTTACAATACTATAGATGTACTTAAAAGTTTTAAAACATTTTCGTACTGCACTAAACATAAACATACAGCAAATTCTTAGGTATCCTTCAACTACTGCTAGAATCATTACTGACATGACCTCAAGTCAGTTTCAGTCACGATAGTTGTACCTAACACTGAGATAACGTCACGCATCACTGACAAGCCTACATTTTAGGGATGTAACGATTCACTCAACTCACGATGCGATACGATTCACGATACTTGTTTCACGATACGATTTTCTCACGATTTTTTTAACAAGTGATTAATTTAAGAAATTATAAATGAAAAAGTGTCCCTTTTATTATTTCTCAGACAAAATGCTGCACATTTCTTTTTAATTTTAAACTATATTTGTCAAATAAAAAAAACTATATTGAAATTAAAAAAAGAATCCCTTCAAGGTTGTTTCAACTCAGTCTTTGTGTCTGTCTGGTCAAGAGGGTGGACACTGGTACCTTCACACAATCAGTAAAAGACTATGTAAAATTAGTAGCACATTTAGAGGGGCTTTAATTTTGTTATATTATTACACTAGCAAGAGTTAAAAAAACACACATTTAGAAAAATATGCCATAACCATCAATAAATTATATATATATAAAAATATATATATCCATGTACACATTTAGAGAAAGAGATAGTAAAATAAATACAACACCTGGTTGCCACGGAAACACTGATTCACCTTGTGATCTCCGTGGCTCTCGCACTTGTCGTATTGATGCCATTTACATGAAAACGGAGGTGACTTGTGCTTCTCACGGTGGTGATTATTATTAGTCTACGGAAGGTAAAAATGCCGCCACACCTCCGATTTGAATGAGTCACCGTCAACATCTACGCTTGCCGTCGCCATGTGTTTAACGGCGCGTGCACACACTGGCGCGGCGCGAGCGGAGCAAACCGAGCATTTTCAGTTCATTCCTATGGAAGTTGAGATTGGCTTACACAAGCTCAAGTTTAATGAATGAAGTGAAAACACTCGCTAGCTTCGCGCCAGTGTGTGCTTGCTGCTATTGTGCCTGTAAGAGAGGTTCACAAGCTAGTACTGTAAACGGCTCTGCTGTTTAAAACGTGTATCGCGATTCGTTTAACATTTCAACCGACTTGAATCGTCACATATTTGTATCGATTTTCAACCGGTTGCGAGTGAATCGTTACATACCTACTACATTTACAAAAAAAAAAAGTTTTTCAACATAAATCTGTCAACGAACTAACCTATAACTTAAAGTAACGTTAAACACATAGCGTTTGTATCTCACAACTCTAACGTTACCCTGCCAGTACATACAAAAATAGACCAAAGTGACATTGTTAACCAACCATTCTCGTCCTGTTCGAGCCTTTCTTCGGGGCGTCATCTTGTTTCGGGTCCGACTCCGGTTCAAACTGATATGGTTGCACAAAATGTGTCCTCAGAGAGAATCCCGCTGCCATAATAAACCCTCAACTGTTGTCAAGTCAACACTCCACGTGCGTTGTGTCAAAGCGCCCACAGAACAGAGGGGCGGAGTCAGCGAAGCTCATTATCATTTAAAGGCACATACACTTAAACGGCGTGCTGAAAACAGAGCTGTTTTTGAGCAGGTAAAATGAGTGTTTTCTTACAATACTATTGAGAATTTTTAATAAAAGTATATTACAAAGTTTTCATTTAGACCCTAAAGATTCATATTAACTTGTACAAAAATGGCATTATATGACCCCTTTAAAATCACTAGCTTTATTAAATAATAGGAACAGTGATACTTGCCTTAAGAAACACCTCAAATGGATAAATTTTTAAAACCGTAGTATTTTTTTCTGTTGTCACCTGCCCTTATTATGTTATAGATTTAATTCAGGAATTGTAATAGTGCTTTTTTATGTTTGCTTGTCATATTGGATGACCAAAAATGAGATTGCAGTTAAAAATCGTATTGCTACACCTTCGTATTCATTCAAGTTGAATGCATTGAGTGCACATTTTGAATAATGTAGTTAGTCATCCAAGTGTTTTACATATACACACAGGAATTTGCACACTAAGAATAGGCTATACTTCAGAAATAGTGTGAATGAATATGCATGCTAGGTAGTTTGCTCTTTGTGAACATCACCAGTGACTGTTGAAAGTCTCATGATGATCTTTTTTCCTGCAGCTGTCTGTTGGTTCGCACACACATGCACTCATGCATCCTGTTACACACTTCCCCTAATGAGGTTTACTCAGCAACAAGAGCTCTCTGCTGTTCTCACGGAAACAACGCCGTGACATCGCCCGTCCATCAGCCAATCTGAGCGCGGCCTTCCTGGATCTGCTCTAAATCGCTAACATCACACCAACCAATCACCCTCATATCATTCATAAAGTCTCTGTGATCTAAATGGCCCAGATCATCTTTGTCTTGAGATTTGCAGGAGGGATTAACTCAAGAATACCTCATATGTAGAATCTGACAAAAGCCATTTCCTGTTTTGATTGTGTTTACAGGAGAGCGCCGTGGCAACGCTTCAAATATTCTACACTCGTCAGTCGTCACCAAAGTTCCGAATTGAATTTGCGACAACATTCTGACCAGGAAATCACACAGATGCAACCTGGGATAGACAGGTGCCTTATATGGCGATCATTAAAGATGTTTGACAGTCAGCGTAAAGTCCAGTATATTACAGCTTTTTCTCACCCATAACCATCCATTTATGGTCTGATTGACATGTAAAACCAGGCATTGTTTTACATCTTGTCTAGGAGTGGCTCATTTCGACATCCACACCAGTTTTCTAATCTCCAAATTTCATTCAAGATTACCTTTAAAAACATGCCAAATCACCAATTGAGGATATATTTAGTTTCTTTAGCTCTAAAAAAAAAACATTACTTTCATCTGTGCTGATGCTCTTTTTTTTTTTGGTTCTGGCATATTTCACTTTTAGTGTCACTTCGTTGGTTTTGTTTGTGACAGGGTTATTTTGTTAGCTACATTTAAAACTAAAACCATATTCGTCGCTTTAAATAAACATTTCTGTCACTTGAAATAAGCGCAAACTTAAAAACTCTACACTCTACAATAAATTATTAAAAATGTAAACTCATTTTATGTCAGCTAGTTTCCAAGGCATCATTTATCATTTTATTTAGTTGAAGTACTTTGAAGAAACTTGAAGTACTAAAATAACAACAAAAAAAGTATTAAAAATAAATGAGAACAATATAGACATACATATATATATATATATATATATATATATATATATATATATATATATATATATACACTAAAACTAACTAAAATGAAAACAGAAAATTTGAAAATAACAAACTATAAAAGTATATCATCGATACTAAAATAACAGGTTTGTGTCATTCTAGACGTATGACTTTAAATGGCTTTGTTACTCAGTGACACGATTACAGAGAAAAAAATAAGTTTGTCTGAATATTGTGTCTAAGACATGAGTTATTAAATATAAACGTCTTGTTGTTGAACTATAACTCAAAAGCAATATCTCACTGGCAATCTGTTGGTCAAAATATACGTGGCCTTCTGTCTATGGCTGAATCCCTGATATTTGCTTATGTGATTTTTGATTAAATAATCTGTATTTGCATTATTTTAGCGAATGCATGTTGCACATTCTGATTGCGGATATCTAGTTTGCTCATCCGAAACTCTAAGATTTGCTGTGATGATCCTCGGACATCTGTCTGGGAACATGTATAAACACAACATATATCAGCTTGCTGGACTTCTGAAAAAAACCTCTGACTCTCAAGCCAACCAATCAGATTGGAGAAAGCTCTTCCCCCGTTCTGTGCGCAATATGCATCAGACACTATGGCATATGTTTGTTCTTGTACCTGCACATATTTGTGTACACCGATCATTAAGCACAAACATCTACTGAAAAGATTCTTCTGAGTTGGTTTTAAAACATTCTCTCTCTTTTTCCCCCTGTCTGATTCGATTAGTTGCACTGAATGGCCGTGGTCAGGATGAAAGGCTTGTGGTTTGGCTGTGATGTCTTTCTCCTGCATGAATAAGCATATCTTAGCATCTCCGGACCCCCAGGGGCCTCCCGGACACTCTCCCCTGCTCCAGGCCTCCTCTCCTGGGACGCGGTTTTCCTGACTTTCTACTGCTTTAGATGTCATTGCACATCTAGAAAGGTCAAACATAAGACAGAGCGGCACCTTTTTCCCCCTTAAAATAAAGCTTCCAATTATTCTCCAAATAACCATATAAGCTTTAGAAATGTCCTGATACCCTGTGAAGTTCTTTTTCGATCAGAAGTTCAAAATATATTTGCAGCGGTATACTGGTTGTTGACATCACGACGACGCCGTCCACGCTTCTGCGAGCGACGTTTAGATGAATATGTAAATAAAATATGTCGCAGGCTTTTCTCTCAATAACAAAATAAACACACAAGAAAAATGACAGCGGTGAGAAAACATCCGTTAAGAAAGCATCTGATTATAGCGATGTGGGTATTTTTGCATCAGTGATTCGGCACTGTCAAGTCACGTGACATTTATTTATATACAATTTTGTGCAACAGATTGCTTTAAAGCAAGCAACTTTAAGGCCTGTTCACTCGTGTTTATTCTACGCATGCTGCAGTTTTGTCATCTGCCGCTTTAAATGCTCGAGCTCTTTAAAGCAGAATGGATTCTGATTAGCTGTCGATGTTTTTGTCATTCAGGAGATGGAGAAAAAAAATAGAAAAGTGATGACAATATTGTTCTTCTGTGTCATTATCATTATAGTTCTGTAGTAGACTCTGCTATCCATTGAAATTTAGAATGGGTCGTGTCTCGACTTTTTTTACTATTTTAGGATCGCCTCTGAGCGCTTCAGAGTGGCTGTCTACGAGCATACTGAAACATGTCCTTAAAACAACCCTTAACGTTAGTTTTCAAAACTGTGCAACTCACCGAGTGGTTAGTGGTGTTCGTTGATGATTAAAAACAAATATATCGGCGCAATGTATGCTTTCAATCCGTGTTATTTACTATAGTGGAACTATTTTTTCAGATACCTCACAACCGCGTATAAACTTCCGCTGGATATTTGAGTCTGAAGCGTTAGCACACTCCCGACCACTTGATGGCGACAACCACTTTGCCGCAGTTGCTCTGCTCACGCTAGCCTTCAGAGAGACGGAGAACCGAGCGAAAAGACTACAACCATATGTAAACAGACCCCTTTCGGTTTCCGGTGCGCATTAATATCAACAAGCACTGAGGCTCCAACAGACATCAATGGAATTTTAAAAAATGGCAAATAAAACACGACGGAAACTGTATTTCGCTACGCTACTTGTTTTGGAACATCAACGAACACCACTAACCACTCGGTGAGTTGCACAGTTTTGAGAGCTAATGTTAAGGGTTGTTTTAAGGACATGTTTGTGCATGCCCATAGACAGCCACTCTGAAGCGCTCAGAGGCGATTCTAAAATAGTCAAAAAGTCGAGACAGGACCCATCGTCAAAATTTCTAAGTCCACCACTCTAGTTCATCCAGCACACACTAGAAAATAGACTCAAAGTGCTAAATACCGGAATTATCCTTTAAATTATATCTTAATATTTCTCGTTCTTCAACAGGCTTTTACAGTATTAAACATGAAAAACAGTGTAATTTTTTCAGTAGAAGTGCAACTTTAATTTCTACTATAAAGCAGCTCTTCAGCAGTGTTTGGAATAACGCCGTTTAAAATAACGGCGTTAGGTAACGACGTTATTTTTTTCAGTAACGGGGTAATAATTAATTACTTTTCTCGTCGTTACAACGCCGTTAACGTTACTGGACGTTAAATGCGATCCGTTACCACGGGTGTCAGTTTGGTTTGCAATGTGCTGGGGACGCATTCGGAAGTGCATTTTCAGAAGTGCTGGGTACAAACTTGTCAAACTGTGCAGCCTCTCTGCTCAACCCGTAAATAAATCCATCGATCCGTAGTTGTCTAGTGGTAGATTGTTTGCCAAGCGTGTCAGGTTATGGGTTCTAATCCACGCTAGTATAGTTTTTTTTCTCCGTATCAAAACCGAATATGTTCATCAGTGTTTACAGTCCATATCAAGCAGGGAAACGTTTGTGGCTTTTTATTTTGTGATTTCACCGGAATGAATAGAAAGTCTCCACAACGGCGATAGATTGAAGAGCGCGCATCCGAGTGAAGACTGCGTGCGGCTCGCGCGTCACAAGAGAACAACTGCAGCCGCGGCAACGAGCGCTCAGCTTGAGTTCAAAACCAAAACAATTTAACGCTAGATCTCTTATTAAATAGCGAACTAAATTAATGCTCTGCTAGTTAACTGGAGATGTTTTATTTATTTGTTTCAAAAAGTGCTGAGTACAAAATGACTATGTGTTACTAGCCTATGCATTAATTGAATAAACTGTGTAATCCGAACGCACCCCTGGCTCACACAGCTAGTGAGGAGCTGGGTTAATAAGTGCAGTGAAGTGAAGTGCAGGATAAACCTCTTGTTGTCTGTCGACGTGCAATAAATATAGAAAGTTATGTACAAACACCTGCCATGTTTTAACTCATTTCAACTGACTTGTGAAAACTGCAAAAAAAAAAATCTTTGACATAATAGCAACTTAACAGTAACGCAAATAGTTACTTTCCCTGGTAACGAGTTACTTTTATTATAGAGTAATTGAGTAACTCAGTTACTTTTTGGAACAAGTAGTGAGTAACTATAACTAATTACTTTTTTAAAGTAACGTTCCCAACACTGCTCTTCAGTCTCACGTCTGACATCGACGGACTGAACGGAAGAAATTATCCGCGGAAGATTTCCACGTCCAAGAAGGCGGAGCCTCAGAGCCACGCCCACCTGTTAAGTAATTGGCAATGACCAATGGTAGTTCAAAGGCTGTTTCAAACTCCTGAAACGAGCTTTGTTTTGGACTTTTGTTTTGATTTTGTTCAAAATCCCACCAGTTTGTAATATGCAAAGAAAAATGTATTCTTGAATTGTTCAAGACAGACCGATGTCAGAAAGCATGTGAAAAGTCAATGTCTGTTTGTCAGATTGTGTCTAGGAAGCCTGCTGTGTGTGTGTGTGTGTTGGGTAACAGAAAGACGGGTTCTCTGTAAGAGCACATGACCGCTCTGTCTAGAATAAACCTAGAGACCCGCTGTCCTGCCAGGGCATATCGTTTACTGTACCACGCCTGACACCATGTTTTACCTCCTCGCTTACATCCCAGAGTCACATTTTATTGAGGCTCAAAGGTTTCGCAGGAGCCTTTCAGGAGTATTCAGTAGAAGTCGCTGTGTGCTTTCCTATTTAATCTCATTGCTATCTAATATTTAAGATCTTAAAGAGAAATCATGTATGATTTTAATCTTGCTGCTCTTTCATTATGCAGTCAAGTCACCTTCATTTCTATAGTGCTTTATACAATACAGATAGTTTCAAAAGCAGTGATAAACAGGGAAATAACAGAATAAATTATGCAAACTACAAATATGATAAAGAAGATAATCAAATTTTGCTGTAAAGCAGCTCTAAACAGACAATAGTGTCATTATTCAGCTCAATAAAGTTAAGTGTTGATTCAGTTCAGATCAATAACAGTGTAAAGTTCAGCTATAAGCAGGCTAGTGTCATTATTCAAACAAGTTCAAGTTTAAAGCTGCAGTCGGCAAGTCTAGCAGATTGAGTGGACTTAGGCAAAATTTTGAATGTTTACTACTCTCATGCCCCTCCCCCACTATCAACGAATACCCTCCCACCGAGTTCGTGCTCGTCAGTGCGTGTGCACCTGATTTTCTGTGTCAATTTCACTGAATATGATCAAAAAAAAATTTTTGCCGATGGCAGCTTTAATGAATGAGATTAAATGTAGTAGTCCATTTATTATCATCTAAATCAGTGGTTCCATCCCTCCAACACCTGATCCATCTACTCAATGTGTTCAGGATTACTAACATCCAGGCAGGTGTGTTGGAGCTGGCTGCTGCTAAACTCACAGATTTATATTTTCTGTCTGCCGGACGAGTCAACGCTTTAGTCAGTGTTGAGAGATTTAACAGAAAAATCACAATGATTGCCTCAGACTTTGTTCAGTTGTTAGAGGATATCAAGCTTGTTTAAATCATTTGAGCCGCTTTTACTTATTGTTTACTTTTGTCATGTGAGAATTCTTTAGGAATGAGTTAGTCTGGTAAGTCGGAAAATGTATAATGCTTAGTGCTTTAAAATCTGTTCTGCCGTGTGGTGTATTCCTAGCCTGGTCCCACCAGACTCTCGTACATTTCATTTGTACGGTCTGGCACCTCTCCATTGACAAGCGTTAACTTCCTTGTAGGCGGGAACTCTATTGAAGTCTAAAACTATCGGATCTGCCCAGAGTCACTCTATCTGCCATAACCAATCGCTAACGTTTGGTCGTGACATGTATTTTCCTGAACCCCGTGGGGAGGATGGCCATAAACACAAAACTAAGCAAAGATTGTTCTTGCTCCGGCTTTAACTTGCGAGCATATTTGGCAGCGTTGCCACAACGGACCGAATGGCTTCGCTCGCATCTTTATTATTTTGAACTACAACTCAAAATAGCGCACGAGTCGACATCAACGTCATCGTTCTCAGCCACTCCCTCTGTTTGCTGATTGGCCCGGTAAAAAATTGATCGGAGAAAACCAAAGTCTACAGCACAATCCCAGCGGTAGTACTGAAGGAAAATGAAAATTGAGCGGAAGTACGAAGGAGAGCGGAAGTACGAAGGAGAGCGGAAGTACGAAGGAGGGCGGAGTCAGGCTAGTGTATTCCAGCCTTGAGTTACTTCGTCTCAGATGTTTCTACCAAGATTTGGAATTAAAAAAAGAAAGGTGAAATAGAACCGAATGAGTCAGTTGTTGTCATGTAAGAGTCTAGAGAGTCAAAATCATAGACTGTAAAAAAATATGGACGTAGTGTCCGTGACGGTTTCTGAAGACCTTTTTTGAAGCCTAAAGTGGGCGTGGGCGTAGCCGAGTATCACCATCTTATCAGCGTGTCGCTCCCGGATACATTTATTTTTGCAGTCAGACTATTAGCTGAGATAACTGAGGAACAGCTCAGGTGGTCATTCTTCATACATGGATTTCTCAGTTTTACTGTTGACGATTTGACCGGTTCTTCGAAGCTCATCCTAGAGTTGCTGTCAAAGCAACAAGTCCGTAAGCTTAAACCTGCTCAGGAGAAGCTTATTCCACATAAAAAAGATTATACTGCTTCTTTTTAAAGTCTTTGAAAGTCTTTCTTAGCCATTGCTAGATTGCTAGGCCATTTCCTTTTTAATTATATGACGTCGTTACGTTGCTGTCTTGATGCCAGCCAATCACTTTATTGCTGATCAGGGTTTCAGGTATCGATATATATATATATGCTTTCCAATTAACACGCAGTAATATCAGACAACTTAATCCAGATATTTTATATTAAGCGAGGTTCAAAGAACGGACCCCAGATATTTTCGACATCTCTTCTGGAAGTCTCGCAGACACACGGGAGATAACTAGGGTTTATTCTGCAACTGAGAAACAGGAGACTTCAGTAAAAAGTCTCAGTTTTAGATCTCGCTGCGGTCTAGGAAAAACTGATTTCGCGTTCCCTACAGACCGATCTGTTAGAAACTCGTTTGTCTTTGTTTTATCGTTCAAAGCGAGGTGAAAAGGTGTCGTTTGCGGTTCGATTCAATGTCAACATCTCATGATGATGTTGGCTGCAGTGTTTGAGATGCATTCGTTCAATGTTTCACAGAAAACCTCGTTTATCTGTCGGCCTGTTCTTGACGATTTGTCAAAGCAAATCTGCCAAGTCTCTCTCTCTCTCTCTCAGCATGACGGCAGGCAGAGAAGATGTAAAGGCGGCTCACGGTAAAGCAGCCGGACCTGTGGCGTTCGGATCCAGGGATGTGTTTTGGCTTCAGGGCAGTGGAACGAGCCTGTCTGATCTTGTCTGCTTGGCATGCAATGGAAAATACCCACCTCTTACAATGAAATCAACGAGAGGCAGAGGTAAAAAAAAAAGTGTGTGTGGATCTGACATATGCATGCGAGCGAGCGAGAGGAGGATACAAGACTGGCCTCTAGGAAAGGAGAGGCCCTCCTGCCTGTGGTATTCTGGGTGCCTCCGTGTTTAATCACAATACCAACACTCGGAAAACCCGGAGCGAGAGACGGACTGATATCAACACACCGCTGGAGATTTGTGAAATCATGTCCAGGTTAGATATAAACACAGAATCAAGAGGAAAAAACTATTATAGTTGGCTTGTGAGAAAATGAAGCCAGTGTGTGGGACCATTACGATTTACATCACATTGTGATGTTCAATTAATTCAAATTAAGCACATTTTTGCATTAGCAATTAAAGAAAAAAAACAATTCAGCAAAACATGGTCAGGTCAAAGTGTCTGAATAAATGTTACATTTTCAGTAGTCACTGTATGAATAATTTTTGGGTATATGTCACTTTTTGCTTTATTTGTGCTATCCTCAGTTACATAAATGATAGTGTCCTGCACCCACTAGTAAAAATTAAATCTGGTGTCTGAATAATTTTTGGTTTGACTGTATATCAAATAATTAGAATAAAATAACAAATACACTATTGTTGCAATTAATATATACATATTATTTATATGCACATGAAATGTGTTATCATAAATTGAATCATGAATTATATTTATCATGCACATAAATAATAGTAGTTTAATTGATATCAAAGCCACCTGCAGATGCTAAAAAGACTGTTTACATTACATACATGCTTGTTTGAAAGACAAAATGAATGTTGTGTGGTTCGCTAATGATGTGTGGAATCGGGAATGTGTGGCCCTGACCGGCTGTTTTTAGAAAACGGGTAAGACATGCATTCTTGTCCCCTATACGGGCCTATCTATCGCACCTGAGCGTCTGTCATCAACCTAACCGCAGTTGAACAAGCAGAGATTAGTGCGCTGTTCCTCTCTCTCTCTCTCTCTCTCTCTCTCTCTCTCTCTCTCTCTCTCTCTCTCTCTCTCTCTCTCTCTCTCTCTCTCTCTCTCTCTGTCTCTCTCTCTCTCAGTCCAGCTCTTCAAGCCCAATCCACCCCTGGCTTTCCTTCTCGCATGTTCCCTGTGTGTAAAAGTAGGTCAGTGTTTGCTTTGTATTATTCAGCAACTGGGCTGATTGGAGATTGAGAGAGGGAGATTGAGAGTGAGAGAGAGAGAGATCTTTAATGCGATCTCAGGGTGGGATGCATGCAAACCCAGGCTGTGTCATTGCATTTGTGTGTGTGTGTGTGTTTTGCAGTCTCATGCCAGCAGCCCATGTCTCGATGGCTCATTAGCAGGAGTCGCTGCTCTGCGGGCTGGAGGTTGTCCGCTAAGGCCTTGCAGCACACAGCGCGCTACTGTATCATACCCTCGTCTGCCGCTCTCTCTTTCCCCTCCCAATGGCTCCGTTCCCTATGATCATGGCCCGCTGTACTTTCCTCTCTGGCTGTCTGCTGCATTCCTAAGTCGGAGGAAGTCCGTGCAGGAAAACAGCTCCGAATAACATTCATTATTAAACTGCATAACTAAAAGGATTAAAAAACAAATTATAAAAAAATTTCTATACAACGCATGCATTTATACAATATGAAGAGTTTTTGACAGGAGGACATATGCGTGTTTTGTCCGGCATTAGAAAGGTCACATCTTGGGTAGTAAGTGTATCACATTATGTTTTCATCAACTTATAGGTTATGAAGTTTACTGTAGCTGGGCACTCAGTTATATCTGTAATTTGGACGAAATCACATGTTATTAAAGACAAAGTTTTCTTTAAGACAGTATTGGGTATGACTCGACAACAAATGCTAGACTAAGACCAGTGCCGTCCTACTTACACACATAGGGCCCTGTGATACACCCGGTACAATGCAGCGACAGGCGTGAACAAAGTGTTTTTTGCTAGTTTCAGCCCAACGAGTTTTCATTTTCACGTTCTGCACCACGTTGTTTAAATAGCAAATGCATTTGCGCCCATCTCTGCACCCATGGGCTGCTGGTCTGAAAACGAGGTGTGTTATAGACTGCGGCATGTGCAGTAGTTTTTTTGTTATTTAAAGGGTACATTAGTCATGTGTGCCTATAGGCAGGTCCACAAAGTTGGTCCCGTAGATGGTCTCGCTTTAACCTCGCGCTCGAGCAGATCCGCTTCCTCGCTAGAGAAGCATTCAGTTTTTCCACTGTCAAAGTCCGCCATGGCACGAGCACAACTGGCTTTAAAAGGGATTGGGACATGAGACTCTGATTGGTTTATTGCACGTTACACCCAAAACACACATATTATTTAGGGCTGTGTTTTAGTTTCGTTTTGGATTCTGGCTTCCAATGATTTTCGTTCCTTCCTTTTAAAGCGGTGCGCTGCCACCCGTACGTAATATCCAAATCAGTCGAGGAAGCACGTCATAAAAGCGTATTAAGATGTGAAAGAGACGCTGTTCAACTATTGCTTTCTGTCCGCACGATCCAAGATGGAGAGAAAAGTAAGAAAGGGCTTCGGGAGTGCGCTTGAAATGATAAATACACACAGGGGCAGTTGTGGGCTAATGGTTAGCAAGTCTAACCATTTGTCACCATTTGTAACCAACTTGTAACCCAAAGGTTGCTGGTTCGACTCCAGTACCGGCAGGAAGGTAGATACCAAACCGACAATCGCTCCGCGGGCGCCATAGCATAACAACTGCCCACTGCTCAGGCGGTGTGTGTGTGTTCACTACTCCTAATGTGTGTGCAGTAACTTGGATTTGTTAAATATTTAAGACAAATTCCAAGTATAGGTTACCATGCTTGGCCTTCACATGTCGTTTTCACTATTAAAGTAACTTAAACACATTCAGTTATGTCTTCAGTGAGCATAAACAGCAGGGAAAGTAATCAAATGTGGCATTTGGTCTTAAAGTGACAACAGCCTGATAATTCTGTTGTCTTTGTCCTATTGTTTTAATTTTTGTATTGTATTACTGAACGTTTCAGCTTACTGTTGTTTGTTGACTGTGAAACTACTCTGAAAGAATAGATTAAGGGGTTTGGAGTCATTTTGAGGATTTTATGAACGCACTGACAGGGTTTTGCTTAGGGCCTCCAAAAGTCTAGGACCGGCACTGACTAAGACACTCTTCTTCGCTCCTCAAATACATAAAAAAGTACTTTTATATACAGTATATTACTTATAATTGTGTATAATCAGAAACAGGGTAAATAAAGAGCAGTTCTGGCAATGCAAACAAGCAGAGACGCTCAAAACTATGTGTTGCACTTCATTCAGGATAGAGGGGGGTGGAGTTATGAGGTTTGACTGACAGTGTGAGGAGCCAATGGAGTCACAAGGTTTAGCCACAACCTCTTTTTAATACTTTTCAATGGTTAAAGGGTTAGTTCACCCAAAAAGGAAAATTATGCAAGCAAAGATGCCTTTATTAACACCCTGTTCCATATGGATTACTTTTAGGATGGATGGATGGATGGATGGATGGATGGATGGATGGATGGGCAGGCTTTTTTTGGGCTTCAAAATCTTTTGTATATTTTCAAAATTGTAATATCAGATTGTGCTCGTCTGAAAGAAGAAAGTCAGTTAGATTGGCTTGAGGGTGAGTAAATTATGGTAGATTTTTTATTTTTGGGTGAACTATTCCTTTAAGTTTTTGCAAAAGCCACAGAAAGATGTGAAGGCTGACCAGTTTATGAAAAGAAAAGAAAAAAATGAAATCTAGAGATGCAAGGTTGCTGCCTGACAGCGACGAAATATAACATCATAAATCTATTTATATGAATATGTTTCTCTCCTTTGATGTGTTTAGCTTGCTCGGTTTCACTTCCACAAAAGTGAGACAACAAAGTTGACACGGTGTGTGTCTGTGAATAAACCAGCGCGGCGAGGTCACATATAGTTGAAGAAGTTTTACTTCCTGTCAGTCTGAACCAACAGTTTGTGGGATTTTTTTTTTTTTAATTCTCTTTGCTGATGTGATGATTTCTGCATGTGTTTGCACGGTGCGGTTGGATGTTTGTGCTGTAAACTATCTGAGGCCTTGGGAAAACTAACCTGGTATGCTTTTAAAGCACAGTTTCTACTAACCTGTACTAGTGATTGCATAACCACCATTACCGGAGACCTCAGATGCCCCTGTAATAGTTTCCTTATGATAAAGATACTGGCATTAGGCCACCAGGAAGAGTTCCAGTACCAAGCGTATCCGTGTATCTTACTATTTAGAGAGAGAGCGAGAGAGAGAGAGAGACAGGGTTATCAGGGTCAAACCAGTGTTGTCACAATATCACAATTGTTTCTCCTGTACGGCAATAAGAATAAATGGAGAGCAAATGGATTACGTCTCCTGCTTTTCAGATCTTTAAAGAACAACTGTAATCTCACATGTGTCTCAACAACAACATCTCAAATTGGTTTTTCCTAAGAACAAAATTCTAACTTGAATTAAAGGAATAGTTAGTTTACCCAAAAATGAAAACTAGCCCACGATTTACTGACCCTCAAGCCAATGTGTATATGACTTTCTTCTTTCAGACGAACACAATCAGAGTTATATTAAAAAATATCTGGCTCTTCCAAGCTTGATAATGGGAGTGAATGGTAACTTAGATTTTAGCCTGAAAAAGTGCATCCATCCATCATAAAAGTAATCCATATGGCTGCAGGGGGTTAATAAAGGCCTTCTGAAGCGAAGCCATCCGTTTTGTAAAAAAAAACATATTTATAACTTTATAAATATAATCGCTGGCTTCCAGTAACGACTGTAAGACTCCATTCAATGCTGTTATGAAGCTTGGAAGAGATGTGTTCCTGTGTTTGTTTTGACTAGTATAAATGGCCATTCTTTATGATAATGGATCTTACTTTGCATAAACTTGCATTATTATTATCATTTTTTTTTTTTTTGCTAGTTGATTCAGGTCAACTGATTTTCCATTTACTTTTAACAAAAGCATAGTAATCTTATATTTGTATATTCTAATAATTTTGCAATAATTGTAACAATTCACTAGTACCGTTCAAAAGGGTCGGTAAGAGGTCTATAATTCTCAACAGGACTGCATTTGATCAAAAATACAGTAAAAACAGTAATACTGTGGATTTTATATGCATGTACTATATATATATATATATATATTATATATATATATATTATATATATATATATATATATATATATATTGTCTTCAGTGTTACATGATCCTTCAGAAATCATTCTAAGATTTTTGATTATTATCAATGATTAAACGGGGTTAGATGGTTTCGTGGAAACCATGATGCATTTTATTTTTCTGGATTCTTTGATGAATAGAAAGTTCAAAAGAACAGCATTTATTCATTTGACAGAAACTTTTTTGACATTATACATGTCTTTACTGTCACTTTTAATCGATTTAATGCATCATTACTGAATAAAAAAGTGTTAATTTCATTCAAAACAATAAATCTAACCACTAACTTTTGAACAGTTGTGCATGTTGATTTTAAAGCTTATAATTAGTGAACCATTAATTCATAATACTTTACTTTATGAAAATACTTTTCTTTATGAAAACGAGCAAGACAAAAAGAACATTTGAATCATATTTGTAAGGATTGGTTAGTAGAAAACGTTTTCAGAGGCCACTCACTTTTTTTCAAGCTCTTTATCTGGATTAACTCTTATAGCAACTCTGTCCAACTGTGTCAGAAATCTGTCCAAATGTACTATTTGTACTTGTCTGTGGGTAAGAAGTCATACCGTACAGATAAATGACCCTGATGTGTTTAATCTCGTACGGTATTAAGATTGGAATCATGGGATAGGACAATTCATTAAACGTTTGGTGTTTGCACACGCTGTGCTCAGAACCTTTGGGACTTTTAACTGAGTCATAAACAAGAGCAAACTTTTTATACTTACACACTATAAGCTGTTTTGTATTGTGCTACTAAATCTCAAGTTATGAAACTTTAATTCATGCATTATCAGATGTACCTGAATATTACCTTATTTTTTCATCAATGTCATATTGCTTTTGAGCTGGTCTATCATTATTGGCATCATTGGTTCCACCAAGAACCTTTAACATCCATGGAATATTTTAATTCCACGACAGGTTATTTTAGATTATTTCTTTACACCAAGAAAAAAAGTTATTTTGAGAACTGATCAGACAATCGTCCGGTTGTTTAAACCAGTCGATACTATCCTGTCAATCAAAAGGGTGCGGGAAAACGTGTCAGACGCAACTCACACTGTGTGATAAAATCTCTCTTTTGTTGGATTTAGGGCAAGTTAACGCAACAATAACCTTTTAACGGTTAAAAAATAGCGACGTTAATGCAGCTTTTATTTGACCCTATGAATCACCCGTAGTTCAAGCCGGGTTGACTTGCCAGATATACGGGTTTTCCTACATCAAACATCATTAATGGCGCCTCCCGTCCAATAATTGCTTTGAGCTTTGTGTTTTCTTACTTTTGATAAGAAACAAAGTATCAGCTTTCAAATTCTGTACATTTTATCACGAAATTCATACAAAATATTAAGCGTTGTGACGCTCTTGAGTGTGACGTGAAATCTCTAGCACATCAGTTCAAGCAGCAGCGCGAGTATTTTCTTCCACTTTGATACAAATTATATCTAGAAAATACATGAATGAACATCAGAAGGTACGTTGAAAGATACAACTTACCGAAATCCATTTCATGACTCACGAGTTGCACATAAGGTAGCTAGTTTTCATAAACACTTCTTCATGGCAAATTTATTCAACCATGCGTGTAATAACAGTAAAGCTATTATAGTGTTTTTATAGCTAACTAACGAACTGTGAACACTGGATAACTTTCCTGAGGTAAATGCAACATGATATTGTTCACTGTTATTGACGTCTTGGTTGAAACACAGATTGGAGTGCAGATAATAAAATCTCTTGCAAATAATGCTACAAACTGGGAACCCTATCATTTGGTAGGCTACATTACTATAATATTAGAGGGTAAAATTAACAATAAAGCTATTATATTCAACTGCTATTTATTTCCAGATATGATACACTCAAATAAAAGCTGAAATGTTTGTATACAACTGCCACAGCAAAAACTCCAGTGTTAGGTTAAATTCTCCTGTGAGTTTATATGGCTCCAGACTCAAGTGTTAAAGTGTTAAAATATGAGTGTTAAATGAACACTGAAGCAGTGTTAAAGTTAATGAGATAATTAAGTGATTAATTGAGTGATGATTGAGCATTATTAAAGACACCTGATGTTATCAAGTAGAATCACTGAAGGAGAAAATCTAATTTTGGGGCTCTTGACTCCTAAACTATTAACTTTAGATTTAGTTTGGTTGTTGTAACTGAGTTATCACTGCCAGATGGTCAAAGAGAAAAGGTGATCAGGTGGTGTTGGTTATGTTTTGACATAATCATCATTTGACCAGGCTCTAAATTAGTTCAGTGATTCAGGTCAAATTATGATTTTGTTAAAACATAGCCAACACCTCATTTTCACCACAATCACATTTTCTCTTTGTTCATCTGGCTGTTGAACAGCCAAAAAAATCTAAAGTTATAAATGTAAAGGTTAAGTGCCCACCTAAAACAAACACTGATGTCCTAATGGTGTTTGTGGTAAAATGTTGATTTTTCTCCAGTGATTCTGCTTGTTAACATCAGGTGTCTTTAATAATGGTCAATCATCACTCAATTAATCACTTAATTATCTCATTAACTTTAACAATCTTGAGTGTGGACTCATATAAACACTGAGTAGTGTTAATTTAACACTGGGGATTTTGCTGTGTGCCGATATCATTCTGAATAATCGGCTATCGGTGGAGAAATTTAATATCGGTGCATCTCTAGTTTATAATAATAATAATAATATAATAAATACACTCAACTAAAGGATTATTAGGAACACCATACTAATACTGTGTTTGACCCCCTTTCGCCTTCAGAACCGCCTTAATTCTATGTGGCATTGATTCAACAAGGTGCTGAAAGCATTCTTTAGAAATGTTGGCCCATATTGATAGGATAGCATCTTGCAGTTGATGGAGATTTGTGGGATGCACTTCCAGGGCACGACGCTCCCGTTCCACCACATCCAAAGATGCTCTATTGGGTTGAGATCTGGTGGGGGCCATTTTAGTACAGTGAACTCATTGTTATGTTCAAGAAACCAATTTGAAATGATTCGAGTTTTGTGACATGGTGCATTATCCTGCTGGAAGTAGCCATCAGAGGATGGGTACATGGTGGCCATAAAGGGATGGACATGGTCAGAAAACAATGCTCAGGTAGGCTGTGGCATTTAAACGATGCCCAATTGGCACTAAGGGGCTTAAAGTGTGCCAAGAAAACATCACCCCACCATTACACCACTACCAGCAGCCTGCACAGTGGTAACAAGGCATGATGGATCCATGTTCTCATTCTGTTTACGCCAAATTCTGACTCTACCATCTGAATGTCTCAACAGAAATCGAGACTCATGAGACCAGGCAACATTTTTCCAGTCTTTAACTGTCCAATTTTGGTGAGCTCTTGCAAATTGTAGCCTCTTTTTCCTATTTGTGGAGATGAGTGTACCCGGTGGGGTCTTCTGCTGTTGTAGCCCATCCGCCTCAAGGTTGTGCGTGTTGTGGTTTCACAAATGCTTTGCTGCATACCTCGGTTGTAACGAGTGGTTATTTCAGTCAAAGTTGCTCTTCTATCAGCTTGAATCAGTCGGCCCATTCTCCTCTGACCTCTAGCATCAACAAGGCATTTTCGCCCACAGGACTGCCGCATACTGGATGTTTTTCCCTTTTCACACCATTCTTTGTAAACCCTAGAAATGGTGTGTGCGTGAAAATCCCAGTAACTGAGCAGATTGTGAAATACTCAGACCGGCCCGTCTGACACCAACAACCATGTCACGCTCAAAATTGCTTAAATCACCTTTCTTTCCCATTCTGACATTCAGTTTGGAGTTCAGGAGATTGTCTTGACCAGGACCACACCCCTAAATGCATTGAAGCAACTGCCATGTGATTGGTTGATTAGATAATTGCATTAATGAGAAATTGAACAGGTGTTCCTAATAATCCTTTAGATGAGTGTATATTAACATTTACATAATCTTAACAAAATGTGAAATTTGTAAGAAATTAGTATTATATAATGGCAGTTGTAGTGTCATACCCTTAATTCTGTATTTTTGTGCTCTGTTGGTCAGATGTGAAATGCATGTGGGTGTTGTATCAATAATGTGAAGCCGACTCAAAAACAGAATACATACTGAAAAGCGCTTCATTGAAAGCGTAGTTTGAAGAGGTTTTCACTCGGGTGAGTCAGACGCCCTTGAGATATTTTCTACATCAGATGTAAATCTATTACCATCCGATCAGGCTGTAAAATGATTTATGCAAAGTGGAAATATTCAGATGTACGTTACCCATGGCAACCCATCGCCAGCACTTTAATGATACAAACAGCTCCATGTCTGTTGGGGAAAATTGTGGTGTGTGTGGATTCATTCACATATCGCAGTTAGAATGAGATTAAAGGGAGAGCAAATGCTCAAATTTGCTTCTCAGATATTTCTCCTAAAAGATCCCAAAGATTACCTCATGTGTCTCCTCAGAGTCTCAACAATGTCTCAAACTGTGGTCAGATTTGGAAAGTCAGAGATCTCAATATGAACTCAAACATTTCTCATTAACGTCTTCAGAGATCACATGTTCTGAGCTGCTCCACGTTCATTTTCATGAGACTGAAATCAACAAGTTATGGATTGTATCTCGAGTGTGTCACTTTAAAACCCAGTTAAAAGAATAGTCAAAAGACTATTAGGAAGGCAAAAGGCAATTTCTGGTTCCAAGTTGTCAATATACAAATGTTCATCAAAACATGATTTTGTGAAACAGGTTGATTGGTGTCCTTCTACTGGGGATTCTAAGGGATTCATAAACAATTTTAGAAAATACGTTTTGTTTTAGGGCTTAATGTGTTTAAAATGTTAATTAAATGTTATTAAACATCTGATTATTAATACAATTGGCTTTTTAAAGACTGATAAGAAATCATGAGATTGCAGTGAAATTGCAATCACTTTATTTCAATTTATTTATTTGTTTGTTGAAAAAAGCATAAATATCAGATACATAGCCCTTTATTTAAATATTCAGATAATATTTTATAAATGTGCTTTAGTACAATTGCAATATAATTTATGATTATGAATAATATGATTACTAATACAATCTGCTTTCTAAAGTCAGGTCAGAAATCATGAGATTAATTGCAATTATTTTCTTTTTTTTTAAATTATTTGTAAAGAAAAAAAGAAAGGGGTTAACATAATAAAGAGAAATATTTTTAGATAATTTTATCTATCATTTTATAATGACAATATAAAAAGTTATTTAATTTTTAAAAACAATTAGTTAATTTTGTTGTCATTATAATATCGCACTTAAACTGAGTTTTTATACTCAATTATATAAAATAGTAGGTGCACTGTAAAACAAATTAAATGATCAACATACGTTTTTACATTGCCTTTTTATAAGTTATTCAAGAATTCAACTTAAGTTGAAATGACTTAAAGTAACACTAAGTAGTTTTTCAACCTTCATAATATATTTCCAAGACCCTTGTGATGGATCGACTTAAAATAAGTTAAATGACTCGTTTGCCATAGCCTGACGGGGTCTGTATCGCTTTTACTGGCACTATGTAACTTCGGGTTTCGGGTAGTAACCCGACCACAAAAAGAACTACAAAATTCGACTGCTTTACGTCAAGCGCTACAATAGTCATTATTTCGTTTTTCTTCGTTTCTGATGTCGCAATACATCATCCTTTCATGAAATCATGTAACATACTCTACCTTGTCTGTGGACATCGTTCATTTTAAAGCCGGTGCTGGATAAACAGCGAGCGTGCGTGAGACGGTAGGCTAAATTATTTACGACAGCGGCAATGGACAATTTTGTTTCCAACCAGTAGGGCGACCGAAGAGGAAAAGTTACTTGGTGTTACTTTAAACATCCAAGTTTATTGTAGGCTACTTAAATTTAAGGCAGCAATTTTTTTTTACAGTGGTATAAAATATAGTGTTATATATTTTGTGGATTGGCATCCAAACCTGCACTAGTAGATCTGGTTGTGAAAAGTAAACCTAAATGAAAAAGTTATTCGGGTAATGCAATATAGCCACTATACTGCTGTTTCATTTCACAGCTGATAAAATGCCTTAAGCCTCGTACACACCGGGACGAATATCGGGTCGTGTTATTCGTCAGCGTTTTTCAACGCGTTTTTTGTGTTCACACCCAAGCAATTTTTCACTGACGATGAGCTGAGTGAACATGCAAATTCATTCCCTGACATTACATGACGCTTAAAGTAAAACAGAAATACCCCGGTCCACAAAGTGGCGCTGCGCAACTTTACGCTTCTGACTCTCGCTTGTCACTCAGAAGAAGAGAGCAAGTTTGTTGTGTTTGTCATATAACGTTAGTTCTTTATTCCCGTTTGTGTCTCTTTATAAAGATACCAACAAGACCAGCAGCTCTACATTCATCTTGCCTAGCATCTTCCTCGTCTTATTTCTTCCCAGCAGAGTGTAGACGCTGTATATCTTCTTCGCCGTTACGTATGTGTGCTCAGCAAGACCGTTTTGTGTTTGAGCGCCCACAAGTTGTGTTTTACTGTAACTTCAGAAGCTCCAGACACGTGAGCAAAAGCGCCAATCTCATTGGTCGGATAGTTTTTGACGCGGCGCGTCAAACCAAAAAAACGAACCCGAGGCGTTTTAAAAAAAAAGACACTTTTACGCGTGGCGTTTTACGCGTCGGTGTGCACACTCACATTGGCACCCATTGTTTAGTCACGAGGCGTTAAACGTTGGCGAATATCGCATGCGAAATTCGTCCCGGTGTGAACAGGCCTTTATTATTATCTGTTTTAGAGCCTGACAGCCTCAGTCCACATTCACTTCCATTGCATGGAAAAGAGCAGCTCGGACATTCAGCAAAACGCCTCCCGTTGTCCTCGACAGAAGAAAGTCAGTCACACAGGTTTCAAGCGACATGAGGGTGAGTAGTAGATATTTGAGTTCAATATTCCCGTCATCCATAAACAAGCTCTTACTGTTTGTCTGTCTGCGCAGTGAGAACACCAACGGTTCTGTCAATCCTCGTCTTTGTGTGTGTTTCTTTTGTAAATAACCAAAAGAGCATCTCGTCATGTTCGATCTCACCTCTACCCACGCACTCGCAACTTCTGCTCAACAGCCTCCACTTCTACAACTACAACCCTTCCTCTTCCTCTTCCTCACTGCTGTTCTGTGGGAGGGGGTGGCGTGGGATCTGAGGAACATTGCTGCTATAGACAGAAATATCTAAAGGAAGCACATATACGCTCACGGTTGTGTCAGCCTTCATGTTATTGGCAGGGAAAAGCAGCGAGGATATTTCCATAGAGCAGAAGCAGAACGGTTTCATTTTTAGACGCATCACTCCTCAGCTAACAAACGTGTTAACATTCTCATTACGTTACACTCTTAGAAGAAAAGGTTCTATATAGAAGCTTAAAGGGTTCTGCAGACGCATCATATTTAGAACCTTTAAGTTTTAATTAGTACGATTAATCGCACCCAAAATAAAAGTTTGTGTTTACATTATATATGTGCGTACGGTGTATAACTATTTTGTTTATATTAATACACACACATGAATGTATATATTTAAGATTTTTATTTTATTTATATATAAAATATTTATATATAATATAAATTATGTATGTATTTACATGTAAATATTTCTTAAATGTATACATGCATGTGTATTTATATATACAAAATAATTATACGCAGTAAACACACATATTATTTAAACACAAACTTTTATTTTTGATGCGATAAATTGTTGCCCAGCACTAGTTTTAATTTTTTTATTTAATTTAATTCTAATTCAATTTTATGAATTAAGCAGCACATAAAAATGTTTTATCGTAACCCCTTTAAAATTAATGTATTATGCAATAGTTCAAGACAGTTCTCTTTATAGAACCATTTAGACATGAACCCTAGAGGTGTAAATAGAACCCCATTGAACCTTTTATTCTAAGAGTGAATGAAACTAAATATTTCTGAATGATTAAAGTCTCCATTTGTAAAAAAATGTTTAACAAACATTCCGTTTTATAAATCTGCAAACGTTATGTGAACGTTACTTTTGAATGTTCTCTGAACGTTCTGAAGCAAGTAACATTTAAAAAGTGTTAGACGAACATTCAGCTAAAACGTTTCAGAAAAAAACATTCCATGAATGATGTATAAATTATATTTTTGTGCTAACGTTTTGAGAACATTATTAAAGACCACATAACTTTGAAGAAATATTCTAGTAATGTTACTTCACTTGTTTGTTCACCTTGAACATTAGCTAAACTTCTGAGAATGTGTGCTCAGATTACACTGAAAAACTTGATGTAAAAAAACTACACACACACACGCACACACACACACACAAATAAAACCAAAAAAACATGGTTACTAGTTAAACCATGGTAACCACAAATTAACCATGGTTTTGCTACACTAACCATCGTTTAACCATGGAATTTGTAGTAAAACTCTGGTTATACAAATGGTAATCACTGTAAAAATAAATGGTTACTACACTTTTACCACAATAAAACCATGGTTAATTTCTGTAAGGGTGGTGAGGACACACACACACACACACACACACACACACTGTAAAGTACTCTCCCAAAACTATACTCCTGCTCCAATATTTTCTCTTTAGAGTGAGGTAAGGTCATGTATATTTTTACTCTATAATCATCGGAAGAACCTTTCACCAAGGTAAGAATAGAGTTACTAATCGGATTAAAACCATGAGTTTAGGAGTCATTCACTCTTTACTTGTCTTCACATCCCTAAACTTAGAACTCCAGGATTGAATTAGCATGTTGGTAATGGTGAAAAATAGCACTAGTTTCAGCTTGTTAAACACACACATCATTGCCATCGCTGATCCTCTCTCATGCTGACTGTAATCTAAAGTAGATGCAAATTCATTTGTTTTCCATTACTTTAAGATGGATCGTCCCTCATCTGAGAATGGATCCAAAATGTGCAGTGCGACTGAGAAAATGTACAGTCGAACGGATGGATAACAGTCCATAATAATATTCACAACTCATATTATCCAAATCACCTGAAGTCACATGATGCAGATTAAAGTTAAATTAAACCATTACAGAAAATCTTCAGGGAATGTGCATGGAAGTGATTTGAGAGCTCATTTTAGTGTGAATTATTCCTTTAATTTTGGACTCTGCAGGGAACGAACATGATTTAAAGCTCTTGCAGTGATGCTGTGAAGCTCATGATCACTGTGAATGTTTACTTCGGTTACAGTGAATGTTTTCCACTACAGGACATCCAGCTCTGAACTCCAGGGAGTGAGCGAGACACTCGGGTCTCTGAAGCATCTGAAACCGCTGTGTGGCTCAAGGTCTGTGGGTTTAAATCCCCTGGAGGAAAGTTGTACAGATTTACAGTTCGCTGCTGGTGTTGTTCTTCTCTGCTTGCGCTGATCTGTTGCTTCTAAAAAAAAAATCTAGTATTAATAATTATCATATGTAGATCTCTATCAGAGTTCCTTGTAAAGAATTGTCTATAGTAAAGCACAACCAAAACAAAGTTCTGCCACAAAATGCATGCAGTTTTGGTTTTTTAGTCACATAGTGCACCTGTAAATTACAGAAAATTAACAGATTTTTCTGCTAATGATAGATCTCTGCCCATTATAGCACGCTTTGTTATTCCATTCTACAAATAATATGATCTGGGTGTTCATGAATGTTTCAGTCCTTAACAGCAGCCATCTCTCAGTAACTGAATCGGGCCCATGAGCGCTGCCAGTTTTTTCCCAGCTCTGTGAGAAAAAAGAGATGTGAGAGGAGAGACGGGGAGGTGTGAAACGCCACGCGCTCCCAGACGGGAGACGAGCAGCATTTCCAGGCAATTTTATTACTGATTCTATGTGAAAACAGGACTTTACTTGCTCGGTTTGTCAGGAAAAGAGTTTAATGCGACATTCTGGAACATTTACAGAAACAAAATTTTAAACGTTACTTAAACCATCTATGACCACCCACATTTACATTTCAACGCTTGTCCAGAATGATAACTATAAAAATGTATATAATAACTATATTAGCGTCCACACCAACACACTCTTATTTTTCAACCCTATTAGAAAAAAATAAACAAAACCCTAGGTATTTATTTGAATTAACGAAATTAACGCAAAAAATAGTACAGACGTTTCCAAGCAGCACAGCAGTAATGACTTTATGAACTTCTTTACTTACAAGATTGATAATATCAGGGAGAAAATTATAATAATGCAACCGTCTACTACAGTTTCGCATCAGGCAGTGCATTGTAGTCTCCCTGAGGAAAATTTTTATTTATTCATTGCTATGGAAGAGGAAGAATTTTCTAAACTCATTAAATCATCTAAATCGACAACATATGCTAGACCCTATACAGACTAAACTATTGAAAGAGATGCTTCCAGAGGTCATAGATCCTCTTCTTAATATCATTAATTCATCTTTGTCATCTTTGTCAACTTTTAAGGTGGCTATGATTAAACCACCTTATTGATCCAACAGAATTAGTAAATTACTGGCCGATTTCGAATCTACCTTTTCTGTCAAAGACACTAAAAAAGGCAGTATCTTCACAACTATGTTCCTTTTTAGAAAGAAATGATATCTGTGAGGTTTTCCAGTCAAGATTCAGACTATATCGTCACAAATGATTTGCTCTTATCATCCGATCGTGGTTGTATCTCTCTATTAGTGTTACTCGATCTCAGTGCTGCATTTGACACTATCAACCACAACAATCTTTAAAATAGACTAGAAAACTTTGTTGGCATTAGTGGATTTGCACTAGCATGGTTTTTAAATCATACTTATCTGACCGTTTATCAGTTTGTATAGTAAATGAAGAGATGTCCTATCGATCAAAAGTTCAGTATGGCGTACCACAAGGCTCAGTACTAGGACCGCTGCTGTTCACTCTGTACATGCTACCCTTAGGAGAGATCATTAGGAAGCATAGCATTAGTTTTCACTGTTATGCTATGCATTAAATCCTAGAGGTCTTTAAAGTTTAGTTCTGAAAGTGATTCAAGCAATATCGATATAGATATGCCCTTCGAAAATTTAACATGGTTTTACTAGTTAAATAAAATAAACACGTTTACCACAATAAAACCATGGATAATTTCTGTAAGGGTGGTGAGGAAAAACACACACCACACACACACACACACACACACACACACACACACACACACACCAATACTATAGTTTGCTCCAATTGAAAATTTTGACTTTTTTTCTCGCAATTGTGAGTTATAAAGTCAGAATTGTGAGAAATAAAGTTGCAATTAAGTTTTAATTTTTTTTTTCCGTGGCGGAAACGAGCTTTAATATAAAAGTGTTATCCTGCAATTTCTCTCAAAGAAATCCTGTGGTCAATGGCGCATAATGAATTCTTTGGTAGACATGGCTGCGAAGGGTCCATCTGTTCATTTCACAGGAAAACGAAGGATGCATATGGAGCAAATAGGACATCTTCGTCGCACCGCGGTGACGCAATCGAACTTCGAATACACCGTCCAAATTCAGAGGCTGCATCATTCGAAAGCCCAATTGCAGCTACTTACTAGGATGCAATTTATAGTTTATATACTCTTTATTATATACAGAAACGGAACAAAGGTGAACATATATAGACAGTTTGTGAACCCTGTTTTGTTTTTAGACAGTTTAATATAACTTTTAAAAAAGTTCCAGTACAAATGTAACTGCACTTGTCAACGGCAGCTGTCACAGTTGCTAGGCGACAAGAACAATTCTCCATATATAACATTTAACAACAATGGCTCAGTCCAACCTTAGTGGCCTTCGGACTGCAGGAGTCTCTCCAAACTGGAACATGTCATGTGTTGGTTGTGAATATCTATTTCTTTGCGCACAAACACACACACACAATCTCCCAGCAGTCTCATTACAAAGTTGCCATGGCGATATGTGCGCTCAGAAAGATTCCCTATCGAGAAGAAAACAGATCAGGATAGATGGCACGCAGAGAAAATGAGTCTTTCATCGGGGCCGAAACCAAGGTTTGATTAGTTCATGATTATTGTCCTTTTCAATGGGCAGCAGAAGAGACGAGAAAGCGACAGGTGTATAATGGGTTTGAAGCAGCGCTGTTTTTTACTCCCACTGCGTTTCTTTAGAGCTGGTTTGTCGTCATCTGGCCTAAAACGGTTTAATCTGTCAATGAAAGACGGTCGGAGGCCTGATGTATGACCCATGAGAGACAACGGATGAAAGCATCCTGAAAAAATAACATAAGCAACATTTTGTCAGCATATGAGTCACAGATAACCTATACTAACAAATAACATAGATTTAATAATCAGTAAATACACATCAACATTTGCAGAGAAAAGACGCCAGTTTGAAAAGGACTCCAAGACGAGTAATTTTATAAAATAGATAATAAGTGATGTTAGAACTGAGTAAGCTATATTGTTTGTCTTATTTTCATATCAGTGAATATAAGCAATCAAATCCATTTAATCAGTCTTTATTCACACGCAAACTGATAACTTTGGCTCACGCCAGGCCTTATAAATTTTATTGTTTGATTTTTACAGTGCACCGGCTCAAGGAAAATATAGCAGTGTACGCAATTTAATGTCAAACACGTCACATTAATTGCAATACATAAAGCAATACTTTGGCAGCTGTTGCTTATTGTCTATTAATTATTATGCATGCAGTTGTATGAGCTTAATTTAAGTGTTTGCGTGGGATATTTATGCATATATAACCAAATATAAAAATAAATAACGAAAGAAAAAAATTATGTAAAAAATGTTGCTAGATTATTCAAGAGAGTGCTAAAAAAAGAAAGAAATAAAGCTGACATTTCCTGAATTGTGACGTTTTTCTAATTATTTTAATATTTACATTTTCAGATGAATTTACTAATGCAGTGATGCATGCAGTTTTTATGAGCTCAATTTAATTGACCCTTCGCTTGGAGCTTTATTGACAGGTGTTCTGACCAATCATACTTCGCCATCCGCTATTTTTTCTGTCAAAGCAGTCAAGAGAGTTAGTAGATTAACATGTGAGGATTTGAACTTGAAAAACTGAATATACTGACGACTTTCAGCGGTTAAAACAACATTCCTTCTTATGTTCATTCATGTTTATTTGATGCTATAAATGAACTAGAAGGAAGAGATGATCGGATCACGAGCAGCTTTAACTGATGCTCTACAGCAACCTGTCACGGCACATTAAAGAGCCACAAAACGGTATTTATGGTTTAAATTTCTTTCAAAAAATGACCATATTTGAAAGGCAAGACTTTGTTTAATATGTTTAATATCAAAAGTAACCTGGTCTGTCCTGTCTGTCAGCGTGTTGTCAGTCTCCTCTCTGCTCCGCGATGTATTTTTCACTGCGTGAGAACATGGTGTGTGTGTGAGAGCGGCGTAGCTTGTCAGACATAGCGACAGTAACTAAGGGGGGCGGGTCTTTGCGAAGGGTCAATTGAAAGGTGATATTTGTACATTTGCATTTTTCTAAATAATCTTACTTAAACTAAGATTAAAATGTTGAATGAGGAAGAGTTACAGCTGCTAAGATAGATAGATGGAATGAAAACAATGGATGGATGTAATGACAGAACGATGGATGAATGAATGGAATGTAATGAAAGGAACGGTGAATGGATGGATGTAATGACAGAACGATGGATAGATGGATGTAATGACAGAACGATGGATAGATGGATGTAATGACAGAACGACAGATGGATGGAAAGAATGAAAGAACGATGGATGGATGGATGGATGGATGGAATGACAGAATGATGGATGGATGGAATGACAGAATGATGGATGGATGGGATATATGGATGGATGGGATATATAGATGGATGGATGGATGGATGGATGGATGGATGGATAGGATAAATGGATGTAATGACAGAACGATGGATGGATGGAATGACAGAACGATGGATGGATGGAATGACAGAACGATGGATGGATGGAATGACAGAACGATGGATGGATGGAATGACAGAACGATGGATGGATGGAATGACAGAATGATGGATGGATGGATGGATGGGATATATAGATGGATGGATGGATGGATGGTAGGATGGATGGATGGATGGATGGATGGATGGGATAGATGGATGGATGGATGGATGGATGGATGGATAGGATAAATGGATGTAATGACAGAACGATGCAGTGTTTCCCCTACCATTGTTTTGGGGGGGCGGCCCGCCCCCCCAAAACGACTCCCGCCCCCCCTAAAATGCTGACGAAATCCAGTCATAAAAAATAAATTTACTGTATAACGTGGAATTTCACGGAATTTGTAAATTTTTGAGGAATAAAAAGCAGTTCAGTAAACTTGAAATCAAATCGCGATGTAGACTAGTGTGTGTGAAAGACTATTTAAATACGAATCCTGCACGTGTGAATGGTGCAGCCGACGCGCAGTTTCATTTACCACACACACACACACACACACACACACACACACACACACACACACACTGAAGCACGTGCGACGCTTGCGCTGTTTTTTGCCTATAAGACACAAATGCATGAACTTACTCTCCAGGCTCTAAAACCACTCCGAAAGTCACTTCGTGATCATTTAACCGCTTCATTTGAGAAAAACTATCATCATGACATAAACACACAGAAACTCAAAAGGTCTTCAAGGCCACCCGTCAAAATAAAAGTTCGGTTTAACTTAACAGAAATATATTACTGTTGTACAGTAGAATTTAGATGTAATTTTTTTTTTTTTTTTTTTAAGGAATAATCAATTTTTCTTCCATGTTTTAATTTTAATAGTAATTGCTCATTGTGCAGCACGTTATTTGACAAAAAGTTTATTTAATTTCATATAATTAAAATTGATGATAAATGATAAAATTTGTGTTTTATGTCTTCATTTTATTACCAGAAAAAACACAACACAGAATTAGTGTGAATTTTTTGTTTCATATATTTTTGTTGGAAGTTTAATGTTTAAAGTTTAATGATTCATAATACATGATTTCAATTAATTAGACATGCTTTTTGATTGCTAAAAAATTTACACCACGTATCCGTAACACGCCCCCCCCCCCCCCCCCCCCCCCCCCCAAAAAATCCTAGGGGAAACACTGCGATGGATGGATGGAATGACAGAACGATGGATGGATGTAATGACAGAACGATGGATGGATGGAATGACAGAACGATGGATGGATGGAATGACAGAACGATGGATGGATGGAATGACAGAACGATGGATGGATGGAATGACAGAACGATGGATGGATGGAATGACAGAATGATGGATGGAATGACAGAATGATGGATGGATTGATGGATGGATGGATGGGATATATATATGGATGGATGGATGGATGGATGATTGGATAGGATAAATGGATGGATGGATGAATGACAGAACGATGGATGGATGCAATGACAGAACGATGGATAAATGAATGGAATGAAAGAACGATGGATGGATGTAATGACAGAACGATGGATAAATGAATGGAATGAAAGAACGATGGATGGATGTAATGACAGAACGATGGATAAATGGATGTAATGACAGAAAGATGGATGGATGTAATGACAGAACGATGGATGGATGTAATGACAGAACGATGGATAAATGGATGTAATGACAGAAAGATGGATGGATGGATAGATGGATGGATAGATGGAAGGAATGAAAGAACAATGGATGGATGGATGGATGGATGGATGGATGATGGATGGATAGATAGATGGATGGAAATGACAGAACGATGGATGGAATGACAGAATGATGGATGGATGAATGGATGGATGGAATGACAGAATGATGGACGGACATTTGAAAGTTAGTCTGGATAACTGCCAGTGAATGTCTTAGTTTATCTCAGCTGATGACTTTAACATGAGCTCTTGTTATCTACTAGTGTTTGTTTGCTCAGTTCACAGTTCATTATGAGATTAACCTTCATTGATTAAACAGTAAATCATGAACAGGTGTGAACATTAAAGACGTCATGAAACTGAAAGATGGATGGATAGCATGACAGAACAATAGATGGATGGATGGAAACGACAGAACGACGGATTGATAGATGGAACGAAAGATGGATGGATGAATGAATGAATGAATGGATGGATGATGGATGGGATAGATGGATGGGTGGAATGAAAGAATGATTGATGAATGGAGGGATGGAATGACAGAATGATGGATGGATGCCGAACGATGGATGCCAAACGATGGATGGATGGATGGATGGATGGGTGGAATGACAGAATGACAGAATGATGGATGGACATTTGAAAGTTAGTCTGGATAACTGCCAGTGAATGTCTTAGTTTATCTCAGCTGATGACTTTATCATGAGGTCTTGTTATCTACTAGTGTTTGTTTGCTCAGTTCACAGTTCATTATGAGATTAACCTTCATTGATTAAACAGTAAATCATGAACAGGTGTGAACATTAAAGACGTCATGAAACAGAATGATGGTTGGATGGATGGAATTACAGAAGGATGGATGGATGGATGGAACGACAGAAGGATGGATGGATGGATGGAATGACAGAACGATGGATGGATGTTGGATGGAACGACAGAACGATGGATGCCAAATGATGGATGGATGGAACGACAGAACAATGGATGTATGGGTGGTTGGATGGAACGACAGAACAATGGTCGATTGGATGGATGGATTGATGGATGGATGGAACAACAAAACGGATGGATGGTTGGATGGATGGAACGACAGAAGGATGGATAGATGGAACAACAGAACAATGGTTGGATGGATGGATGGATGGATGGATGGATGGAACGACAGAAGGTTGGATGGAACTACAGAATGATGGATGGATTGTTGAATGGATGGAACGACAGAACGATGGATTGGATGGTTGGATGGAACAACAGAATAATTGATGGATGGTTGAATGGAATGACAGAACAATGGTTGAATTATGGATGGAACGACAGAAAAAATGGTTGGTTGGATGAATGGATGGAATGACAGAACGATAGCTGGATGGATGGAACGACAGAACGATGGATTGATGGATGGATGGATGGAATGACAGAAAGATGGATGGATGGATGGATGGATGGAACGACAGAACGATGGATTGATGGATGGATGGATGGAACGACAGAACGATGGATGGATGGATGGATGGATGGATGGATGGACGGATGGATGGATGGATGGATGGATGGATGGATGGATGGATGGATGGATGGATGGATGGATGGAACGACAGAACAATGGATGGATGGATGGAACGACAGAACAATGGATGGATGGATGGATGGATGGATGGATGGATGGAACAACAGAACGATGGATGGATATATGGAACGACAGAACAATAGATGGATGGATGGATGGATGGATGGATGGATGGATGGATGGATGGATGGATGGTTGGATGGAAAGACAGAACGATGGTTGAATGGATGTATGGAACAACAGAACAATGGATGGATGGTTGGATGGAATGACAGAACGATGGTTGAATGGATGGATGGAACAACAGAACGATGGATGGATGGTTGGATGGAAAGACAACCACTGTAGAAAACAAGTCATACATTAGCATGAAACTCCTCAGTTTGCTCCTACTGTAAATGTGCTTTTCCTTTCAGAACATGCAGTGCATTCGGTGTTAACAAATTCAAAGGAAAAAATAATAATTGCAGTCCCAGCACTCTTTTCTAAATAACATTAATACAATGACCGTGTGTTTCACTCATATTAAATATACTGTTGAGCTGTGATGATAAATGATCCCCTCCAAATCTCATTCAAATGAAATACTTATTGACTTTTGTGTCAGATACAGTAGTGAGAGCGGCTGATTGTTGTCTGACTTTAGTCCTACTGTAATATTTCTCAGTCATACGTCATGATCTCAACGACCTCGTTGCACTATAATAGTGTCTTACATAAATGCCGTCTGTGTGCGATAATGGCAGAGAGATGAATGAACGCTGCAAGTTGCTTTTCAACAGAGAGAGAGGAACAAACTCAAGTGTGTGTCTGTTAATTGGGGCTCCATTCAGGTCATTCTGAACAGATAATTACACTCAGGGTTTCTGCTGAACACACATTCAATGCCATAATTCACAAAATTATGAAGAAATTAACCCGAATTCAAGATTGGATGGATGGATGGATGGATGGAACGACAGAATGTTGGATGGATGGAACGACAGAATGACAAATGGATGGATGGATGGATGGATGGATGGATGGATGGATGGATGGATGGATGGATGGATGGATGGATGGATGACAGAATGACGAATGGATGGATGGATGGATGACAGAACAATGAATGGATGTAACGACAGAACGATGGATGGATGGATGGAACAACAGAAAGTTGGATGATGGAACGACAGAATGACAAATGGATGGATGGATGACAGAATGATGGATGGATGGATGACAGAACAATGAATGGATGTAATGACAGAATGACGAATGGATGGATGGATGGAACAACAGAAAGTTGGATGGACTGATGGAATGACAGAAGGATGGATGGATAGGACGACAGAACAATGGATGAATGGAGCGACAGAACGATGGATGGAACGACAAAACAAAGGATGGATGGAACAAAGATGGATGGATAAAATGACAGAATGGTGGATGGATGGAATGAGAGAACAATGTTATATGGATGGAATGACAGACCAATGGATGTATGGAACAACATAATGAAGGATGGATGGAATGTCAGATTGATGGTTGATGGATAGAACGAACGATGGATGGATGGAATGTCAGATTGATAGTTGATGGATAGAACAATGGATGGATGGAATGTCAGATTGATGGTTGATGGATAGAACGAACGATGGATGGATGGAATGTCAGATTGATAGTTGATGGATAGAACAATGGATGGATGGAATGTCAGATTGATGGATAGAACGACAGAACGATGGATGGATGGAATGTCAGATTGATGGTTGATGGATAGAACGATGGATGGATGGAATGTCAGATTGATGGTAGATGGATCGAACAATGGATGGATGGAATGTCAGATTGATGGTTGATGGATGGAACGACAGAACGATGGATGGAATGTCAGATTGATGGTTGATGGATAGAACGATGGATGGATGGAATGTCAGATTGATGGTTGATGGATAGAACGATGGATGGATGGAATGTCAGATTGATGGTTGATGGATAGAACGATGGATGGATGGAATGTCAGATTGATGGTTGATGGATAGAACGATGGATGGATGGAATGTCAGATTGATGGTTGATGGATAGAACGATGGATGGATGGAATGTCAGATTGATGGTTGATGGATGGAACGACAGAACGATGGATGGATGGAATGTCAGATTGACGGTTGATGGATAGAACAATGGATGGATGGAATGTCAGATTGATGGTTGATGGATGGAATGACAGAACGATGGATGGATGGAATGTCAGATTGATAGTTGATGGATAGAACGATGGATGGATGGAATGTCAGATTGATGGTTGATGGATAGAACGATGGATGGATGGAATGTCAGATTGATGGTTGATGGATGGAACGATGGATGGATGGAATGTCAGATTGATGGTTGATGGATAGAACGATGGATGGATGGAATGTCAGATTGATGGTTGATGGATGGAATGATGGATGGATGGAATGTCAGATTGATGGTTGATGGATAGAACGATGGATGGATGGAATGTCAGATTGATGGTTGATGGATAGAACGATGGATGGATGGAATGTCAGATTGATGGTTGATGGATAGAACGATGGATGGATGGAATGTCAGATTGATGGTTGATGGATGGAACGACAGAACGATGGATGGATGGAATGTCAGATTGACGGCTGATGGATAGAACGATGGATGGATGGAATGTCAGATTGATGGTTGATGGATAGAACGATGGATGGATAGAATGTCAGATTGATGGTTGATGGATGGAACGATGGATGGATGGAATGTCAGATTGATAGTTGATGGATGGTACGACAGAACGATGGATGGATGGAATGTCAGATTGATGGTTGATGGATAGAACGATGGATGGATGGAATGTCAGATTGATGGTTGATGGATGGAACGATGGATGGATGGAATGTCAGATTGATGGTTGATGGATAGAACGATGGATGGATGGAATGTCAGATTGATGGTTGATGGATAGAACGATGGATGGATGGAATGTCAGATTGATGGTTGATGGATAGAACGATGGATGGATGGAATGTCAGATTGATGGTGATGGATAGAACGATGGATGGATGGAATGTCAGATTGATGGTTGATGGATGGAACGATGGATGGATGGAATGTCAGATTGATGGTTGATGGATAGAACGATGGATGGATGGAATGTCAGATTGATGGTTGATGGATAGAACGATGGATGGATGGAATGTCAGGTTGATGGTTGATGGATGGAACGACAGAACGATGGATGGATGGAATGTCAGATTGATAGTTGATGGATAGAACGATGGATGGATGGAATGTCAGATTGATGGTTGATGGATGGACGACAGAACGATGGACGGATGGAATGTCAGATTGATAGTTGATGGATAGAACGATGGATGGTTGGAATGTCAGATTGATGGTTGATGGATGGAACGACAGAACGATGGACGGATGGATGGAATGTCAGATTGATGGATAGAACGATGGATGGATGGAATGTCAGATTGATGGTTGATGGATGGAACGACAGAACGATGGACGGATGGATGGAATGTCAGATTGATGGATAGAACAATGAATGGATGGAATGTCAGATTGATGGATAGAACGATGGATGGATGGAATGTCAGATTGATGGTTGATGGATAGAATGACAGAACGATGGACGGATGGATGGAATGACAGAACAATGAATTAATGGTTGGATTGATTGAACGACAGAGCGTTAGATGGATGGTTTGATGAATGGAAAGACAGAACGATGGTTGGATAGAACAACAGAACTATGGATGGATGGAACGACAGAATGATGGTTCGATGGATTAATGGATGGATAGATGGAATGACAGAATGACAGAATGATGGATTAATGGATAGATGGAACTACAGAGCGGTGGTTGGATGGAACGACAGAATGGTGAATGGATAGATGGAACGATGGATGGAATGATTATTCTGTAATCCCTGCCATCCCTGTACTATGGCTAAAACTTTGTATTAATATTATTTCTCATGTTTATTGCCTCTTTAGATGAATCGTTTGTTGTAATGTAATGCAATGTAAAGTACACACACACACACACACACACACACACACACACACACACACACACACACACACACACACACACACACACACACACACACACACACACACGCACACGTGTTTGTTTAGGGAGAGTTTTAAATAGGATCACCACATATGCTGCTGTTTTCAAGCTTCTCACTCAAACAGCTAGATTTCTCACTGTGGGAAAACAACCCCACACACACACACACACACACACACACACACACACACACACACACACACACACACACACACACACTCGGTCACATGACACGAGTGTGACTCAAACATTCATTTATCTGTTATTTGTAATGAGACATAATAACTAAAACAGCCACAGCATCTGTGTGTGGAAGTGATGTCAGCAGAATCAAGAGCACTGATTGGCCAGTTGGTCTGGAACTTCAACATGAAATCTCAATAATGTGCGATCAGAAGTAAAAAATCCCAACACAAACTCAAAATATTCTCATTAAATTCTCCCAAGATCACATGATTTGAGCAGCAGTCCCTGAATTATTGTGTGTCCAGTGGTGAGTGAAACATTCATTGATCTGTTATTGGTATGTAACTGTTAAACGAGTGTGATGTGAGGGAGTGATGTAAGCAGAACTGAGTGCTCTGATTGGCTGGGTGGACATTTAAAAATGAGACTATTGTTGCCATAGAATGCATCAAAAGTATCTATCTATCTATCTATCTATCTATCTATCTATTAATCTATCTATCTATCTATCTATCTATCTATCTATCTATCTATCTATCTATCTATCGTTTGTACACAATACAATGTTTAAAATTTAAACCACAAACAACAGAATAAATATAAATATATCATATTTAAATCATTTTTTTTTTTACAAACAATGTCTATATAGTTTTAATCATTTTAATTTCAGATTATTCCAGTAATATTTCAGCTAGTTTAGTATTAAATAAATTAAATAAATTAAATTAAGAAATGTTGCTTTGGCAGCTAGTTGGAAAAAAAATGTGTTTTTGTTTCAGTTAAAATGCATTATTAGATAGATATAATAATTCATGGTCTTAGTTTTAGTTGACTATAATTACACTGGAATTATAGACTTAATGTGGATAGCAGAACAAAATATTTGAGTTCATACTGAGATTTTCAGACAAAAATGAGAATATTGTCGAAAGCTCTGAACCTCTAGTAACGACACGTTTGAAATGACAGTTTCTCGAGAGGCAGAGACTAATATAAGACGAATGTCTCTGTTTGATGTCATTTTTCACTCAAACACACCTCGGGGAGATCTAGTGTGTTTCTGTTCTGACCGGTTCTGGCGTGAGAGACTCCAGCGTCCGGCGGATCATTGTGGAGGCAGATGGACGTCCAGGTGGAGATGGAGTACACACTGCGCTCTGACGTACCACACACACACACACACACACACACACACACACACACACACACACACACACCGTTTGCATTCTCTGAAGCTTCAAAATGCAAAACCAGCAACATATGCTGCTGCATCCCTGTGGTGTGTGTGTGTGTGTGTGTGTGTGTGTGTGTGTGTGTGTGTGTGTGTGTGTGTGTGTGTGTGTGTGTGTGTGTGTGTGTGTGTGTGTGTGTGTGTGTGTGTGTGTGTGTGTGAACTTTCATCCCATCGGTGAGTCAATGAAGAGCAAGTGTGTGTGTGTGTGTGTGTGTGTGTGTGTGTGTGTGTGTGTGTGTGTGTGTGTGTGTGTGTGTGTGTGTGTGTGTGTGTGTGTGTGTGTGTGTGTGTGTGTGTGTGTGTGTGTGTGTGTGTGTGTGTGTGTGTGAACTTTCATCCCATCGGTGAGTCAATGACAAGCAAGTGTGTGAGCCTCAAAGTGCTACAGGTCTTTACCAAGGGCCTTGTCACACAACCACAATCCCAGACAGCTTTACTGCTATACTGTTGAAAAAGCATTTGAAGTTGTGTATAAAACAAAGAAAATCAATGTTACTTGATTTTTCTTTGTAATCAATTGTGAAATTTATTTGCAATTTCTAAGTGAAAGTGTGTGTGTGTGTGTGTGTGCGCACATAGCAGTCAGATTATCTGGATTATCTGTGTCTTCTCCGCTCTCTGATTTCAGTTCCCACTGCTGAACAGCCCAAATAAATCCCAAAATAACCCACATTCCCAATCCCCCCTCAAGCTTTTAAAAACAAAAGGGAAAATAATTAAATCCACTGCTCTTTTAAAAATGCTGAGCTTGGAATCTTGATTTGATTTATATATATATATATATATATATGTGTGTGTGTGTGTGTGTGTGTGTGTGTGTGTGTGCACATAGCAGTCAGATTATCTGGATTATCTGTGTCTTCTCTGCTCTCTGATTTCAGTTCCCACTGCTGAACAGCCCAAATAAATCCCAAAATAACCCACATTCCCAATCCCCCCTCAAGCTTTTAAAAACAAAAGGGAAAATAATTAAATCCACTGCTCTTTTAAAAATGCTGAGCTTGGAATCTTGATTTGATTTATATATATATATATATATATATATATATATATATATATATATATATATTATATATATATATATATATATACATATATATATATGTGTGTGTGTGTGTGTGTGTGTGTGTGTGTGTGTGCGTGTGCGTGTGTCTCGTTGTTGTGTTTTCTCTCTGTGGTCTCACAGGAAGTGTCCGCCCTGCCACTGTCGTCCCCAGAGAGATGTGAAGAAAAAACAATATCAAGTGTGTGACAATAACTGTAGGCAAATACACAATCAACTTTATGTGGCTTATATTTATTATATAAATTATATTTATAAAATACACAAAGGTTTTGGGTCAGTAAGACTTTTTAATGTTTTTGAAAGAAGTCTCTTCTGCAAACCAAATCTGACTTATTTGATCCAAAATACAGTAATATTGTGAAATATTCTAAAAATGTATACCTTTTCTATTTAAAATGTAATTTATTCCTGTGTTCAAAGCTGCATTTTCAGCATCATTACTGCAGTCTTCAGTGTCACATGATCCTTCAGAAATCATAATAATATGATGATGTGAATATCAAGAAACATTTTTGTTTATTATCAGTGTTGAAAACACTTTTTTTGCTTCCGATTTTTGTAGAAACCGTGAAATATTTGTAGTGTTCAGGATTATTTGATGAATATAAATTTCAAAAGAACAGCATTTATTTAACCCATTTATGCCCAAATTTTTCTGAATGGTTTCATGCATATAGTCATGTTAATAATGTCCTGTGAACATGTTCTGCATTTATTTTCCCCAGTTTTTTTTTTTTCTTCTTGAAAATCGCATTTGAATGTGCGGCAACTATAGTTGCCGGTGGGCAAATACGTTGTATGCAGCCCCTCAATGAATATGAATAGGAGGAGAACATTTGGCATATCTCAAAATAACTGCTTTCAACAGATCAATCTTTATTCATAAACAAATTTATTGTGTATATAAGTCGAAGAATGTTTGATGTGAACCCAAAAAAGCGGAATCTAACTTATAATCTCTTGAATATGAAAACACAACAAACAACAAATCCATTTGTCTTAAACCTTGTGCGCTGTTTGGGGTCTTTTTGACCCACATTTCTAACTTTCATTTATGGGGATAACATGGATAATTTGACATGGTTTAGTGTAAGATTTTTGCCCATCTTTTGGAAAATTACCTTTATTACCTTTAAAATTACTGGTTTCACTTTAACCAGTAGATGGCTGCAGAGCTCCACTATTTGCTATTTGCTATTTGACTAAATGAAAGACATATTTTCACAAGGTTTTCCAGTTGTATTCATATCTACATATTATGAAATCACAATTATAACAATAAAAGTTACTTTTTGTCAAAGTTTAGGCTTTTTTTTTACTAGAAAAAATATAATATTCAATAATGTTATATTATGATTAGAATCAAAAGATTTTTGTCAACGGACAAAATTCATCCTCAAAATCAGAAAGAACACACATAGACAGAAATGAAGTGGCACACTTCACACAATTTTTTGAATTTTATGAAAAACGGATGTTTGAAATAAATGATAAACTCTAAAGACTCAAACTTTTCTCTTTGTAACATCCTGATCAGGCTTGATTCTAATCATAATGTAACATTATTGTACATTATTGAAAAACTGTGTTTTTTCAGTACAAAAACTACTAAACTTTGACAAAAAGTAATTTTTATTGTTATAATTATGATTATACCCCATTTCCCCATGATATATGTACTTACAAGGCATTTGCCCACCGGCAACTATGCCGCTTGGACTTTTGACTAAGTATACAAAAAAACTATAGATCTATTGTAAGATTTGTTTTGTTTGGATGATTCTAGAGACCTTCATGATTATGTAGATATATATATGTCAACTAAAAATACTTATTAGTAATATGAAAATGAGCTTTCTTTGGGAGGGTTTGCCTTCGTCATGCTTCCTGGAAGTAGGGGTAGGAAGTTGACAGCCTCATGTGACAGGAAGGAAGTAAATACCTTCTTTTTTTTCTTGAAATATTTTATTTGGTTGTTTCCTTGCATGGCATTGAGACATACAACATGGATAACACCTAGAAAAATACTTACAAAAGGAAAATGACAACTATACACTTCGGCAACTATAGTTGCCGGTGGGCTTAAATGGGTTAAGAAAGAAATCTTTATAAATGTCTTTACTGTCACTTGATGTTACTGTTACTTGCAGAATTTATCGTTTTTGTATTGAAAAATGACCCCAAATCAATCGTTTCTCCACTCTTCATGTCCCAAATGTGTGTTCATGTCCAATTGAGTTATTTATGAGTTATTTATTTTGTCATCTACAAAAGATAAGTCTGTATTAGTCAAAAACAACCTTCACACTGATAAAGCGTCAGGCACAAATAACCACTTCGAGAATCACATGACACACACACACACACAAAGACTTCAGTTGTTTACAGTCGAGTCTCAGTGGCTTACATATTACACACATGAGCTTTGAACATTTCTATTTGCATTCAAAATCTCACACTCAAATCATGATTTTAAGCCTCTTCACAATTCCCATGAAAACTGGAGCGGCCTGTGAAAGTGAACTAAATTTACGAGTCATTCCGGTGTTTAACAATACGCTCTAATGAAATGACCCAGATAGCGTGTACTACAGTAACCACATGCGGTAATTAATGTGAAAATACCACAGTAAAGGCGACTCTTAGAACATAGAAATATAGAATCTCAAAGGGTTCTGTCAGACGCATCATATATAGAACCTTAAAAGTGAGACAAGAACCCCAGAGTTCTATATAGAACCACACTGAGCGTGTGTGAATTGATGGGACATTCTTATTGGTTGCATTTTATATTCATTCAGTTTATACACACACACAGAACCGACCTTTGTTTCCAAGTTTCGTATTTTGTTTTCGAACGCTTGGCGTGTTTTATTGTTTTATCAAAGGTTCTTTTCATTCTTTTCATTGTTCTTGTAGGTGTGACTTACCTGAAAACCACAGTTTCTGAAGGAAATGAAGCATTCAATTGTGCATAAAAAAACAACACATTTTTTTATGCGCAAACAATCACTCAACAGAATTTACAGGGAAACAGGAAAGAAACTGTTTTATGCTGAGTGAAATACCTATAACCATTTCATATGAATTTTTCTTCCTCAACTGGTAATTATGGGATCTCATATTTAATTATGGGATCTCATAAGTCTAAATATAAAAAATAAAAATGACATATATCTTGGAAGTCTCAGGCAAAAAAGAACGACAACCTGAAATTGCCTGTTCTTTTAAAGCATGTCAAACGAGGTTCAGTCATATGCCGGTTTATTTTGTTAAAACTTTAGTACAAGCTCAAATAACTGAATAATCAGAAACACGTTAGACACTTTTTTAAAGGTTTCTGGCAAGTCAACAAAATAGTAGTACAATGATATGACTTATGAATTATTTATTTTTATTGACACTACCCTTGAAAAGTCAGATTTTGTCATGTTTTTGAAAGAAGTCACTTAGACTGCATTTATGTGATCAAAAATACAGTAAAGTCAGGAATATTTTGAAATATTCTTACAATTTAAATATATTTATTGTATATTTATTGTCTTTTGATTAAATGAGCATGTCATTGATGATTAAAAGTATTATTTTCTTTCTAAAACGGACCCCAAACATTTGAATGGTGTGTTTATTTTATGAGATATACATTTATAAACGATTTAAGACACAAACACATTCATATTGCTGTAGTTATGGTTTATAACATTGAGTATATACATTGTCCAGTATTTCTGTGGTATGCTGCAGCTTGAATGAATGCACAGAACTCCCACTAGAAAAGTGGCTATTTTTACTACTTTTCCTTCTGTGATTCAGGCAGACCTTCAGAAAGAATGCAGTAAATGCTGCAGGAAGCAGTGGGTGAAAGAAGAGAGGATCCGACAGAAGATGAGACTGCAGGCCTTTGCTTGCAGCATTAGCGGTCATGCACCTGTGAGTGTGTGCGTGAGTGAGTGAGTGAGTGAGTGAGTGAGTGAGTGAGTGAGTGAGTGAGTGAGTGAGTGAGTGAGTGAGTGAGTGTGTGAGTGATTGCGTGAATTAGTGTGTGAGCGAGCAAGTAAATGAGTGATTGTGTGTGTGAGTGAGTGAGTGAGTGAGTGAGTGAGTGAGTGAGTGAGTGAGTGAGTGAGTGAGTGAGTGAGTGAGTGAATGAGTGAGTTAGTGCGTGAGTGAGTGAGTGTGTGAGTTAGTGAGTGAGCGAGTGAGTGAGTGAGCGAGTGAGTGTGAGTGAGTGAGTGCGTGAGTGAGTGAGTGAGCGAGCGAATGAGTGAGTGAGTGAATGTGTGAGTTAGTGAGTGAGTGAGTGAGTGAGTGAGTGTGTGAGTTAGTGAGCGAGTGAGTGTGAGTGAGTGAGTGAGTGATGAGCGAGCGAATGAGTGAGTGAGTGAATGAGTGAGTTAGTGCGTGAGTGAGTGAGTGAGTGTGTGAGTGAGTGAGTGAGTGAGTGAGTGAGTGAGTGAGTGAGTGAGTGAGTGAGGTGAGTGAGTGATGTGAGTGAGTGAGTGAGTGATGTGAGTGAGTGAGTGGTGAGTGAGTGTGGTGAGGAGTGAGTGAGTGAGTGACAGTGAGTGGTGAGTGAGTGAGTGAGTGTTAGTGATGTGAGTGACGAGGTGATGATTGATTGTGTGAGTGATTGCGTGAATTAGTGTGTGAGCGAGCAAGTAAATGAGTGATGTGGTGAGTGAGTGAGTGAGTGAGTGAGTGAGTGAGTGAGTGAGTGAGTAGTGAGTGAGTGAGGAGGAAGTGAGTGAGTGGAGTGAGTGGTGAGTGAGTGGTGAGTGAGAGTGAGTGAGTGAGTGTGTGAGTGAGTGTGTGAGTGCGTGAGTGATGAGTGAGGAGTGAGTGAGTGAGTGAGTGAGTGAGTGAGTGAGTGAGTGAGTGGTGAGTGAGTGAGTGAGTGAGTGAGTGAGCGAAGTGTGAGTGAGTGAGTGAGATGAGCGAGTGAGTGAGGTAGTGATGTGAGTGAGTGGGAGTGAGTGAGTGAGTGAGTGAGTGAGTGCAGTGAGTGAGTGAGTGAGTGAGTGAGTGAGTGAGTGAGTGATGTGAGTGAGTGATGATGAGTGAGTGAGTGAAGTGAGGAGTGAGTGAGTGAGTGCGTGAGATGAGTGATGTGAGTGTGTGAGTGATGAGTAGTGAGTGAGTGAGTGAGTGAGTGAGTGAGACGTGAGCGAGTGAGTGAGTGAGTGAGAGTGAGTGATGATGGGTGAGTGAGAGTGATGAGTGGAGTGGTGAGTGAGTGATGAGTGGTGAGTGAGTGAGTGAGCGTGAGTGAGTGGTGAGTGCAGTGAGTGAGTGAGTGCGATGAGTGAGTGAGTGAGTGAGTGAGTGATGAGCGAGTGAGAGTGAGTGTGAGTGAGTGAGTGAGTGAGTGAGTGATGTGAGGAGTGAGTGATGTGAGTGATGTGAGTGAGTGAGTGATGAGAGTGAGTAGTGAGTGAGTGAGTGAGTGAGTGAGTGAGTGAGTAGTGTGAGTGAGTGAGTGAGTGAGTGAGTAGTGGTGAGTGAGTGAGTGAGTGAGTGATGAGTGAGTGAGAGCGACGAATGATTGATTGTGTGAGTGATTGCGTGAATTAGTGTGTGAGCGAGCATAGTAAATGAGTGATGTGTGATGGTAGTGAGTGTGTGAGTGAGTGAGTGAGTGGTGACTGAGTGAGTGATGTGTGAGTGAGTGATGTGAGTGAGTGGAGTGAGTGAGTGGTGAGTGAGTGGTAGTGAGTGAGTGAGTGAGTGAGTGTGAGTGAGTGAGTGGTGAGTGAGTGAGTGAGTGAGTGAGTGAGTGAGTGAGTGAGTGAGTGAGTGAGTGAGTGAGTGAGTGAGTGTGAGTGAGTGAGTGCGGATGAGCGAGTGAGTGAGGTGAGTGGATGAGCTGGTGTGAGTGAGTGAGTGCGATGATGAGTGAGTGAGTGAGTGAGTGAGTGAGTGAGTGAGTGAGGTGAGTGAGTGAGTGTGAGTGAGTGAGTGAGTGAGTGAGTGAGTGAGATGTAGTGATGAGTAGTGAGTGATGAGTGATGGAGCTGAGCGAGGTGAGTGAGTGAGTGAGTGGAGTATGAGCTGAGTGAGTGGTGAGTGAGTGAGTGAGGATGTGGAGTTGAGTGATGTGCGACTGAGGTGAGTGAGTGTAGTGAGTGAGTGAGTGAGTGAGTGTGTGAGCAGTAGTGATTGAGTGGCGATGAGCGAGATGATTGAGTGAGTGGAGTGAGTGCGTATCTGAGCGAGTGAGCGAGCGAAGGTGAGTGAGCGTTTAGTGAGATGAGGGATTGAGTGATGGTGAGTGAGTGACTGAGAGTGAGTGAGTGAGTGGTAGGAGTGAGGAGTGAGGAGTGAGTGAGTGTGAGGTGTGAGTTAGTGACTGAGCGAGTGAGTGAGTGAGTGAGGAGTGCGATGTGAGTGAGTGAGTGAGTGAGTGAGACTAGTGAGGAGCGAATGATGATGTGTGAGTGAGTTGCGGAATTAGTGTTGAGCGAGCAGTGAAGATGAGTGAGTGAGTGAGTGAGTGAGTGAGTGAGTGATGGTGAGTGAGAGTGAGTGAAGTGAGGAGCTGAGTGAGTGAGTGAGTGCGTGAGGATGGAGTGAGCGAGTGAGTGAGTGAGTGAGAGTGAGTGCGGATCTGAGGCGAGTGAGTGAGTGGAGTGAGTGCGTGAGTGAGTGGTGAGTGAGTGAGCTGAGCGAGTGAGTGAGTGAGTGCGACTGAGCGAGTGAGTGAGTGATGTGAGCGAGTGATTGAGTGAGCGACGTGAGCGAGTGAGTGAGTGGAGTGAGTGAGGTACTGTGCGACTGAGCGAGTGAGTGAGGTGAGTGAGTGGACTGAGCGAGTGAGTGAGTCGAGTGAGACTGAGCGATGATGGTGATGTGAGTGAGTGAGATGAGGACTGAGCGAGTGAGTGGATGAGTGAGACTGAGCGAGTGAGTGAGTGAGTGAGACTGAGCGAGGATGAGTGCGACTGAGCGAGTGAGTGAGTGAGTGAGTGACGAGCGAGCGAGTGAGTGAGGAGTGAGTGAGTGAGTGAGTGAATGAATGACTGAGTGAGTGAGTGAGTGAGTGAGTGAGTGCGACTGAGCGACTGAGTGAGTGAGTGAGTGAGACTGAGCGAGTGAGTGAGTGAGTGGTGAGTGATGAGCTGAGTGATGAGGAGTGAGTGAGTGAGTGAGGGTGAGTGAGTGAGTGAGACTGAGCGAGTCGAGTGAGTGAGTGAGTGAGTGAGTGAGTGAGTGAGTGAATGAGATGAGAGTGAGTGAGTGAGTGAGTGAGTGAGTGGATGAGCGGTGAGTGAGTGAGTCGACTGAGCGAGTGAGTGAGTGAGTGAGACTGAGCGAGTGAGTGAGTGAGTGCGACTGAGGGCGACTGAGCGAGGAGTGAGTGAGTGCGACTGAGCGACTGAGAGTGAGTGCGCATCACTAATACTGCAGTCTCAGCGCTTTCTTTCTCCGTGTGCAATTCCTGATTCCTCTGCATCATATTTTATTTCTGAGGGGTGAGAAGAGATGAGATCACCGTTACTCCTCAATCTGTATGAACTATCTAATCAGGTTGCTGTTTAGAATAGAATAGAATAGAATTGAATAGAATCGAATCGAATAGAATAGCAGAACAGAACATAATAAGATAGATAAAGATAGATAGATAGATAGATAGATAGTAATAGATAGATAGATAGATAGATAGATAGATCCATGATCCTCTTGTCTTCTATACAGTGTCACTTCTGTTGCTTGTGAATGAGACAGCATAACATACAGTGAGCGTTTAAATCTGCTGTAAGATGACGATGATGGTGACTACTGGTCTCTCAGCGTGTATTCTCTACTGTCACTGCTCTTTGTGTGTGTGTTGTGTGTGTGTGTCCTACTTTTATGCACGTCGTCACAACGGTCATTTGCTGTGGCAACCGCCGTTACTAAGCACGACTCTCTCTCTCTCTCTCTCTCTCTCTCTCTCTCTCTCTCTCTCTCCCTCTCTCTCTCTCTCTCTCTCTCTCTCTCTCTCTCTCTCTCCTCTCTCTCTCTCTCCTCCTCTCTCTCTCTCTCTCTCACACACACACACACACACACACACACACACACACACACACACACACACACACACACACACACACTCACTCTCTCTCTCTCTCTCTCTCTCTCTCTCTCTCTCTCTCTCTCTCTCTCTCTCTCTCTCTCCTCTCTCTCTCTCTCTCTCTCTCTCTCTCTCTCTCTCTCTCTCTCTCTCTCGCACGCTCCGTCTCACGCACTTTACACTCACTGCGCGCTCATGTAGCAGCCGCTGGTGCACACTTTTTGGACATGCATTTAAATTTTAAATGCTTTTGCATTTTTTTTTACATGCATTTAAACTATTTTAAACCACCCACATCCGACTATAGGCTATACTTTTACATTTTATATACGGAATCAAAGTCGAGCAAAACTGTCTTTTATGATTTTGATCATTTTTGATCTGATATGTTCAATTCATGACAGTAAATGTGCAGACATGAAGACAGAGCTGGAGTTATTTTCACAGACTCACTCTACAGGGATCACGAACACATGACATTCAATGTGCCGTGGCCCGTACTGATCTCACCGGAATTACCGACTGGCTGCTGCTATTGGACAAAACTAGGTCAGTTCCAGCCGAGGGCTGAGCCATGCTAAGGTGTTCCTTAACTCACCGCATTTTTCACCAGACTGACTGTGATTGGACGTTGTGTTCCGCGCACGCAACAGGCAACCAATCAAACGCACGCGCGCTCTTGTTCTGCTGACTGCTGGTCACTAGCACTGGCTGTTACTGTGTAGTCACGGAGTATTGGCCATTCCAAGAAATTGGTTTTGTGTTTAGAGAACTGTGGAATGCGGGAGGGTTTATTAAAACAATAATTTCAGTCCAGCTACAGTCGAATCCAAATGTATTTTATTCATATCAAAGTTTATTACAAATCAAAGTTTTAAGCACTTTATGCGAAGTGGGAAGCATTGTAATAAAGTTGGGTTAAAAATACCCCAACTAGTAACCCATGGATGGGGTGGTTTAGCACCTTCCCAACTGTGGGCTATTTTAACCCAATTCATTGGGTTAAAAGTAACCCAACATTTAACTGTTTGTTTTTATTTATGACATTATTTTGATTTAAAATACAGCTTGTTTATTTGTATAAAACAATAAATATGTCTCAACAAATATATTTTTAAATTACAAACAAAATATTGGGTACTCTAGAATTTAATAAATATGCATAATTGTAAACATAATTCAAAATACACAAGTGAACATACAACATACGTATTATTGATAGAAATTACTCAATGATTTAAAAAATGACCCAACATTTTTTGGAATATAACCCAACATGGTGACCCAATATGTGTAACCCAAACGGTTGGGTAAAACAATAACCCAACATTTTTTTACTGTGCAGTGGCTTAACTAAAACTAAAACAATTAAAATATTAGCCGGAAATTTGAACACCTTCTATGTTTTTTCATATTTCCTCTCACACTTTAATTATCTTTTTTCAATCGATATAAAAAAAAAAAATTCATAAGATAATATCCTGCAGTGGTTACAAAGTAACATTGTTTAAACCCAAAAATAATGTAATCGTGAACGTGCAACAATGTATCGAGACATGATGGAGACGCGGAGGAAGGGGTGGCCACGCCCCCAGCGCTCTCATTGGCCAGGGCTTTATTCAGGAGCTCGCCTTGTTCATTGACGTCACGGACGTCAGTATTCGCACATGGAATAGCGAATCAGTTGCGATTTTGCGCTCCAGCCTGACGAACTCACGGACGCGCGAGACCAGCCGCCGCTCATCGGTGCCGCGCACAGGCTGAGGACTCTATTCCCATACCCTATTGCAGAGTTTTTGTTTTTATAAATTACATTTTTTTTTATTATTTCATTTCTTCAGGAAGATTGTTATTTTCTTCACGCCATGGAGAAGATGTCTCGACCTCTTTCTATGAACCCAACTTTCCTACCTCCGACTCACGGCGTCCTGAAATCCCTGCTGGAGAACCCCATGAAACTGCCCTTTCATCACGATGAAGGTATAAAGATGGATAGATGTTGGTTTTTGTGGGTTTACAGCGTGTTCTGCACCAGCCAATGTTTGTCAGGCGGGGTGCGCGCTTTGCTTTCCTTTCCTTATAATCTACGCGTAAAAGCGCGTCTGTCACTGTGTTTTCACTCCGTTACCAGGACCTGCTCATGCATGCATGCTGTCATGTATAATCGCTTTGAATTCTGACGTGATTTTGGGTTGGAAGCAAGTTTGTTTGTTGATATTTATATTGCATTGCAATCATTTTACGCGCAAACATAAATCCATTCCGCAGTGGATTTAACCGAAATGCATGATGATATTTTTAATATTTAATGTTTAAAATATGCTTATATTACAATATTTTCTCACATAGAAGAGAGTCTACTGAACCAATACCGACTTTATATGGATAGATGAAGTTAGCACGCAATGGAGATGATTTTCCCCCTTAATATTTCCCTTTAGAGGGCGCCACTGAGCGCCACCTCTGATTGTGTTTGTGCTTCATCAGTCCTTATCACATATTTAAAGTATAAATAAAAGGTTGTTTTTATCTTTGGTTGCACCTAAGGATGACATGCATTCGCATGATATAGCATTTGCATGCCGTTTTCAGTTAGCAAACAAAAATATGTGGATTTGGGTGCATTTATTTGGATTAGTTCACCCCTCATGTCATTGCAAAACTGTACTTTGTTCTCTGGAATGCTTAATGAGAAATGCTGGAAAGCAGTTTCTCTTTTCCAGTGCAAGGGACTGGCACAACTGAGCATGAAACTATCAAAAGTGAGATGAAAAGTTGTATGATCTTGAATAGTGTAATATGTGATGTGGACCACTTTTAAGATGCTTTGGAACTGCATTTTGTTAAGATATTATAATAAAAAATGTATATATATATATATATATTATTTTATTTTTTATTTTTTTTTTGCTCTGTGCACATAACATGATTTAAATGGATTAAATTTGTGATGCTTCTTATGTGGCTTGGGTTGTATTCACTTAGGCCTGTCGCAATTATTGATTAACCACATCATTGTGGTATGTTGTTATTCGATCTAATTGCAATTATTTGAGATAAGTTCAATAATTGTGTAGTTTAGAGTAAAAAAGTATGTATTTGGCTTAATTGACATGAACAAAACTGAATTAGATCATTAATCGCAGTCATTAGTCGTTATATTATATTATATATATGATGATTAATCGTCAGCAGAATATTCCCGACCATGACAGGCCTAGTATTCCTCATCCGCTTTTGTTGAATGAAACATTATGTTTGGAACAACATAAATGTGCTTAAAAGATGACAGTATTTTATTTGTGTGTGCGTGTATTTGTGTGAGTGTGTTTGAACGGCAACAATAATGCCTCCATCTTGTTCCTCCAGGGTTCGGGAAAGAGAAAGAGAAGGAAAAGAAGTTGGAAGAGGATGGAAACGGTCTAAACACCCCTCAGTCCGCCTTTCTGGGGCCGACGCTGTGGGACAAGACCCTGCCGTACGATGGAGACAACTTCCAGCTGGAGTATATGGATTTAGAGGAGTTTCTGCTGGAGAACAATATTCCCGCCAACTCTCAGAGCGAGCAGAACCAGCCTTCCCAGCAACCCCTGCCACCACAGCCTCCTTCCACCCCGCCAACTCCTTCAGTGGTGGACCTCAGCAGCCGGGCCACCTCCTCCCTTCACTCCGGGATCGGGGACCAGAACTGCCTCCAGAGTCCCAGCAGAGCAGGTACTGTCCCGATCACACACACTCACTGACACCCCAATGTGCTTTCTCTCCACACACACTCTTACAGATAAAGCATCCAAAAAGGTGTATTTTGCAGCTATGTCACAGAAGACCCACTTTGTGAACGGTGAACAGTTCCTAAAATAACCGTGTTTCTTAGTGTAAAGAACATTTTAAAAAATATTTCTCCACACTGTAAAAAATTACCGTGATTTTAACGGTAAAAGACCTGAAAAATGCTACGGCTAATTGGTTAACAGAAAGTTTCCGTACTGTATACAGTGAATAACTGTGATAGATCTAGCCTAAATACATTTAATGTAATTTTACAGTACAATACCGTTAAATTTACAGTTTTTGGGAGTAAAGAAGTGAAGAAGTCATTGTATAATTTACATCAAAAACCTTAGACGACTCATCCTGATGCATTTGCATTATACAGTAACAGGCGTCTAAAATGCATTTAAAAAAATATGAAAAAAACCCTTTACAATAAGGTTTCATTAGTTAACAAGAACTACTGTAACAATGAAAAATGCTTCTATAGCATTCATTAATCTTAGTTAATCAGCTTTTACCATTACATTATTAAAATCAAACTTTGTATCTGTTAATATTATTTAAAATGACTTAAAATGAATAATTGTATTTTTATTAAATAACATTAACAAAGATTATTACAAATTCTGTAGCTAATGTGTTACTCATTGTTAGTTTATCTTAGGCCCTGGTATTAAGATGTGTTTTGGTCGATCGGATCACAAGTAGACGAGGGAGACTCATTCCCGTTCACACCTGGTGTTTTAATCCGTCTCTTTTGTCCACTTTCAAACATTTCTGTCCTGATTTCTTCCAGAGGAGGGTCTATAACGGGGTAAATGTTTGGGCTTTCTCAGATAATGGACAAAATAAGCTCACGCAATTTACATATGATCACGCCCAAAGACGACGGAAAAACATACGGATAACATCCGCTTTAGTTTCTGCTCTGACAGACAAAAGACCAGCCGAACACTGTGAGTGTGTGTTAGAAATCAGGAATGGTGAGAGAACATTGTGATTGGTACATTTTTCCTCTTCAAACCAAACTTGGGTCTCCAGCCGAGAAAGTTTAAATCGCGTCTGGCTAGAGCTCTTCCCATAATGTAGACGATCTTTTGTGGCTGTTTGAACACATTCGATCACATGAGTGTTTACACTACGATGTGTTTTTCCACTAGCTCTGGAAGTGATGGAAAGTGGACACGCTCAAAATGCTTTAGACTGCGTTTAAACCTGTATTCAGTGTCGTCCACTTGTGATCCGATCGACCAAAACGCATCTTAATACCAGGTGTAAACAGAGTAATGTAAAACTAATGGGACCTTACTGTAAAATAAACATTTCGCACATTTAAACTATGAGGGAAGGGCTCCTCATGTCCAAACATGACTGACAGCTCCTGAGGGCCTTCAGAGTCAGCCGTCACATATGATCAATCATCCCTTCACGAGACAGGGACTTTCACACGCTTTCATAGCGCCAAAACCTGACATGTGAAATCAGACAATGTACAGAAAACGCAGCGCGTACAATGGCGTGTGTTTATAGCTAATGCATGTGGAAAGCCTATAGAGACAGGAGTTGTGCCATTCATCATAGTGACACACTGAAGTACTTTAGGGATGTTAGTAATGATGAGGTATTGAAACACAAATGGATGAGAAATGGATCGTTGAAAGACAAACACACCCAGTTCACTCCTATACAAATGTAGATTATGTGTGTAAATCTCACAAAACAGGGGCCGTTTTACCCCAGAATGGGTACAAATAATAATATTTTGCATGAAGATATTATGATGATTTAGCACATTTTCACCTTTCCTATGACTGCATTACAGTGCAAAATTAAAATCAATAGCAATGCTATACACCAAGGCATTACAAAATAAGATAATAAAAACAATTGTAGCATTGAATCTTTGCATTGACTGTGCTTAATAATTAAATGTGATCAATTATCTTAAAAATAAGCACAATGTGCAAAATCATAATGGTCTGAAAATACAATACAATATAATAATAAATACAATAGGCTACATAATATAATCTATATAATGTGAATATAACTTAGCTAATTTAATTTCTCTTTATTTTGTTTTTGTTTCAGGAGATCCTAAACACTTTATCGACATTTTTGCTGTTTTGTACAGTTGTGTTTGTAACGCTAAACTTAGCAGTCAGGGTTGATAAGATCTGACTTTACAGGCACTTGAAGGGCATAAAAGTGAAGTGTCTGTCCAGCAACCATGTGACAGGTTTATTAGACATTTCTCTGTTATTATCCGTTTATAGGTTTCGTTTCGCATTCCAGATCAGTAACATAAGTGATGTTGTGATACCCTCAGCCACAATCTGCATGAGATCTGTGTTGATGTGACGAACTTCACTGATTGGTGTGTGTGTGTGTGTGTGTGTGTGGTGTGTGTGTGTGTGTGTGTGGTTTGGTGTGTGTGTGTGTGTGTGTGTGGTGTCTTCAGTGCATGTTTACATTTCTGCATGTACGTTTCCATGTGCCTCAGTCTAAACGAGTGGATCAGGCTCTGCTCGCACATTTCGGCTCGCGTGAAGTCAGAACACTGTGTGTGTGTGTGTGTGTGTGTGTGTGTGTGTGTGTGCGCGCTGCCATGTGATGAACACATGCTGCCGCGTGTGACGAGCAGCAGAGAGAGAGCGAGAGAGAGAGTTTGTCAAGGCCACCTGCCTCTCAGCAGGCCCCGCCCCTCTCCCGAGGCCACGCCCCCCGCCATTCTGTCTCTGTAGCTGAAGCTGAAGCGCAGTCTGTTCTTCTCACAATCACATTGCCTGAGTCGTGCCCGATTCACGTGCGGCTTTCAGTGAACGACACCCGCGCTGCAGTCTGCAGATAAAGCATCACACAAACCGCCGTTATCACACTCAAACATGCATGCAGAGGGATAGTGATATTACAGGGTTTCCACAACAAAGTCTGTGTGTTTTGAGCCTAGCTCACACTGACTGGCCGCAGTCGCCGTGCTGCTGTTTGCAAGGTCGAGCAAAATGCTGAATTTTATTTGGTTACATTTTATTTTAAGGTGACAGTTACATTGTACTTACTGTAATTTACTGTTATTTTCTATAGTAAGTGCATGTAGTAAATTGTAACTATGTCAGTCACCTTAAAATAAGGTGTTACCTTTCATTGTAGAATTGGCTCCTTTCAATTCTTAAGTTGAATTGACCACAACACAAATTTTACTGAATTGCAATTCACACAGATAGCTAAATAATACATTCTCTGATATGTAGAGTACCTTTACAAAATAAGAGTTCAGAACTGTCAAATTAAGAGCCATCAAAACTTTTTTTTGATTTTGCCAATATTAATATAAAATATATATATTTTTTAAAATAGTATATAATATTGAATTTATGGGATATTGATAGTTTTTCCTCCATGGTCCATAAAAACACAGTTAAATATAATTACATGTATAGACTTATACATTAAATATTTTTTGTAAGTAGCATTTATATAAATAACGATTTTTGATGATAAAATAAAATATATTTTGTAAATATTCCAAGTGTGTGTGTGTGTGTGTGTGTGTGTGTGTGTGTGTGTGTGTGTGTGTGTGTGTGTGTGTGTGTGTTGTGTGTGTGTGTGTGTGTGTGTGTGTGTGTGTGTGTGTGTTGTGTGAATGAATAATTTAGTGAAAAAATGAAATGCATTAATTCAAGCCCAGACAGCAACATAGTGTCGGCCCACATCTGGTATTTCACACACAGTTAAATGCATTTTTATGAATTTAATTCCATTTTAATTCTACTTTAAATCTGAATTACACTGTAATCGTCTGTCGGTTCAAACGCCTGTGGACTTCGCTCTCGATGTGCGTGAGTAACGCTTATCTTCTGCTGTCAGAGCGAAACAAGGAAAGGCAAAGAGTTATTCTTCAACTTGAATGTTTAAGATAGTGATGGTAGTTGCGATAACACACACACACACACACACACACACACACACACACACACACACACACACACACACACACACACACACACACACACACACACACACACACACACACACACACACACACACACAGAGAGTTCAAATATCAGAAACAATCTGTCATAAACCAGTGTTGTGATGATCAGTCTTGTGGTGCGTGTTCTGGGTGGTGTTATTGCGTGTTCTGGGTGGTGTTATTGCGTGTTCTGGGTGGTGTTATTGCGTGTTCTGGGTGCGTGTTCTGGGTGGTGTTATTGCGTGTTCTGGGTGGTGTTATTGCGTGTTCTGGATAGTGTTTTTGCGTGTTCTGGATAGTGTTTTTGCGTGTTCTGTGTGGTGTTATTGCGTGTTCTGGGTGGTGTTTTTGCGTGTTCTGGGTAGTGTTATTGCGTGTTCTGGGTGGTGTTATTGCGTGTTCTGGGTGGTGTTATTGCGTGTTCTGGGTGGTGTTATTGCGTGTTCTGGGTGGTGTTATTGCGTGTTCTGGGTGGTGTTTTGCGTGTTTGGGTGGTGTTATTGCGTGTTCTGGGTGGTGTCATTGCGTGTTCTGGTAGTGTTTTTGCGTGTTCTGGGTAGTGTTTTTGCGTGTTCTGGGTGTGTTATTGCGTGTTCTGGGTGGTGTTATTGCGTGTTCTGGGTGGTGTTATTGGTGTTCTGGTGGTGTCATTGCGTGTTCTGGGTGTGTTTTTGCGTGTTCTGGGTGTGTGTTTTGCTGTTCTGGTGGTGTTATTGCGTGTTCTGGGTGGTGTTATTGCGTGTTCTGGGTGGTGTTATTGCGTGTTCTGGGTGGTGTTATTGCGTGTTCTGGGTGGTGTTATTGCGTGTTCTGGTGGTGTATTGCTGTTCTGGTGGTGTTATTGCGTGTTCTGGGTGGTGTTATTGCGTGTTCTGGGTGGTGTTATTGCGTGTTCTGGGTGGTGTTATTGCGTGTTCTGGGTGGTGTTATTGCGTGTTCTGGGTGTGTTTTTGCGTGTTCTGGTGTGTTTTGCGTGTTCTGGGTAGTGTTATTGCGTTTCTGGGTGGTGTTATTGCGTGTTCTGGTGGTGTTTTGCGTGTTCTGGGTGGTGTATTGCGTGTTCTGGGTAGTGTTATTGCTGTTCTGGGTGGTGTTATTGCGTGTTCTGGGTGGTGTTTTGCGTGTTTCTGGGTGGTGTTATTGCGTGTTCTGGGTGGTGTTATTGCGTGTTCTGGGTAGTGTTATTTGCGTGTTCTGGGTGTGTATTGTTTGGTGTTTTGGGTGGTGTCATTGCGTGTTCTGGGTGGTGTTATTGCGTGTTCTGGGTGGTGTTATTGCGTGTTCTGGGTGGTGTTATTGCGTGTTCTGGGTGGTGTTATTGCGTGTTCTGGGTGGTGTTATTGCGTGTTCTGGGTGGTGTTATTGCGTGTTCTGGGTGGTGTTATTGCGTGTTCTGGGTGGTGTATTGCGTGTTCTGGGTAGTGTTTTTGCGTGTTCTGGGTGTGTTTATTGCGTGTTCTGGGTGTGTTATTGCGTGTTCTGGGTGGTGTTATTGCGTGTTCTGGGTGGTGTCATTGCGTGTTCTGGGTAGTGTTTTTGCGTGTTCTGGGTAGTTTTTTGCATGTTCTGGGTATTGTTATTGCGTGTTCTGGGTGGTGTTATTGCGTGTTCTGGGTGGTGTTATTGCGTGTTCTGGGTAGTGTTATTGCGTGTCGGTGGTGTTATTGCGTGTTGGGTGTTTATTGCTGTTCTGGGTGTGTTATTGCGTGTTCTGGGTGGTGTTATTGCGTGTTCTGGGTGGTGTATTGCGTGTTCGGTGTGTTATTGCGTGTTCTGGGTGGTGTTATTGCGTGTTCTGGGTGGTGTTATTGCGTGTTCTGGGTGGTGTTTTTGCGTGTTCTGGGTAGTGTTATTGCATGTTCTGGGTGGTGTTATTGCGTGTTCTGGGTGGTGTTATTGCGTGTTCTGGGTGGTGTTATTGCGTGTTCTGGGTGTGTTATTGCATGTTCTGGGTGGTGTTATTGCGTGTTCTGGGTGGTGTTATTGCGTGTTCTGGGTGGTGTTATTGCGTGTTCTGGGTGTGTTATTGCGTGTTCTGGGTGTGTTTTTTGCGTGTTCTGGTGGTGTTATTGCTGTTCTGGGTGGTGTTTGTGTCATTGCGTGTTCTGGGTGGTGTTATTGCGTGTTCTGGGTGGTGTTATTGCGTGTTCTGGGTGGTGTTATTGCGTGTTCTGGGTGGTGTTATTGCGTGTTCTGGGTGGTGTTATTGCGTGTTCTGGGTGGTGTCATTGCGTGTTCTGGGTAGTGTTTTTGCGTGTTCTGGGTAGTGTTTTTGCGTGTTCTGGGTGTGTTTATTGCGTGTTCTGGGTGGTGTTATTGCGTGTTCTGGGTGGTGTCATTGCGTGTTCTGGGTAGTGTTTTTGCGTGTTCTGGGTAGTGTTATTGCGTGTTCTGGGTAGTGTTTTTGCGTGTTCTGGGTAGTGTTATTGCGTGTTCTGGGTGGTGTTATTGCGTGTTCTGGGTGGTGTCATTGCGTGTTCTGGGTAGTGTTATTGCGTGTTCTGGGTGGTGTTATTGCGTGTTCTGGGTAGTGTTTTTGCGTGTTCTGGGTGGTGTTATTGCGTGTTCTGGGTGGTGTCATTGCGTGTTCTGGGTAGTGTTTTTGCGTGTTCTGGGTAGTGTTTTTGCGTGTTCTGGGTGGTGTTATTGCGTGTTCTGGGTGGTGTTATTGCGTGTTCTGGGTGGTGTTATTGTGTGTTCTGGGTGGTGTCATTGCGTGTTCTGGGTAGTGTTTTTGCGTGTTCTGGGTAGTGTTTTTTGCATGTTCTGGGTATTGTTATTGCGTGTTCTGGGTGGTGTTATTGCGTGTTCTGGGTGGTGTTATTGCGTGTTCTGGGTAGTGTTATTGCGTGTTCTGGGTGGTGTTATTGCGTGTTCTGGGTAGTGTTATTGCATGTTCTGGGTGGTGTTATTGCGTGTTCTGGGTGGTGTTATTGCGTGTTCTGGGTGGTGTTATTGCGTGTTCTGGGTGGTGTTATTGCGTGTTCTGGGTGGTGTTATTGCGTGTTCTGGTGGTGTTATTGCGTGTTCTGGGTGGTGTTTTTGCGTGTTCTGGGTAGTGTTATTGCATGTTCTGGGTGGTGTTATTGCGTGTTCTGGGTGGTGTTATTGCGTGTTCTGGGTGGTGTTATTGCGTGTTCTGGGTAGTGTTATTGCATGTTCTGGGTGGTGTTATTGCGTGTTCTGGGTGGTGTTATTGCGTGTTCTGGGTGGTGTTATTGCGTGTTCTGGGTGGTGTTATTGCGTGTTCTGGGTGGTGTTTTTGCGTGTTCTGTGTGGTGTTATTGCGTGTTCTGGGTGGTGTATTGGGTGGTGTCATTGCGTGTTCTGGGTGGTGTTATTGCGTGTTCTGGGTGGTGTTATTGCGTGTTCTGGGTGGTGTTATTGCGTGTTCTGGGTGGTGTTATTGCGTGTTCTGGGTGGTGTTATTGCGTGTTCTGGGTGGTGTTATTGCGTGTTCTGGGTGGTGTTATTGCGTGTTCTGGGTGGTGTCATTGCGTGTTCTGGGTAGTGTTTTTGCGTGTTCTGGGTAGTGTTTTTGCGTGTTCTGGGTAGTGTTATTGCGTGTTCTGGGTGGTGTTATTGCGTGTTCTGGGTGGTGTCATTGCGTGTTCTGGGTAGTGTTTTTGCGTGTTCTGGGTGGTGTTATTGCGTGTTCTGGGTGGTGTTATTGCGTGTTCTGGGTGGTGTTATTGCGTGTTCTGGGTGGTGTTATTGCGTGTTCTGGGTGGTGTTATTGCGTGTTCTGGGTGGTGTCATTGCGTGTTCTGGGTAGTGTTTTTGCGTGTTCTGGGTAGTGTTTTTGCGTGTTCTGGGTGGTGTTATTGCGTGTTCTGGGTGGTGTTATTGCGTGTTCTGGGTGGTGTTATTGTGTGTTCTGGGTGGTGTCATTGCGTGTTCTGGGTAGTGTTTTTGCGTGTTCTGGGTAGTGTTTTTGCATGTTCTGGGTAGTGTTATTGCGTGTTCTGGGTGGTGTTATTGCGTGTTCTGGGTGGTGTCATTGCGTGTTCTGGGTGGTGTTTTTGCATGTTCTGGGTGGTGTTATTGCGTGTTCTGGGTGGTGTTATTGCGTGTTCTGGGTGGTGTTATTGCGTGTTCTGGGTGGTGTTATTGCGTGTTCTGGGTAGTGTTATTGCGTGTTCTGGGTGGTGTTATTGCGTGTTCTGGGTAGTGTTATTGCATGTTCTGGGTGGTGTTATTGCGTGTTCTGGGTGGTGTTATTGCGTGTTCTGGGTGGTGTTTATTGCGTGTTCTGGGTGGTGTTATTGCGTGTTCTCGGTGGTGTTATTGGGTTAGGGTTCAGTGTGCTGGTTCTAGACTCACTGGATCTATGATTAACCGTTAAGATCCTGTTGGTAAATGAGATGTTCTAATGAATCATTTCTTTTCAATGATTCATTCGAAGCAGTCAAGCTTTGCCTGGTTAGTGTACACTACTGTTTACTTTTTGAAAGATGTCTCTTCTGCTCATTATTTGATCAAAAATACATTAAAAACATTAATATTGTGAAATATTATTACAATTTAAAATGTTCTTTTTTTCTATGTGTTAAAATGTAATCTATTCGTGTGATCAAAGCTGAATTTTAGCATCATTCAGTCTTCAGTGTCACATGATCCTTCAGAAATCATTCTTATGATGATGATCAAGAAATATTTCTGATTATTGGTATGGTGGTATACTTATTTCATACCCACGGGTAAATTTGTTTTGCAGATTTGGATGAATTTGGTCATCCAAAAAAAGAAACATAAAAAACATTTCACATACAATTTCACAATTAAAACACAAGTGTTGAAAACCAGTTGCTGCTTCATATTTTGTGGAAACTAATACATTTTCTGGATTCAGAAAGAACACCATTTATTAGAGATAGATATATTTTGTAACATTATAACTGTATTTACTGTCACTTTTGATCAATTTCATGCATCCTTGCTGAAAAAACATTAATTTCTTCCAAAACTCTCATACTGAGCCCAATCTCTGAATGGTCGTGCGGTTCCGCCCCTGCTGGTAGATGTTGTAACTGCACCATATTTATGGCCATTCAAAAGTATAGCCATTTCTTTAGTTTTTTTGCAAGAAAACCTAAATTGCATGTAAACAAATGTAAGCAAACGTATATATTTCCCTGTGTGCTGTGAGTTTAAATGAGCATGGTGAAGTTCTCAACCAGTTCAGTTTCCGTCAAACAAACGGATTCACTCAAATAAACCAGGCTTCCCAACGCTATTCCTCTGCTGGACGCTTTTTATTTCATTAATATTACTGTTAATTATTGCTATTATTATTAACAACAACAATAATAAACATTATTGGTTTATATTAATGTTTATTATGTAGGACTAATACATTATTAATTACTATATGAAATTCTGTAGTATGAAATTCATGAAAACAATGTTAACAATGATTTTCAACACAATAATGTTTTTGTAAATATTTCATATACAGTATTTGTGTGAATAAACATGATAAAAAAATATTATGAATTTAACTCCTTATAAAAATTCAAGTGAAATTGCAATTATGTCGCATTTTAACCGTATTATATGAAATATAGAATAAGTGGCATTTCAAACAATGATTTTTAATATAATTCATATTTTTGTAAATATTCCATACATGTGTGTAAAAGAACATGAAAATTAATCATTCTAAATTTTAGAAAGTCAACTCATTTTTAAAAACTACATCAGTTATATTCCTTAATAGGAAGTTAATTCCATAAAAACGTACAGTTTAATTGGGTTTCTTGTAAATGTGGAAACTCAGGTCACTTAGTTTAGTCACATTTGTTTGCTTGAGATCTTTCTTCACAATAAACCGCACTTGCTTGTCAGACTTAGGTTTAAACTTAGGCAAACTTAGGCAAAACTTAGATTTTGGTTTGACTCTCCATCATAGTTTTTGTCTTGAGGCTTGTTGGCTCTGATGTGTTTAACTATCGCTGGTTAAAATAAAGCCAGCTAGGGCGTCTTTTCCTGTCCCCGAGCGCAGAGCAGACGCCTCCCTTCCCTGAGAGTGTGTGTTTGAGGAAGTGAAGGCCAGGGTTCAGGGGACGGTCACACATACACCAGCGGAGCAGGACTCACACACCCTCACTCATATACTGTCATTATAGCACAGCTTCATTATAGTCCTCAAACCCCGCCCACCTCTCAGACGCTGACCTGTGATTGGTCAGCACAGCTCCTCCCCCTCCCCGAGAGAGAGAGAGAGAGAGAGAGAGAGAGAGAGAGAGAGAGAGAGAGAGAGAGAGAGAGAGAGAGAGAGAGAGAGAGAGAGATGATGGGACTGATTGAGGTGTTTCTGTTGTTTCTGGAGGTTCACACACACACACACACACACACACACACACACACACACACACACAACACACACACACACACACACACACAACACACACACACACAAATTTGACCCCTTTGACCCCTGCCGTGTGTTTGTACAGTAACAGTTCCTCATATTGATGGGGAAGCAGGTTGTGTGTTGTGTGAAGTAGTGTAATGGTATATTGGAGTTGTGTGAGTTAGGCGGTGTCGTTGTGTGTTGTATTGTGTGGTGATTGCGTGTGTGGCCGTTTGCCAGCTCCTGTTTAATGACCCTTAAATCAGTCAAGAGTTTAATTTGATCATCTAATCCTTCACTAATGAACAGAAACACACACACACACACACACACACACACACACACACACACACACACTGTTTGTTTTTGTGACTTATGAGGACATTCCATAGGCGTAATGGTTTTTATACTGGACAAACTATATATTCTATCCCCCTACACTGCCCCTGTCCCTAAACCTACCCCTTACAGGAGACATGCTGGATTTTAACATTTTAAAAAAAACATTGTTTTTTATGATTTTTAAGCTGTTTGAAATATGAGGACGCATGCAATGTCCTCATATTTCACGTGCAAGTTGTAATACCAGTGTAATACCCATGTCATTATACACATTTGTGTCCTCATATATCACAAAAACAAGCACACACACACACACACACACACACACACACACACACACACACACACACACACACACACACACACACACACACACACACACACACACACACACACACACACACACACACACACACACATATATATATAATATATTCTATACTATAAATAATAATTTTATTTTTACAGTATAGTTTTTATTGATTAATAAAAAATGATTAATATTTATGTGCGTGTGTAAATGTCTGGTTATAAGGTGGGTTGATATGGCCCCTAGTGGTCAGAAAGTGGTAGTGCATATTTACACCAAATCAACATGATATGAAATTTAATCCTATTTACCTTTTTAAATAAATGTGTCTTTGGTCTGAAAAGCTCCATATAATCTAATAATGTTGGACAATAATAATTAAAGTTATGGTTGAAATGGTCATTTAAAGGGAGTGAAAATGAGGCAATATTACAAAAGATTTTTGAAACGTTGGTAATTTTCTCTCTCACTCTCTCTCTCTCTCTCACTCTCTCTCTCTCTCTCACACTAACTCTCTCTCTCTCTCTCTCTCTCTCTCTCTCACACTCCCTCTCTCACTCCTCTCTCTCTCTCTCTCTCTCTCACACTCTCCTCTCTCTCTCTCTCTCTCTCTCTCTCACTCTACTCTCTCTCTACACTAACTCTCTCTCTCTCTCTCTCTCTCCTCTCTCTCTCACTCTCTCTCTCTCTCATCACTACTCTCTCTCTCTCACTCTCTCTCTCCTCTCTCTTCTCTCTCTCTCTCTCTCCTCTCTCTCTCTCCTCTCTCTCTCTCTCTCTCTCTCTCTCTCTCTCTCTCCTCTCTCTCTCTCTCTCTCTCTCTCTCTCTCTCTCTCTCTCTCTCTCTCTCATCTCTCTCTCCTCTCCTTCCCTAGTCCCGTACCGCCCAGTCCGATAGATCCCGACTCCATCCAGGTTCCGACGGGATACGAGCCGGACCCCGCTGACCTGGCCCTCTCCAGCGTCCCGGGACAGGAGATCTTCGACCCTCGCAAGCGCAAGTTCAGCGCAGAGGAGCTGAAGCCGCAGCCCATGATCAAGAAGGCGCGCAAGGTCTTCATTCCTGATGATCTGAAGGTAAAAACACTAACAACCAGGACCATTATATATATAATATTTGTGTAACAAAATATAGTAATCATTATTTGTATTGCTGTTGTTGCACAAATATTAAAATATTCATATTATTCATATTTATTTTTGTAATTATGTTATTATTATGTGATAAACCCACTTAATTTTGTACTATTCTGTTTTTATTTCTTTGTTATTATTTGAATATTCTTAACCCATTTCCCGTTCTTTTATTTCCCTTATTTGTTAAATTAATGTACTTACAGTATATTTAAATTATTTATTTTCTATATTTCTTTAATAAAAGTAGTTGCTTCACTTTTAGTAATCAAATCTAGCCGTCAGGAATGGTAACATGACCGTAGGCCAATAAGAAAGCCAGTTAGGAGTCATGTGACTCTCTGTGGTCAAATGTTATTATACATAAATATCTCAAAGACTAACAAAAAAGAAATGTATTTAGATGTATTCACATATTTATTTTAATGATGAATGAATCATTTGTGCGTCAAACAAATTCCAAACAGAATTGTGAGAATAATCCGTTTTTTTTTTTTTGTGAACAATTGTTTTTATTGAGCATTCAGTTCAATATAATAATATAATACACAACATATTAAAGTGTAACCCCCCCTCCCCCTCCAGGTAGAATAATTATGTTTTTCTGATTTGTTTGTCTCTCCGTCCTCGAGCAGGATGACAAATACTGGGCACGGCGTAGAAAGAACAACTTCGCGGCCAAACGGTCCCGGGACGCTCGCCGGCTGAAGGAGAACCAGATCGCGATCCGCGCGGGATTCCTGGAGAAGGAGAACCAGGCGCTCCGACAGGAGGTGGCCGACCTGAGGAAGGAACTCGGCCGCTGTAAGAACGTTCTGGCCAAATACGAGGTGCGACACGGCCCTCTGTGAGCCCCGCCCACCCCCACACAAGCCCCGCCCACATCCACAAAGCCCCGCCCCTCCAGGAACTTCTGCGTGCCCCTTTAAGAGGCGCCAAATTCTCCTCAAATTTTTCACGTTTCTCTTTTCTTTTCTCTCGGTATTTGAGTTTATGTGTTTATCATTTGTGTTTCGGTATCTTCTCTCAAATCCTCCTTTCCTCTCACTTCTCTCTCTCTCGCTTTCCTTTCATTTGTTTGTTTGTTCGTCCATCTATTCCTTCACCAACGACGGATCGTTTAATTTGGAAATGATTCTACATGGTTTCTCTGGAACATTTCAAACACGGACTGATACATGTTTTCCTCGCTTCTCGCCCTCCTGTCTGTCAATCATCGCTCGGCCCATCCCCCTCTTCCCGGAGGCTCCGCCCACTTCCTGTTGCTCGAGCTTATTTCTGTGTATATTATTGTATTTTAGTTGAATAGCTGTAATGCACCGACACCTTTCATTCTGTAAAAGTGTGTGTAATAACACTAGCTAGTGTCAAACATGATGTTTGTTCTTTGTCTGTTTTTTTTTTTTTTTCATCTTTACTTTTTAAACCAACACCAGCTAGTTTTTGCTTTTGCGTCTTTCCTGCATTGTGCATGGAGCAATAAGCCTGAATCTCCTCAGAGGGCAAAACACATGAAATGTAAGCTGTAAAAGTTTCTGCAAAGCCTGTTTCATAGCGCCATCATGCACTTCTCATAACTTTTGCTGTAGTGCAGAAACTTTCCCTCCCAAATTTTCCCTCCAAAAATGCTGAATCCATTATTTGTCTCTCTCTCTCTCTCTGCACTAATGCGTGTTTCACAATCTGATCTGGTGCAATGTTTCTACCTACACTATAATCTGCCTGATATATTTATGGACTTTTTTTTATTTTTAAGATTTTTTTTCCCAAAAACAATTTCAGCTGTTAATAACTACAATTGTTATAGCTGTTCTTATTGTTATGACTGTATAGTACTTTTCCCTTATTGTTTTATTGGATATTTCAGCATGACTATTGTTTCAGAGTTGCGGCTTCAAGCTAACTGTAAATGGGACGTTTATTCTCCTCTTATTTTTTATCTTTTTTTTTTTTTTTTTTTACCCAGAGCATGTTTGTTTCAAATCAGTGCAAACAAATATTTGTAGTGACTTTTCCCTCTTTCTTTTGTAGCTTTTGAGCGTCTGTCGGCTGTATGACTGTAATGAATATGTTGGAAGAGGCGTTAGATAAGCAGGACGGTGTTGTCTCAAATACTGTGGTTAAAACCCAATCAGATTGTTTACTGCAGACCAAAAGATACAGCACACAGATTTATTGATAAAACAGAGTTTTAAAGTTTATATATATATATATATGAAAATGATTATAAGTTGCTTTTTTTGTACAGTATTTTTCCTATATAATACTGTTTGAATATTTTCAAGGCACAACCAATCCAGAGTAGTACAAGAGAAATATATAATAGCGTATATCTATCTATTATTCAGAGCTAATTAAAATAGTGTTTTGATATAATATGAAGTATAACAGGGAGGAAAAGCGAAACCCGGACTTATGTCCTCAATTCTGGGCATTAAAAACCTTCTGCACCCTCGTTTTTTCAGATAGCCTTTAGTATTCTGTCTCAGGGAACGCTAGCAGCCGGACCTCACACCACAACTCGCAGCAACATAAAGATTATATATATTGTACAGAAAGTAGTTTTTTTCCTAAAGGAAGAAGCTGCAATTCCTCATGGAGTTTCAATACACACAACATTGGCAGCATTGCTATTGGTTCTTTGAATGGAAGTCTAAAGGTTACGCTTTCTAGTCTATACAATTGAGTCTTTTGCAAAGCAGTGTTGATAATGAATGTTTAGTGCGGCAGCTTTTGCTTGGGTTGAATGTTATAAAAGTCTTGTCAATGGAGTCGCTGGGTACGTTCGGACTATACTACTATTCTGCAGTGTATGTGCACAGTATGTGAAAGTAGAGGTTAATTCTGCAGCGTACCAGGTTTTTGTAAGGCACGTGTCCTGTGGAAGTTTATCTGGTCTGAGATCAGTTTTTTCTGTCTGTTCTAATAGATGACGCAGGTTTTAAACCCGGGACGACTGATCTCAGGTCAGGTTTGATTGCTGTTCCTGACTTCATTGTCGACGGTAAAAGTAAAGTCCCCGTCTGCCCCAGTTTAGGCCAAAATTCAGATGTGCGTGTGTACATAGCTGAGGATCGATTGAGGGCAGAAATTGCACTTTCTTTGTTTCTTTTAATTTCCCTTTATTTTTTCATGTCTGTTTCTTTTGTGTGTGTGTGGTATAAATGCAGACACGTGTAAAAAGCCCTGTGTAGACTGTGTCCAAATGTACAAAACTTAAATAAATCCAGGATTAAGCCAAACGCTTCTGTGAATAATGCCCCGTGAAAACGCCTCCCTGGGGCAAGAGGAAGGTCCAGCCGAGGTTCAGCATTTCACCAATGTGTTCCTCTTCTTGTTAGATGGGAAAAGTATTAGCTTAAATGGTTTGAGTCCTAGACCACCTTGAAAATCCAAATCATCATGCCTTGATGTGCTATCGGATTTACCATAAGTATGGCTATCCTAGTTGGAAATTAGACATGGATGAACTCTCAAATCGAGTGAAATTTGGAGGTAATTTCGATGCCGGAGTTTAGCGCTAGGCGGACGATTTTTAAAATGGCGGAGGAGAGAACTACATTATGATGACTGTTGTCATTTAAGCGAAATTTCGCGGGCACAAAATGTCCGTTGTCTATTGTCAATACCATATAGAAAAGTCACTTGTTTACAAAACACAACGTTTTCTGTTGTCAAACGCGGCGAATTCGCGTCACCAACGTGAACGCGAGTGAAATCTGCGTGTGGAACCCACCCTTTCGTGAAACTCTGGAACAAGACGGCTGGATTTCGCGAGAAACGGTAACGTGACAGCAACTTTACCCACAACATTCACATATTGCTTTCTCTTGCCGTTACAGTAACACTTAATAATGTTGGGTTAAAAATAACCCAATCCAACTATGGATTGGTAGGCTACAGCATAACACTTTTCCAACTGTGGGTTATTTTAACACAATGAATTGGGTTAACAGTAACCCAACATTATAGTTTACTATTTGTTTTTATTCATGACATTATTTTAAAAGATAAAGTAGCCTATACTATTGGTTTTCAAATACAGATTATATCTGTTTTACACAAGTAGCCTAGCTACATTTTTTAATTACAAACTGAATGGGGAGTCTTGTCTATAACATTAAAAGTAGGCTACATACATATTTGTGTACATATTAAATTCAAAATACACTGTGGAACCATATTTAACCCAACTGCTGGGTAATTACTAATATAACTCAATGATGTTAAAAATGACCCAACATTTTTTTTTTTTTTTTTTAGGAAATAAACCAGCATAGTGATCTAATATGTATGTTTATGAGTTAAAAAAGAACCCTCGGTCAAATAAGGCTTTTATTCGCTCTGTAAAGATTATGTATCATTTGATATTATATGTCTTTTACAAACCTCAGAATCGTCTGCATGCAAGTGGACGGTGTAAATGTATGGTTGTCATCGGCGCTATTTTATTAAAAATCCATTGGATATTGATTAAATACCTTGAATTCATTTAGGCTTTAATATGAATTCCCCCCCAGAAATAGGCATAATCCTGGTCTCCATGATTCATATTCTTTCCGACAACAAAGCACTTCAGAGCGAGACACTTCAAATGTGGGAAGTGGACTCTTAAAAATGTAAAGGTTACAAAAGGGGTGTTTCGTAGCAATGCCATTGAGGAACCATGTTGGGTTCCCATGAGAACCTTTCTGTTCTCATTTCAGAGTTCTTAAAATAGCCTAGCCATGTTTTTTTCTTAGTGTGAAGAACAATTTAATAATCTAAAGAACCTTTTTCCTTTAAAGAACCTGTCCCATGAAACCAGTGGATGTTTAAGGTTCTTTATAAATCCATCAATGCCAATAGTAGCCTAAACCTTTTGTGGGACATTTCCGATAGCATGTGAAGGCATTAGAAAAGAAACAACAAACACTTGTCCAATTCAATCTAGACTGTTTGGCAATAGATTGCATGTATTCACTTTTCTGGCGTCCATAATCTCATAAGGACAGGGAAGGACACAGCAGTGAGATTGTGGGAAACAGGCTGGCGTCTCCCTCTGGTAAAATTCACTACCTCAGTCCTGAAAGGAACCCAGAACCACATTGAACCTGTTTAGTCCAGTGCCTTGAACTACCACAGACGATTCCACACACATTTTAAAGCTTAAACGACTTGGACCGGATAGGACCACGCTGAAAATCCCAGCCCTTACTTTACACATTCTCAAGGGAACCGCCGTATTGAAGGCAACACCTGAGAGATGTCAAAGATGGAGATGTTTGATCTTGTGTGTCATTGCAATGGAAGCAGAAACCCGAACCTTTTGCTCTCTGCTCGCCGCACCTTTTGACCCCTTATCTCTCTCTGTACATTTTAGTGTCCAATAAAGTCTTACGTTTTCTCTCAAGATATGTGCTTTTCTGTCTACTTTTTTTCTCTACTTACGGATATGACGAGTCACGCACAGGCGAGTGACCAATGTACACAATTTCCCACAAAAACCGTCCATCAAGTCTAAATTATCAAACCCTTATAATAAGCTTACAGTGAATCAGTGGAAGACAAACAGCACTTTTTGGAAGAGTGATTGATGTATGGACTCATTTAAAAAAAAAAAAATCAAATTTTTTAAATCATATATAAAAACATATAGGGGTTATGGGAGTGACTTGTTTATTTGTAATTATTTGAGAAATTGCATTTTCAGAGTGAAAAATTGTTTTAAAGTAAACCCTGCATGAAATATATCTTTAAAAGCAAAACTTAAAGCAACACTATGTAACATTCATTTACCTTAAAATAATGTTTCCAAAATCTTATCAGTGGTTCATCAAGTCGTAACAGGGTGAAAGGCACGTCTGCCATCGCCTGACGGGGTCTGTATCGCTTTACTGCTATGTAACTACGGAGTTCGGGTAGTAACCCAACCACAAAAAGAACTACAAAATTCGACTGCTTTACGTCAAGCGCCATACAATAGTCATTATTTCGTTTTTCTTTCGTTTCATATCCTTTCATGAAATCATGTAACATACTCTACCTTGTCTGTGGACATCGTTCATTCTAAAGCCGGTGCTGGGTAAACAGCGAGCGTGCGTGCGACGGTAGGCTAAATTATTTACGACAGCGGCAATGGACAATTTCGTTTCCAACCAGTAGGGCGACCGAAGAGGAAAAGTTAATTGGTGTTGCTTTAAAATATAAATAAATATAAAAGAAAAGTACAGAAGTGACCGCTTAAAAGTCTTCATCTTGCCAAGTGTAAAGCGTGGATGAAACAAAACACATACACAAGAGTTAATGTTACAGCTTTCATTTATTAACACTTTAGAAACTTCTTCAATATTGAACACATTTAGTCTTTATTATAATAACACCAGCACCAAAACACCAGAATGATGTATGATGAAGACATCAGAAGCTTTAGAAGAGGTTTCATTTGAGAAAAGGCCAGTGCAGAATCATGTGCCAAAACAGGATGTAGAAAGATTTTACAAAAGTCTGTCCCAGAGTACAAGAGGCAGTCAAAATGACTCTCTTAATGCAGTCCGAACACATCTCACAAACACCCCAAATCATAACCATGACATGATGCGTTCTCGTCATGTCAGAACTACTACAAGGAGGACAATCATTTACCTCTATATGCTACTGCCAAAAAAAAAAGAAAAATGTGAAGAGAAGTTCCATAAACTTCCAGATTTAAAAACAAAAGACATAAATGGTTTGTACTAGTAACTATGGATATTCCAACATGACGTGAACGCACCAGAAGAATAAGCACAGGTTTATCGACCCCAGACAGCAACAGTGGGCCGTGCGAGATCCACGCTTACCGGATGTGGGCCGACACTATGTTGCAGTCTGGTGAAAATATTACAAAAAAAAAGCTTTACCCGTTGAGCAAAACACTTAAATATGTGAGATAGCTGCGATCCAGACTTTCGGGTTTAGCACTTAAAAAACATCCGAGTTTCCACCCAGCGGATCGCAGCGATTCCTGAATCCCAACAGATCAGTGCTTCAACTGAACAGTGACTGTTAAAGAGCGCCGCTGAACGCATTCACAGTGTCAGAAACCAATGACGGTCCTTGGAATGATGATGATGATGCCTACTGAAGAACACAAGTTCCCATGATCCTCTGAAACTCACTCTAGTCTCTGAATGTAGGTAGTGATGTGCATGATGGGACAAAGATCACTGTCGATATCTCAGGAAGTGAACCTCAGCAAACTTGCCAAAAACAGTCATATTTCACTACAAAGATTGAAAAAAAAGAAAATTGTTTCATGTTTCAAGTTTCATGCGAATTAAAGGGATAGTTCACCCAAGAATGAAAATTAAGTCATTAATTACTCACCTTCATGCTGTACCAACCCCGTAAGACTTTCGTTCATCTTCGGAACACAAATTAACCCTCTATGGCATGGTGTTGCCCTCAGGCAACAAACTACCTTTTTGGACCTCACAACGCCCCTTTAATTTTTTTATATATTTTTTTTAAATATATAATATCACCTGACATGTCTGTTCAATGAAATGAGGGGATGAAGTGGTTGTGACCTTTTGTTTGGGGGTGGAGCAGTCACTTAATGAAGCAAAGCCACATGGTAAAAGGTGCCAACAATTAGTAAGATAAAAATAACTTTTTAACATGTTTAAGTTAAAATAACTTTATATAAAAAAATATATGCATGGTCATCAGTATGTAAAGAAGTATGTTTGATTGTTTAAATATTTATTTTATTTTTATTCATATTCTAAAAATGTGTTTTTTTGTTCGTTGCCTCAGGGCAACACTGTGCAGTTAGACCACTTTTGTTCAGGCAATATCATAGGGTTAGGACCATAATGGTGCATTCAAGTTCTCTTGTGAAGTTTGTTTTTACAAATTCGGATAACTCAAAGAATATGCATTATACGTGTCATTTATGTTTTGTTGTTGTTGTTGTTGTTGTTTACTATTATTATACTGGTTTATTATTATTTATAACGACAGGTTTATTATTATTATACTGCCACAGAGAATTATGGGAAATGTAGTTTGGTCACTCACTCACCCATAAACTGGCTAAAGAGTAGTGTTTTCTGGCAAACTTTATGTCTCTTCTTCATTAACAGTACAGAAAATGCGTACAAACTACATAGTGTAGTGCACGCGCATGAGCATGTGTAGTGCGCGCGCATGAGTATGTGTAGTGCACGCGCATGAATATGTGTAGTGCACGCACATGAGTATGTGTAGTGAGCATGAGTATATGTAGTGCACGCGCATGAGTATGTGTAGTGCACGCGCATGAGTATGTGTAGTGCGCGCATGAGTATGTGTAGTGTGTGCGCATGAGTATGTGTAGTGCACGTGCATGAGTATGTGTAGTGCACGCGCATGAGTATGTGTAGTGCGCGCATGAGTATGTGTAGTGCACGCGCATGAATATGTGTAGTGCACGCACATGAGTATGTGTAGTGAGCATGAATATGTGTAGTGCACGCGCATGAGTATTTGTAGTGCACGCGCATGAGTATGTGTAGTGCGCGCGCATGAGTATGTGTAGTGCACGCGCATGAGTATGTGTAGTGCACGCGCATGAGTATGTGTAGTGTGTGCGCATGAGTATGTGTAGTGCACGCGCATGAGTATGTGTAGTGCACGCACATGAGTATGTGTAGTGAGCATGAGTATATGTAGTGCACGCGCATGAGTATGTGTAGTGCACGCGCATGAGTATGTGTAGTGCGCGCATGAGTATGTGTAGTGTGTGCGCATGAGTATGTGTAGTGCACGTGCATGAGTATGTGTAGTGCACGCGCATGAGTATGTGTAGTGCGCGCATGAGTATGTGTAGTGTGTGCGCATGAGTATGTGTAGTGCACGCGCATGAGTATGTGTAGTGAGCATGAGTATATGTAGTGCACGCGCATGAGTATGTGTAGTGCACGCGCATGAGTATGTGTAGTGCACGCGCATGAGTATGTGTAGTGCGCGCATGAGTATGTGTAGTGTGTGCGCATGAGTATGTGTAGTGCACGTGCATGAGTATGTGTAGTGCACGCGCATGAGTATGTGTAGTGCGCGCATGAGTATGTGTAGTGTGTGCGCATGAGTATGTGTAGTGCACGCGCATGAGTATGTGTAGTGCACGCACATGAGTATGTGTAGTGAGCATGAGTATATGTAGTGCACGCGCATGAGTATGTGTAGTGCACGCGCATGAGTATGTGTAGTGCGCGCATGAGTATGTGTAGTGTGTGCGCATGAGTATGTGTAGTGCACGTGCATGAGTATGTGTAGTGCACGCGCATGAGTATGTGTAGTGCGCGCATGAGTATGTGTAGTGTGTGCGCATGAGTATGTGTAGTGCACGCGCATGAGTATGTGTAGTGAGCATGAGTATATGTAGTGCACGCGCATGAGTATGTGTAGTGCACGCGCATGAGTATGTGTAGTGCACGCGCATGAGTATGTGTAGTGAGCATGAGTATATGTAGTGCACGCACATGAGTATGTGTAGTGCACGTGCATGAGTATGTGTAGTGCACGCGCATGAGTATGTGTAGTGCACGCACATGAGTATGTGTAGTGCACGCACATGAGTATGTGTAGTGAGCATGAGTATATGTAGTGCACGCGCATGAGTATGTGTAGTGCACGCACATGAGTATGTGTAGTGAGCATGAGTATATGTAGTGCGCGCGCATGAGTATGTGTAGTGCGCGCGCATGAGTATGTATGTGTCTATTGCACATATTGCTTATTTTCCCTATTCCACCTATGTAGAAAACCTTTGAGTTTTTGTACCCTCGCAGCACATTGTTGCCCTGAGGCAACAAACTAATATCTGGTTATGGGGTGGGGGGGGCTCACATTTTATGATGGATATATTATCAGGGACCCCCAAGCTCCCAAAAAATTGGGTGAAAGATTTTTTTCCCCAAAAAATAAAAAGTCATGCCATAGAGGGTTAAGATATTTTTGATTAAATCTGAGAGCTGGATCACTCCTCCATAGGCTTCCTAAGGGATTGAAACTTGACGGCCCAGAAAGTCTTTGAAGAAAATGTTTAAATATTTAATGTGCCTACAGTGGCTAGATCTTAAGTTTATCAAGCTACGAGAATACTTTTTGTGCGCAAAAAAAACAAACAAAAATAGCGACTCTATCAAGTATTTTCTTTGGGCCTGGAGATTTCACGTAGTGTTATTGCGCAATGCTTCTGGTTGAACGTCACACACATCACACACACATGACCAGCGTCGGCCAATAGCGAGCCTACGTGTGACGTATAACACAGAAGCGCTGCGCGGTTACACTACGACAACAGCTTAGGAGAAAGACATGGAAGAGAAGAGATGGTTGAATAAAGTCGTTATTTTTGTTTTGTTTTTTGCACGCAAAAAATATTCTCGTCGCTTGATAAATTTAAGATTGAGCCACTGTAGCCATTTGGACTCTTTTAACAATGTCATTAATGACTTTTCGGGGCTGTCAAGTTTCAATCCCTTAGAAGCCTATGGAGGAGTGATCCAGCTCTCAGATTTAATCACAAATATCTTGAAGATGAACGAAGGTCTTACGGGGTTGGAACGACATGAGGGTGAGTAATTACTGACTTAATTTTCATTTTTGGGTGAACTATCCCTTTAAGAACATTATCCCGCAAATGCAATTGACTATAATGCAATAGATTAACATTATCTTATTATTTAATTTAAATCAAATTATATATATATAAAAAAAGAGAGAGAGAGATTAAAACTATTACAGTAATGTAAATAAAAATAATTAAAAATAAAAGACGACAAAAAGGTAGAATGACGACGACCAGAAATCGAGAAAAAAAGAGCCAGTTTCGTGACAATTAAGCACGTTTTCCCCAAAATGTAATTGACTATAATGCAATATATTATTTAATTAATTTAAATCGATCAAATAATATATAAAATAAATCAAATAAAGACAATAAAAAGGATACATTTTAAAAAAAGAGGAAGAAAAAAGACAGTAGTAGTGAGATTATATTAATGAGATGAAAATGTCACAAAAACGCAAAAAAAAACAAAAAACGTATTGGTCCTAAAAAAAAATTTTTTCTTATGATTTTGGGGTGAGATATGACCAGTTTTTGTCAGATTCATCATAACAGCCAGTGGATATAATCCTGTCAATTTCACAACCAGCAGGGATTAATTCGACTCGTCCTCGATCACCGTTTCTCCATCAAATATCCATTTCAAACTGTGCTGAATTTGAGAAACATCTTTCAGGCGGTGAAATAACACCTGGTTGTGTCCGCAGTCTTCCCATCGGCCTCTCGACGACAATATCTCAGGTGTGATGATGGAATATCAAACAGAAGTGGTTCTTCCAGTTAGAAAAGTGCCGCATAGAAAAAAAAAGCTCGGTGCTGCACTTTCAAATCCTGCTGAAAGAGCAGAAACACGGCGAGAGCGTAGAAAACCACCAGCGCTTTGTAGAAAACAAACTAGCTGTACGTCTGAAGTTGAGATGCAAAAATAGATCTGATACAGAAAGTCGCAAGAATAAAGCAAACTAATTCACTACAGATGATATGAATCGACCACCGAGCGTGTGCGCGTGTGTGTCACAAATGATCATCACAATTCATCTGCTTTCAGTGGAATATATTTACATAATACTGACGAACGTGTCGTTTCAGCTGTGCGGATGAGCACACACACACACACACACACACACTCTTCGCTGATCGCAGTCGGTTAGAAAACAGTAAACATTGCATGGTCGTACTGGTAAACGATGGTGTTTGGAGCATCGGGACGAGACGATCGTGGTGTTTCGGTGATAAAGCTCACACGTCCCGGATGTCCTCCAGCGTGGGGCTTCGGTACAGGTACTTCCAGATGGCGTAGTAGTGGATGGCGGCTGCCAGCGCCACGAACACGTGCCAGATGGCGTGAGCGAAGGGAATCACGCCGTCGGATTTGAAGAAGACGACGCCCAGGCAGTAGACGAAGCCCCCGAACGCCAGCTCGTACAGCCCGTCTGTGTTACTCTGATCAAAACAAGAACAAAACCGGCTATGCATGAAAATCAAGCTTGGGTTTTACACATTTAAGTGTCCAGAAATCCTAGCCGTGGCACACTAAACTTCACCACAGATGGTTAAAGGATTAGTTCACTTTTTAAAAAACTTTTGCTGATAATTTACTCACCCCCATGTCATCCAAGATGTCCATGTCATTCTTTCTTCAGTCGAAAAGAAATTAAGGATTTTGATGAAAACATTCCAGGATTTTTCTCCATATAATGGACTTCAATGGGACCCAAACGGTTCAAGGTCCAAATGACAGTTTCAGTGCAGCTTTAAACTATACCAGACGATGAATAAGGGTCTTATCTAGCGAAACGATTGGTCATTTCAAAAATAAATAAAAAAAAATTTACGTTTTATAAGCACAAATGCTCGCCTTGCTCTGTTCTGTGATGCACGTTTGTGTCTCTCCTGTTCGAACTCATTCATCAAAATGAATGAATCTTTTTTCGAGTCATTTAGTTCATTTCGTTCGTTGAATGAACGAAATGACTCGAAAAAAGACTCGTTCAAAATTAACGAATCTTTTTCGAGTCATTTCGTTCATTGAATGAATGAAATGACTCGAAAAAAGATTTGTTCATTTTGATGAACGAGTTCGAACAGGAGAACAGAGCAAGGCGAGCATTTGTGCTTATAAAACGTACATTTTTTTAATTTATTTTTGAAATGACCGATCGTTTCGCTAGATAAGACCCTTATTCATCGTCTGGTATCGTCATTTGTCATTTGAAGTCATTTGAAGCTGCAATGAAACTGTCATTTGGACCTTGAACCGTTTGGGTCCCATTGAAGTCCATTATATGGAGAAAAATCCTGGAATGTTTTCATCAAAAAATCATTAATTTCTTTTCGACTGAAGAAAGAAAGACGTGGACATCTTGGATGACATGGGGGTGAGTAAATTATCAGCAAAAGTTTTTTTAAAAGTGAACTAATCCTTTAAAAGCTATTTAACTGTAATTAAACGGTTCTGTGGTTTAGCGGTTTTAGTTTTTTTCGGTTAAAAACCTGAAATAAGGTGTGTGGTGAACAGTGACATAATACATTTAGCTCTTAATAAAAAAGTTTATGTTGCTGATTTCCAAATTCTCAGACACCAAATAAATCTCCCTGCATTAAGACCCTCGACCACAAGGTGGCGTCAGAGCCTGTGACGCGGATGTGATTAGCAGTCAGTCATCTTCATATTAAAATGAACACAGTTCTGCTGCTGTCAATATGACTCAAATAACACATGGGCCTAAAGCAAAGGTTATGTTATAGTTCACTTGGGTTTGAATTACTCATATCACACACATACACACTAGTGGAAAAAACACGCTTGCTTCCTAATCTAGTGGTCTAATAACCTGGTATTGTACATTACGAAAATTGTTGGATCTTTTGTTCCTCTTTTGTAATTTGCTCTGGATAAGTGTAAACATGTTTACTATACAGAACAGCTGTACACAGGTCTTTATTGTACTGTATAATGTACACAGGTGCATTATTTATACTTTATGCAAAACAGACACACAACCGGTCAAACCGTGGCTGTATTGTTATATCAGTTATTAAAAAAATTAAGTGTATATTATAACTTTTTTGTTGCACTGTTTACATTAGAATTAAGCATTTCATGATCCTATTATGTAATGTAAAACAATAAGAAATAAAAACAACAAATAATTCTAAACATTAAAGTATATATTAATATCACAGAAGTATTATGTGTAGCTCCGTTCATTATATATATAATATTACAGCAAGTAATACAGTAAAACATCATGGTGACTAAACGTTCTCTTACAATCCATAATACACAATTACTTTGTAAACGTTGATGATCAATGTGTGTATATATATATACACATACGTGTGTGTGTGTGTGTGTGTGTGTATACACACAACTTGCTATCAAAATAAATGTGAATATTCAATCACCTAGCCTTACTTGTAATACATAATTAATATTAAAACACTTAGGCCTACAATCTGTTCTTCTTCCGCTGCAGTGACTCCTCCTACACGCTCTTAAAGTCGCCAGGTTAATTAAAGGTCTGATAATTAGTACTTGACCTTTACAAGCTAGGGTGACCACCTGTCCCGCATTTTGCGGGACAGTCCCGAAATTTGAAGCTTTGTCCCGCGTCCCGCAAGTCATAAGCAGTGTCCCGCATTTTAATTTTGTCTGCATCATTTTATTTCATCGTCCTTTAAGTTTAAATTACAATTCTACAATAAAAAATGTCAATAAGAAAACACTTAACATGCGCAGCGCAGCCGTTATTATTGGTTCTAGTCAGAGCGGGAAAACAAACACTGAGAATAAAAAAAAACCACACACACAGACAAAAAAAAAAAAAAAAAAAACGGCAACAGAAAAATGGATCTATCCGGAGCTCCCGAGACGAAAAGGCGTCTTGTTCGTATAAGGAATAGGAGAAAAAAATACATGGTAAAAACCAGTTACAGGTGACCCTAAAAAAGGAGATGTGTCTACAGACACATAAGGAATGAGAAGCCCTTTACTCGAAGCTGCCAGATCAGACAAAAAAATATAAATTCAAGATGCACTGAATCCGGTAAGAACGCATTTAATCTTTCTAGTCTTTCCTAATGGAACTTATGTGCTTATTTGGAAATGTGCTTTTTGGCGATTGGATTATTATTTTCACTTAATTATTTAGATTAATAGACCCGTGCAGTTAAAATGAGTTTTATATTATTAGTCGACGTTCAGCGCCGTCATTAACATTTTTATAAAGCCTATTAGCAATTTAAAGCATGTTAACATCACTGCAAAAAGACATCTAATATAAAATCAATATTTATTCACCTATAGTATAATAATAGTAAGTTATCTCCCTCGTGTCCCGCATTGTCCCGCAAAATCAGGTCTGCTGTCCTGCAACAGAGCAATAGCCAGGTGGTCACCCTATTACAAGCGCATGTAAAACTCGGCTGCGTCTGAAATCACACACTTCTCTACTATATCATAGGCGAAAAACAGTGACAACAGTAGTGTGTCTGTATTCTCAGTTCTCATAAGAGTCTGCAAAAATTCACTGGATGACTTACTACTTCTGAAGTTCACATACGATGGACACTTTACTATCCTATGATGCCAAGGGAGAGGATTTATGAATGACAGTGAAATGACGCTGGAAGGTCACGTGATAATGACAACATGGTAAATGTAGTACGTCCCGATTACATTTATACTATATAGAATGTGCTTTTTTTTAAGCGGTTGTGAAGTAATTACTTATTTAAATAAGTATTTAAATGCAGCCGTTATCTTAATGAGCTCAACAGGAAATGATCTCACACACACACTCACCATTGATGTCACTACCAGCGCAGGAAAAAAGCCCATGGTCAAGTAAAACGCCAACTCCACTAACTTATACCTGCACAAAACACACACACTTTATCATCAGACACACATTCAAGAACATGAACAAATAATAAAAAGACACTAAAAATCTCTATTTTTATTTGCTTTAATTGTCTAGTTTGTGCATGCTAAATTATCCTGCACTCAAAAAAATACTTAAGACTATATTTAACTATGTATTTAAATTGCATACATAATTTAAACTCATTTGGATTACACAGTTAAATATTGAGTGTGGAAATATAAATAAATACAGTGTAAAATTTCCTTTAAGGCTCTATACAACCAAAATGGCACTAAGAATATTAAATAAGTGATCTCAAATAAATCACAACAGAGTTCTGCATTCAACAAAATATAATTGAACACTTTGCGCATGTCAATTATTACCCTAGCCCATAATTAAGACGTGAAGTTGAAGTCCAACGTACTTTTCGTGGTAGTTAAACACATAGATGGTTCCGGCGGCCGCCATCAACCAAACAAACCAGCGCATATGAGCAGCGAGCGGCCCGAGCTCACGCAGATTCAGCCTGCAGGAACACACACACACACACACACACACACACACACACACACACACACACACACACACACACACACACACACGCATTAGTGCTGCGCTCATCACACAAGAATGTGTGTAACCCCCTCCCCAATTAATATATAAGCATGCGGTTACACAGTGTCATTGTTTTGGTGTAATTATACATGCAAGCACTGAATAATATTAATTAGGGTAAGGGTTTAAATTATGCATGATTACATGCAACTAAAACACTGTTATTACTACAGTAAGTACATAAGATATGTAACAATAACGTTGTAAAACAAAGTGTAAACAAGCATTCATATATTGATGCGTGTGTATTTTGAACATGGCTCAATTAATTATATTTTAGAGTTAGAACTTGTGTTCATTTGATAATTTTAAACGACTGATAATGCTGTTAAACTACACATGAAGATGCTAGCATGATTTATGCAGAGGAAAGTGACCAAACGCTGTCATGACAGACGTCGAAATGATGCATTTTTATACAATGACTTTACTTCTGCAAGTACAAGATGTTAGATACTGTTAAGAAATGAGGAAATGCATCGATTGTGGATAAAAAGTCACAGCAAAGACATTAATAATGTTTCAAAAGACTATTTTAAATAAACTTTCTATTCATCAAAAGAATCCTGAAAAAAAACCTGTTTCCCCACAAACGTATGAACTTTAAAATATGATATCAGTAAATATGTCTAAACAAAAGCGTACCATGGTGTGTAAGAGGCAGCGATGAAGAAGTAAATGACGACTCGATCACACATGTGGAAGCAGTGCTCCATGCTCCTGAAAGAGAAGACACAATTTAAAGTTTGTATACCAAATACTTCAGAAAAAGCTAACTTAGAAGAATGCAACCTTTAAAAGTTAAATGGTTTGCAACGTCATGGGATCCGAGTTGATCAACTACAGGTTGAGAAGTTACTCTTTTACTCCATTTACGCATTTATGACTCCCAAAACTCAGCGGTGATTCTGTGATGTTAACCGGCAAACAAACCTCATGTGGCTCTTCTTCCAGGAGATGATGTGAAAGACGGTGGAGACGAGGAAGAGAGCGATCAGACCCATGCCGTAGACCCAGGCCGTGATCCGCTCCCAGCGGTCGTCTGACAGCCGGTGTAACAGGGCCATTCCCACGAACGCCGGCACGATCAGGAACTGCAGACGGGTGAAGACAAACCAGTATTTAACTCTTTCCCTGCCAGCGCTCTTTAAAAAATATAAAATTGCCAACACCAGCATTTCTGATCATTCTGACAACTTAGAAAATCTGAACATGCAATATGTCAAAAGAAACAACAGGCCCTCTGCTTTTAAACTAACACATTTTATTCTAGCTTTATGCAGCATTTTATCAACACTTGAACGCAAGTATGTTTAATAATAAAAAATTATATATATATATATGCCTCATTAGCGGCTGCTATTCATAAACCGAGAGCAAGTTGACTGAGCGTCTCAAAACATAATTAGATGCATGTATGAATATCTATGTGCAATACAATCCCTCCTGAAAAATGTGATTATGCGATCGCATGATTCAATGCATAATCAGCCAAACTAGTCCGCATTTTTATACGGGGGTCGCATTTTTTCAAATACGCCGCACTTTCGCCGCATAAACTGATGATTTACGCTCAAAATATGCGGGCTTGCATGATTTCATAATACCCGCATTTCCGTTGCAAAAAAGTCACTTATATCTAAGCAGAAAGTTGAAAAATGTTGCGTTTGTTTCACACAAGAGCCGCCATTTTCCCCTGTTGCCATAGGAACGTTATGAAGTCACGTAATTATGCGACGTCAACATCATCAAAAAGCTGTAAAACAGGAAGCACACATTTTATTTTTTTATATTTTATTTATTCATTTTTACAGAAGTTGTAGTATATTCCTTTTGTAAAGCTACAGAACTTGTTTGACTCATCAATGTTTTGTAAGTTTGATGTGTTTATTAAGCTCTGAAATAAAACAAGATGATAATTTAAATATTCCAGCACTTTCTGTGATGATGTATGCTTGCGTATCATAGGAAGTAATAAGAAATGACTCTTTACATTAAGGTAGTAGCCTAGTGAGAACAGGGTGTTGGGGAATCACTTTTTTTTCTCTTTTTCATCAAACCGCAGTTTTTGCAAGTTCCCGCAATTTCATCGCATAAAATAGCATAAATATCCCACATATTCAATCGCATTTTTTAAGACAAAGTGCCGCATAATCAAGTATTTTTGCCCGCAACGATCACAAAAAAACTCTGGAAGTTTTTCTGGAAGGACTGGCAATAGACTTCAGCAACTAACACAATACAACAAGACGAAGGTGTCAGCTGACACAACGGTAAAACCATAGTAAAGGTAAAAAACTGTAATGTTGAGTTACTGCATATAAAAACACAAGCCAACACATTATCACCTGTGAAAAATTGTCCTATTTCCTCTGGAATTTAAATCTCGGACGCTGCGCGATATTGTGGCATCATTGATTTTTACATGTGCAAAAGCGATGCTTCTATCACTAGTTTTTGCTGCTTCTTTGCCTGTGTTTTGATCCGGAGATCTAGCACTCTTTCAGAAAATGCATAATAGTCTACGGTATAACAGTGAAAACACAGAAAGCCGGAAAATTCTGTCAATGGAGGGGAACCCGTGTCATAAATGATGGAAAATTAATCAATGGAGTGGAAAGGGTTAATATGACAACATTTGGGAGTGTTCCCACAACATCAGGTTGGAGCGGAGAAAAAGCCAATGGGTGGTTGGACAAAATTAGTTGAAAACAAGCGGTTTAGTCGTGTTAATTTAATATGTTCGAACAAACATGTGCATAATGAGGAAAGCATCACAGAAAAATGAGTAGTGAAGCCCAACATTTTTTCCCTTAACACAATGCTTATTGTTTAAGACCCGTCAATCAATTTGCCGTCTCTGAAGTTGGTGAGACGCGAGGACTCATGAGTGAGGGGGTTTTAGTGTGATAAAGGACAAGATTTTGAACTTGTAGCTTTATATCCAAGTGATCGCAATGCCAAAGTGGCCTAAATACAAGTTGCACGATAAAGAGTGTGAAACTCAAAATGTGAATTACAACTGTCAAGGGAGAGGACACGAAATCAACAATTGAATGAAACTGAATACGGGACTATCCTACTCCTGTCCAGCATCAGGATATATTTTAAACCGCCCAGATGAGTATACTAGTCCTTGATCAGTTTTTACTGTGCAAACTTCTGCATTATGTTCCACGTACTTCAGGAAAGGATTATCGTACAGTAGGTCTATGCATCAATGAATGACACGTTTTTGGATATCATGGTGTGTGCATGAACGTGTGTGAAATGTCTGCTAATTACAACACTTTTTGTACTTAAATTGGCTTATTCTTACTGTTGACATTGAGAATGATGCGTGTGTTTTTACAAGGGTTAAAGTCATCGATGTTTCTTGGAGTGGGAGGGTTTTTGGTGAGCTTTTGAGCTGATACTGTGGCAGAAATAGTCGAGTGTTTTTACATTATTCATCTCAGAGTTCGTGCAACCTTTTGAGAGTTACCGTAAATTCGAGCACTTTTTTCCAAAGACTTTTAAGTGCACTTTAAAGAGCTTATAAACTTACACCTTTTGCAGCCCTTTTTAAGTGCTTAATATTATCCAATTTTAATGTTACTTTTGATGTGATGACCAAAAATATACAAATTAGGTTTGTACATGTTACTGCCGTTAAAGTAACACTTAAGTAGTTTTTCAACCTTCATAATATATTTCCAAGACACTTGTGATGGTACATCGACTTAAAATAAGTTAAATGACACGTCTGCCATAGCCTGACGGGGTCTGTATCGCGTTTACTGGCACTATGTAACTTCGGGGTTCGGGTAGTAACCCAACCACAAAAAAAAACTACAAAATTCGACTGCTTTACGTCAAGCGCTACAATAGTCATTATTTCGTTTTTCTTCGTTTTTCTGATGTCGCAATACATCATCCTTTCATGAAATCATGTAACATACTCTACCTTGTCTGTGGACATCGTTCATTCTAAAGCCGGTGCTGGATAAACAGTGAGCGTGCGTGAGACGGTAGGCTAAATTATTTACGACAGCGGCAATGGACAATTTCGTTTCCAACCAGTAGGGCGACCGAAGAGGAAAAGTTACTTGGTGTTACTTTAATAAAAGTTAATTTCATCTGCATCTCAACTCGAGCTCAGCACTTTACTGTCAAATGTGCATTTCCAAGAATCAAATGTAATATTATTAGTTACTGCATTTTTTTTAATGCAAAACAATAGTAGTTTTATGATTAAAAATCCCCCCACCTCACCCAATCAGATGCTGGTGCCACCATCTAAACTTAGGGTGTGTTCACACTTTGTAGTTTAGTTAGCTTGGTTTGGATTAAAAAAAAATGTTTTTTTGTCATGGTCCACTTAGCGTTCACATTGGCATTTTTAACACCGAACCTAAAGATATAGGGGTATGTTCACAACCTGATTGGTCGGCTTTTATTATGTACATTTCATGACATAGCTTACCGAACATCTAAAGCAATGCTGTGTTCTTGGATAAATGCACTCGTTGTATGTGCGTAGATACATATGATGGTATTTTGACCAGCTGAGAACTGAAGAGCTTATAAAATGTGTCAAAACAGCGTCAGGAATCCCTCCATCACACAAACCAAGAACTGCTGCGAGGAGACGCGTTCTGCTCCTGTACTGAACTGTGATGGCCAACATCACGACTATGAGATCAAATAGGTATGCTTGAGCTTTCTGTCCTGTTTGTGACATCATGTCCTGTTTTTGGTTTACATGTCTTTGGTCCGTGTTGCGTTCATATTTCACCAGTTTGTTTGGAAATGGACTGAGACTCATCTTTTCAGCGTCTCGGTCTGCTTGTTTGGTGGCACCAGTGTTCAGATGTCAAGAGTTCACACTTATTAATGAACCGCACTAACAGAGCAATCAAACCAGAGTTTGTTTTAATCCAACCAAACCTGCCGAGTGTGAACACACCCTTAGTGGCACCGGCACTCCTGCTCTTCAGTGTAAATCTGACATCAAACGAACGCATGGGTGGATTTATTTACTTGTGTTAGTAAAAGAATGAATGCCGGTTACCGCATGGGTGTAGCAGTTGGCCGCGTGCTCGTAACATGTGGGCTGGTAACGGCAGTTTGCAGCCGCCCGGGTGTTCATAAACCTGAAACACAACAATCCGTTGCCTTTACTTTTCACAATCAATGGAGTGGAAAAAACACACTGCTTACTTCTGATGTAAGTTTGGACCGGTGTTGTTATCGGGAACTAAACACATTTATGTTCATTTAAATAAAATGAATGTTAACCAAATAAAATGCATAAACTTTGTTATACTTTAACAACAAAACAAACAAACATGTTTTTTAATGTAGCTAAGTGATTTGAATATGATGGCAATAAAGATGTATAAAAACACATACTGCTTCAGTTTGATATACGTTTGGACCAGTGTTATTACCTTAAACTAAAACAAAGTCAAAGTACTAAAATTACTAAAACTGAAGTTAAAAAATAATAAAATTATAAACATTTTAATTAAATAGACATATTAAAAAATAATAATAATACAAATTGACAAAATACACAACAAAATGACTAACAAAATTTTACCTGGAAATGGAAAATCTAAAAAAATTATTAGAATAATATTAATTCGTGGGGGCGAATCAATAAATACTATATTAATGATACTAAAATAGCACCGGATAGGACACACACACCAGTATGATTTTTACCAGATGGACACAAATGGAAGAATGGGATTTTTTTTGTAGTGAGTGACCATGGATGTTTAACTATTTGCCAAACATAAATGCATAAACATAAATGCAATCAAATGTGTGATTTCTACATAATTAAAATCAACTTAAAATTAATGAAATGCTTGTAAAGAGGGAAGAAAACTCTTTAATACTTCTGTATCTGTCTAAGAAATATAGAAATAATGCACACACACCAGCCTGTGACTATTTCTGCCTGATTGCTCTCTATCAAATGATGTGTAAAGCAAACTCGTAACCTGCAGAGTGACTTATACAGAGGTGTTGTTTTTGTCAGGCCTGTTTGTTTAAATGCTAAACTCCTCAACGGATGCAGCAATGATGTCAAACATGGTGGCTCTGATGCAGTGGTGCGTGCTCATTAAACACACACACACACACACACACACACACACACACACGTATCCATACTGCATTCCCCTCCATCTCTACACCCATGCAGATGAATCCTGACACTGCTGATGTTTGGAGAGGAGATATCAGACCATGAACTGAGATAAACCCACCAGCACAAGTGAGTCTACGAGTCAGTTTTGAGTCGATAAATAGACATGCACTGATATCTGTGCAAAATCTGATCTCTGAACGGAGGGAGCGAAGTCAATAAACATCTTTCCTGGCAGGATCAGTCACAGGACAGGCTTTTAGATCAATGCATGTTCTGATCCATAAACATGATGCATCTACAAGAGAATAACAAATCCATTTTATAAAGAGACCAGAACATGCAATGAAACAAAAGCATGATCAGATTGCAGAGTGTTTTTCGGCTCATCTCTGTGAAGCTGCTTGAAAACAATCTGTAGTGTATAAAGCACCATAGAAATAAAAGTTACTTGACTTGCTCTGATCTTTGCATCCAGAATAAAGGTCTGATCTCTGATTAGAGACTATATAGTCAAAAACAGCTGGTCTGCAATGCATGCATGATCTTATCTTGAAACAGAAAGTCAATGCACTGAAATAATACAGGTGAATGATCTGATCTCTGCATTAAAATAAATTAAGTCTTATCCTTGAATAAGGAATGCATGGTGTAGAGTTAATAAAAGCACATGCTCTGCTATGGTCTGAATAAATCAATAAAAGCATCATGTCAGGATGAGCCTGTATGTCAGTACTGTCTAATCTCAATACAGCACAAATGCATGAAGATGCACGGCATATTCAGATTTCTGAACAAACAGACACAATTGATGAGCAATAAACAGACAGACAACCAGAACAGACAGATCAGGCAATGCGTTGTGATAGTAATAGGACCCGTTAGCTGTCTGGCTAGCCTCCATACTCACCTCTGGAGACTATTCACCCTCTTCATCTCGCGAATACACAAATCAAAAACAGAGCTCAAATCAGTCAATGAATCGGGTTATGAAAATGAATCAGATGTCCGAGGCCTGCGGCAAAATCCCCATTCACAAAAAATCAATCCCAGACCGAAACAAAACGCGTCCGTGCCACATAACGGCTCAAACACACCCTAAATCATCCATAAGAGACCGTTTGTCACATCATTCCATCTTGTGTCGGATCCCTCTCTCTCTTTCTCTGCCTTTATCCCTCTTTCTGTGACTATCAAAAGCCGGAGACGGAGTTGTACATTTTGACCAAATTTTTTTTCGGCAGACATGATTGACGGGGACTTCAGCCAATGGGAAAGCGGTTGGAGTGAGGCGGTTGATGAGTTCGACCAATCATCGGCGGGAATGATATCGCTTTGTTTGACGCAACAAAGGAGGGCGGGGCGTATGGTGGCGAGCGAGAGTTGCCATCATAGACATAATATAATACATAGACGCCCTATTGGCCGCTTTGGAACGTTGCTGCGATACGTCAACGGGTCCGCCATTTTGCGGAGGGCAAGACTGCACTGTAATCAAGGGTGAGCTGCGTTTTTTTCTGGATAAAAACAAAAACTGTTTTTATATTTATCAACCGATTTCAGTGGTTTGTATGTGGTGTACAAAAAGTTCCATCTCTAGTTATTTAAAATCTCAATAGTTACACTTGCAAAATATTTGTTTTAATAAAGAATGGTCAAAGCTCAGACTTGTCATGTATCTGACTTTTTATTCTTGGATAAGAATGATGAAGACCCCCATACTGAGATATAATTTAAGTTTTCTTATTGTGGAAAAAGCATTTTCTGTGATTGACCAGATTTGAGCAATAACAAAGATAACTGATGGATCCTTTATGCTAATACATATGTTATGGTACAACTACTGTGCAATGCAGTAAATATAGCCTAACATTTGTGAGATGTAATAGTAAATAGTTTAGTCAATAAAATAAACAAATAGTATACAGCAAATAAATAGTAATGAATAGTATAATTATATAATATCATACAATAATACAATCATAAAAATATTGATAATAGCATATGGTTTATTAATAATACTATATCAATTACAGAATATACACAATAAAAAATAAGTTAAATAGTGACTTATATTTAATATTTAACTCTTTTTGTTAAATTTCAGTTTTATTGATCAGTAATAGCAGAAGTAGCTTCAGTCAAACATACAGCAGGATACAACGTTAAAAAAGCCTAAATATAAAGTTATGAAACTTCACTTTGCCCTCAGCCAAAACGATTTACCAGGGAACCATTTATAGATTAATGAGACCAAAGATCGCCCGTTAGATTTACACAAGACGAATAATATCTCATGTTTAATCACTAGACTAGAGACATCCGAGCCGGCGGCACACTTCAGACGCTCTGGCCGAGGTAAGGCTGTCACATGCGGGGTACATGAGCGCTGAGCGCCCGGTGATCGCATCCTACAACTCCGAAACCGTCAGATCAAATTTTTAAATAGGCGCTATCTTTATAAACAAACCACATATTTAAGCTTTAAACAACTACATTGTCGACTGAAAAACTATTAAAACTACATTTCGTGACACAATAACAGTAGTATTTTTTTAATTTATCCTCTGAACGTTACTATTACTAATTAAATAATGACCAAATACAACCAAAAACAAACGTTCAGTCTTGCCTGTGAAAGATAATTCCTCGAAAGTTGTTTTCAATTGTGTGGCGACTTGTACAGCCCCAAGCAGTGCACAAAACAGGCATTTTTCTCAATTCCCAGTATGAGAGGTATGGGAAAGTTGCCATCCCCAATATGGCGGCGCCGTTGACGTACGCTCCAGCGGCCAATAGGGCGTCTATGTATTATATTATGTCTATGGTTGCCATAGCCTACCTGTTTGAATCATGACCTGTGTTCAAAAGTGACATTGAATAGAAACATGACGATTCTCTTTTGTCATTCAATTGTAATTTAAAACGATAATTATGAAGTGTAACTGTAGTTTAAACATAATGTGGTGAGCAGCAGAAACTGCAAAAAAAAATGTTTTTCTTATTTCTGTGACAAATGTCATCTACCATTCTTTCCCTTGCTTTTCTCTGTATGGCCACATGTTCTTGTTCCTTGTCACTTTTTGTAGCTACTGAATTACAATTATGCAATAAAAAGTCCTCTACCATGTTTTTGGACATGCATGCCCCTTCAGTCCAACGTAGTTAATAATTGTAGCCTATCCCTTATAACAAATTTTTCATCACCAAAATTACATATTTAAACGTTTTTTCCTTGAAAATATTGCCTTAAAATAGCTTGAATCTAACTCCACACCCTTGCCTTATAGTGCTATACGCGGTTCTGAATATGCAAATGAGCCCCGCCTCCACTCACTCACAGCAGCTCAGAGATCCACTCGTTGACGATCACACGTTTATCTTGGTTTCAAGTTTGTGATGTCAGAAACACCAGCGATTTCAAACTTTGTTTTTGGTTGCAGTTTTAATGAGAAAATATATCAGCAATGGTGTTGACTTGTGAATTTACACATGGTTTGTCTTAAAGCATATTAAAAACACCACATAGACATAAACAACATTAAAGCAACACTAAGTAAGAATTTTTACCTTAAAAAAATATTTTTAAAATCGTTTCAGTGGTTCATCAAGTGATGACATGGTGAAATGCGCTTATGCCACCGCTTTGCGGTCCTTATCTGATATAGGCTATCCACGCTATGTAAGATTTCCAGATCGGGTCGCGTTTCTGTAGTCTGAATGAATGAGACATAAGAAAACTACAAATTTGACTTGCTTTACGGCAAGCGTTACATACTTTCATAAAATCATGCATCATGCTCTACCTTGTCTGTCTGTGGCCATTGTTGATTCCAAAGCCGGTGCAGGATAAACCGAGAGCATGTGTGTGCGTGTGCGACAGTAGGATGCGGTAGGCTAAATTATTTACGACAGCAGTAATGGACAATGGGCTCTATGCACGGCGGTATTTCCGGTGAAGGGTTAAGGATGCTCGATAACTTCCGCCGATCGTAGAGTCCAATGCAATACCAAGAATTTATATTGATTTTTATACTCCATGGTTATACTAAAGAAACGTTAGTCACAAAAACAGACAAAACAGACACCCCTCGTTGTGTTTATGCTTCTTTTTAAAATTATATTAAATAAACATAACTATACATAAAATTACATCTAAACATATGAAAGTTTCATTTCAAAGACAGGAGGACAGTACATTTTGAAGACTCTGCCATAATCCCGTTTTCCTCGGTTTTCCTCCGCTTTAATCTCCCCAACCGGAAACGGATGAGCATCCTTGCGTCAAATGCGAAACTTATGCGTGCATATAGCCTATTCCCCTTCCAACCTGTAGGGCGACCGCAGAGGAACAGTTGCACGGTGTTGCTTTAAAAGCTGGATTTTTTTATCACAGGGGGACTTTAAAATATAAGTATACAAAATCAGTAAGTGTAATCAGTAAGTGTTATCAAATTAGCATTTTAGTAGGCAAAAGGCCCACTTCAGTTCAGTTACAAAGTATGTGGTGTGACCATGTGAAACCACGGTACTGCAACTTCCTTTTTAAAAGCTTAAGCCTCTGATCTCTAGCATCTGATATTTCATAAAAAATACATGCTCAAAATGGCATGTTTTTCTCTCCGTGTTTGATTGCATTGTGTGTTTGTAACCCAAAAATGGTTCTTCTAATCTATTTCTGTGAAAACCCCCTGTGGTAACCTTTATTTTTAAGAGTGAAGTTGTGCAATTGTGCACTTATGCTCCTGTTTTGTAGCTGAATTTCCCCTTGGGGGTGAACCAATTTTTTTTTTGTTCATGAACACGCGCATAAAATGCATCCCTACCCACCGCAACTAATGCTGAAGGCGAACTTGCACAATATCAATGTGAAACAGTGTTTGGGTGAAGAGCAGCCGTGGCTCAGGGATTCTGTGACCAGAAGCAACATTACATAAACCAGCAGCAATGGCATTAGATCTGAACATTTATGTAAGGCTGTTAACTGAATTAAGAAGAAGTCAGAGTCATGCTATTCGTGTTTTCCAGGAAAAACATCTAAACATACTTCATGCTCACCAAGGCATGCATTTAGCCTACTTAATCAAAAATACTTGATCATGTGACACTGAAGACTGGAGTAATGATGCTGAATATTCAGCTTTGATCACAGGAATAAATTACAGTTTCAAATATATTCAGATAGAGAACAGCTATTTTAAATTGTAGCACATATTACTGTTTTGAGTGTATTTTTGATACTGGATACAGACCGGATTTATCTATCTGACTGCAGGTCTCATTGTCTCAGACTCTAAATGTTTGCCAGGTCATCAGATTATGCACAGAGCTCTTAAGGGGATGATAGTGAGACTAAAAGCTGCATGTATTTCAGCATGTTACTGTGGCAGGACGGACTATTACCCCCTCCTATTTTGTTCGTAATTTAAGGTTCGGCCAATGGGCTGTGACCATGGATGTATAAGAACATGAGGTGCCAGTTGTAGGTGTGTGTCACTTTCGGGGGCCTGTGACATCATCGATGCGCCGCCGCTGCCTGTGTTGAATGTCAACATGTAAGGCCAGTCATAAAGACCGCCGAAGCTTCTGAGCCACTGACTTGTGGTGTTTGCTGGTGTTGGGGGAATCGAAAGTGGACATTGAGATGGTAAGGAAAGCCTGTATATTCGAGTTTTCTATGGGTTGCTTCACTAAAGTGTAAACTCTCTCTCTCTTGTTGTCGGCAGATCTGGGCACCGGGGGCAGACGAGTGGCTTTCTCTGTGTGGTGGCCTCCTTCAATGTGTGTCCGTGTCGTGCTCTTCACTGACATTAGTCGGTGTGTGTGTGTCCTAGTGTGTGAGTGCACTGTGATTTGAGTGATTTGCATTCTTTAAGGGTGATTATTCTATCTGAGACTGCCCTGGTTCCTTTGCCAGTGATAATTAAACTTTTTAATGAGTGTGGCTGCCTGTTGATGCCCATTTTAAGACTGTTAATAAAATATTTTTGTACGATTTCCTATGTCTCTGGCTCTATATAGACAGGGTCAATTGTTTTAACCTCAAAGGCATTTTGTGATTATTTATATTATACAACATTTTAAGGGTATTAAGGGGTGCTGAATCCAAATTTGCTGTATATGAAGCTCAAAAATGTCCCAAAATGCCTCAAAATTGAGAAATTCAAAATGGCCGCCACCACCAGGCTGAAATCTATTTTAAAGTATATCTTTTTGACTAAACAAGGTACAAACATGAAATAAATGTGCTTTTGTAAGTTTTCCTACATGGGCAATTCAATCCCATATTCAGATTTGAGATGTAATGTGAAGAAACTGCTTAGATATTGCTGAATTAGGTCTGAATTAGTCAATTGGCGACAAAAACCATGGCTGAAGAAATGCTTAATGTCATCTGAGCCACAGTTATGCATCATATGCCAGAAAGACAATAAGAAAAATCTCATGACAGTTAGTAAGGATGGCCTCCAGTCAGCAGACACTATAAGACAGCTCCAGATGAAATTACACCAATTTCCGAGATACAACCAATCGACTTACTGAGATACTTCAAGGAGACTTGCCTCAGCAATTCTTATTATGGCATAAGGACTGCCGAGCAAAATACATGAATAAACGTGAAATCGAAAAGAAATTGAAGGCAGAATTGAAAAAAGATACCAAACCAAGTTCATCTGCATCCAGCCCAACTGCACAAAATGTTACTCTATGGAGCAAAACACCTCCAATAGATTGGAAGCAGTGCATCTTTGTAAGTTTGTGGGTCCTCATAGCACATGCACCCCTTTCATGCCATGACATGCTGAGCAGCATTTGCTCCCAGAAGATCACATTTGACGCATAGCTCCCTCAGGCCAGAATCAACCATGTGTTGTCCTATCACACCCAGGAAGTTCATGGCAATGTGAAGGCCTCCAAGGCAAGGTATAAGCACGTCCTTGTATTCTTCTACGGACCACTTCAGTTCTAGCAACTTTGGATAAAGTGCCTCATCCACTGTCAGAATGGCATGCTGTTGTTCCATTGATTTGGAGACATGGAGCACTCGCTTGACGACTGTGTTCAGTGTATCGAGTTCAGATGCAGGAGCCAGGATGATAGGTAGGTACCCTACTGTAGTTTTCTTTGGGTTGATCTGTGCTTGCCAGGGTTGATCTGTGCTTGCCATTTGATTATACAATTATACAAAAGGGATAGTTCACCCAAAAATGAAAATTCTGTCAGTAATTACTCGCACTCATGTTGTTCCAACCCCGTAAGACTTTCGTTCATCTTCGAAACACAAATTAAGATATTTTTGATGAAATCTGAGAGCTGGATCACTCCCTTAATAGGCTGGTTTAGGTAATTGATATCTGCCAGCCCAGAAAAGTTGAGATGGTCCTCACTGCAGAACATGAAATCCACAGGGAGGAGTCGGATCTAGATCCAACTCCTCCCACCTTACATACCTAAACCTACCCAGCTCCACCCCTTATCCCTAAACCCACCCCTAAACCTACCCAACTCCACCCCCTGATCCCTAAACCCACCCCTAAACCTACCCAACTCCACCCCCTGATCCCTAAACCCACCCCTAAACCTACCCAACCCCACCCCTTTATCTGGATCCGACTCCGCCCCCCGGATCTCGTGTAGGTGCTACTGGAAAAGTTAGTAAATCGCTAAAAATAGTCAAAGTGACTACAGTGGCTCAACCTTAAGTTGTCAAGCAACGAGAATACTTTTTGTGCGCAACAACAACTTTGTTCAACTATTTATTTTCTTCTGTGTGGGCCTCTGAGTGAGTTCACGTAGTGTAATAGCGCAGTGCTTCTGGGTTACGTCAGAATGTAGGCTCACTATTGGCCGACGCTGGTCATGTGTGTGATGCGTGTGATGCCGGCCAATAGTGAGCCTACGTTCTGACAATTTTCTTCACAGAAGAAAATTAATAGTTGAATAAATTCATTATTTTTTTGGGGGGGGGGGGGTTTGCGCACAAAAATTATTCTCGTCTCTTGATAAACTTAAGGTTGAGCCACTGCAGTCACTTGGGCTATTTTAACAATGTCTTTACCAATTTTCTGGGCTGTCAGAAGGAAATTGCCTAGCAGTCTATGAAGGAGTGAGCCAGCTCTCAAATTTCATCAAAAATATCTTAATTTGTGTTCCGAAGATGAACGAAAGTCTTACGGGGTTGGAACAACATGAGGGTGAGGGTGACTAATTACTGACAGAATTTTCATTTTTGGGTAAACTATCCCTTTAATCTCTCAAGATAAATTCCTACTTCTTCAGATGAACTTCTTCTGTATACAAAGAAACAGCGCCAGAGGCCTTTATAACCACATGCGTTCATGGAAATTTCGAGAATTTGAACCCTTTGCACCAGCTCTTAATGCTATAGAAACAGTCCAGTTCAGCTGGTAGAGGAAGTAGAGACGACTAAATTAACCGGGGGATTTACACTAAGACACTAACAGAAAGGCTGATCCTTCCCTTCCTCCTTATAATCTTTCATGACGTATATCTCTACAATCAAATCTTCTGATCCTGTCTGGTAACATTAATGTATGCCATGCACTGGATGTGGTGCTCAACACCACAACTCTATTTGGATCTGCAAATGGAATGTTTAAAAAATAATAATTCTAGACCACACTTAAAATAAATGCATCAGCAATAGAAGATCAATTATTTCAAATGTTCAATATGGAACTCGGAACTCTACATCGGAATACTTATTGGAACACACCCGAAAACACGTTTCTGAATTATGTCATTTACTTTTATCTTACATTTTATAGTGGATATTAGACATCCATATGAGGTTGATAAGCTGCTTTATCAATCTTTATCAAGTTTTGGATGTGTTCATCTGCCAGAAAAGCCAATCAAAATATAGTCAGCTAGATTTATCACACCTCACCTTTTCAGTTTATCCACAGACCAACATTCAAGTTAATTTGATTAGTGTTTGGCACCGTATGCATTTGTTTCTCATTTCACAATCACTCTAGACAAGTGACCTGTAATGCCTAATGGATCTGGCTTGGCTTGGTCTGACCGTTGGTCCAGAAGAATTTATCCTTTGAAAAAGTGTAATGGCAGGACCCCGGTTGCACACACAAAGTGGTTTAGCCAGGACGTGTTCCTGGATTAACATCATTCGTTGGCCCTGGAATAATATTCAAAAAGGCCTACTTAAATCATGTTTTGTAGTACTTTGATGAAGGATTGTTGTCAGGATTATGTTGTGTTTTTTGTGTTTGGTTCTGCCATTATAAGCTCATATCTGTGACTCATTGTCAAAAAGATCCCCATTTACACAGATCCGCGAAAACAACTAAAAACGCTTTATTCTGCTGCCAGACCATTAGATGGCGATAAAACACTACAAACTGAACGCGTAATACTAAACCGTTTTCAAAAGTTTGCATTTTCAGACGCCCAAAACACCATTGTTGTGTTAACGAACGTCCGAAACGCATACAAAGTTTTACGGTTTTAGTTGAAAACGGTGTCGTGTAAACAGTTATCGCCTGCGTTTTCAAGTTCTTTGTCCGATCTCGTCTTTGTTTAGTAGTTGTGTTTTTTACATTTATCTCCTGATATTCCTTGTGGATCTACAAAAAAAGAGTATTTGTTTGATTCTTTATCGTTGTCCGCTCATTACAGCCACCATTACGTGACAATTGTATGACCACCATATTTACTGTAGCCTAGTATTTACAATTCAAAGCAAAAAAACACAAGTAAAGCTGAGGTGAACTATATGTGTGTGTGCATATGCTGTCAGATCTTCTAAAATAAATATCTAGTCTAGATAAATAGATCCACTAAACGAAAAACATTTTTCACCTTGTCTTCTAAAGGTCCGGAGGGACTCTATGATATTACACCAGATAGATCTTGTGCAGAGCATGTTGCCTTTAGGAAAATACCTCTCATTACTCTTTCATAGACTGTAAGAGTAGGAACCACAGTGACAACAAAATGGGCCACCTGAGAGGAGAAAGCTGAAATAATATCCCAGTACAAACCTGCTGCCAAACCGAACACATCGCTGAGCTCCCAGAATCCTCTCTGTCTATCCCAAATGCATTTATCCTTGTCAAGACGCCAGTTATGTTTATCTTTTGCATTAAAGTCCCCCCTGTGGTTAAAATTCAGCTTTTAATGTTGTTTATATGTCTGTGTGGTGTTTTTAAGATGCTTTAAGACAAACCATGTGTAAATTCATCAGTCGACACCACTGCTGAGTATTTTCTCCTTAAAACTGCAATGAACCAAAGAGAGTCTCAAAAACACGCTTTGAAATCGCAGGTGATTCTGACGTCACAAACTACCTTGTAACCAATCAGATCAACGAGTGGATCTCTGAGCTGGTGTGAGTGAGTGGAGACGGGGCTCATTTGCATATCCATAGAACCGTGCATACTATATGAGGCAAGGGTGTAGAGTTACATTCAAGCTATTTTAAGGTATGAAGAATTGTTTTTGTAGTTTTGGTGATTAACGATGAGTTTTAAGGGATAAAATTATTGACTACATGAAGGGGGGCTTTAAACAACAACACCAAACAAAAAGCTAATGCTAATGCTAAAATGTCAGAGTTTGTTCTATTTCCCAATTAGAATCTCAATTAAAGCCCCCATAAAGAGTTTTAATGATGGAACTGAAACCAAAAGTTTATGCGTCTACTTTTGAATAGGTACAAGTGCTCTTCATACGCATTTTACTGTGACACAGCACTATCTTCTGTTATCTTTAAGTTAAATATTTACTCTGTGCTACGAGTCACTCAACCTTTGAAACGATGGTCCAACAACGATAAACTTCTAATATTATTGTGTCAAATTATCATATCTAATCACCACCGCAGTGAGCTGTCATAAAACCAAAAATCTCCTTTTTATGATGCTTCATTTTTTTGCATAAATTATATACATATATGCATAAATTATATATAGTGTATATATACAAATGTGCAAACTGAACAAATTCAGTGCAGGAACTTTAAATGGCTTTCTGGCCACTGCAGTTCACAAGTTTCTGTTTGTCTATAGTCTTATTGGTAGCCATAGTTTGCACAAAAAATTACTGTTCTTTCTCTGAGAAACTGAAGTGTAAAAATAGCCTAAGTAAGAAGTAGCATGACGTAGAGCTCAGCGGCTAATGGGCTCAAAACAGCTCAATGCAAGCGATTCAAACCCTCACAAACACAAACAAAAACATTGCTGTGTTTTGTGTAAAGTCACAGTTTATCCTCTAAATAACTTCAGCTTATGGGTAATAATATTCACAAGCCAATGAGATTAATGCATGTGACCCGTCAACTCAGAATAGATGCAGTATGTTGTCGTAGGCAATCGTTTTTAAACCAATCACCGGCACTGCGGAAACTTCCCGGAAGCTCCTGACCTCCATTTGACTGATTCATGGATCAAACAGGGTCCAGAAAAAGACACCAAGGAAAATCTGTGTTGCTCAGGAGTTACTCTTCTACTGCTCCGGAGAATTAGTGACGTTGCCAATTATGTCACACATTAAGTATCAGCTCTACACGTCTCAGATGTTTCTACAAAAACAGTCAATATACTGTGTAAAAAAAAACCTGTCGTTGCCAGTATAATCTTGAAAATATACAGTAATGGTCAAATGGCCTAATGGTTAGAGAGTCAGGTAACCCAAAGGTTGAAGGTTCGATTCTCAATATGTGTGTGAGAGTGAATGAACAGCGCTCTCTTCCATTCTCAATACTCAAGATTATTGGCATCGATGGTTGCATGAAGAACTTTTAACATCCATAGAATCTTTCAGTTCCACAAAAGGTTCTTTAGATTGTTCTTCTTTTCACTGAATTTTATCATGTATTAAATCGTTATTTCATCTGACTCCATAAATTAAAAAAAGTTTTAATGATATCTGGGCATCATTAAAAGTGAACGAATATTTGATTATTCATTTTTAACTCTTTACTGAAAATAATATCCGAGTCGATTAGAATCAATTCGAATGTTTACAATTTATTATGTCAGTTAAGTTACTGTATCACGCCAATTTCATAATCAGTACAAAGATAATAGATACAAACATCAAATGCTCTGAAATGAAGAGAGAAGATGCAATACCTTGACATTATAAAAACAACATGATGCGGTGTGTTTTGGTGCACTTCTGGTGCTAGTCTGGTTACAGAAAACGCCCCGAGCTATAGTTGCATTTCATTAGACGAACCTCATTTCATATGTAAACATGAGTGGGAACTCACATTAATCACCGGGGGCAGAAGTTGATTTACGTGGAACCGTTTGCTAACAATGGGAATTTGAATTGAGTTTACACCTTCTGAGAGTGTGAGGCCATATGCCTGGAAGACACACTTTCCTATGTAACTCTTTAACTCTTAAATGCCTTATTACCTTCTGGTTTACTTCTTTGAGAATGAGAACTTTGTTCCAGTCGCACTGAGGCATTTCAAATGATAACAAACATGTGTGATACTGTATGATAATTATTCACAGTAAACTATATAGATTATTGGGTGAATTTCAGGTGATCTCAGCATGAGGGAGAAGGAGTGGGGGGAGAATAGGGGGTGAAGGTAAAAGATCTAGATTAGGATTGCTTAGGTGAGACTTGCGTCTCGAATGGTGCACAAGAGAGAAATTCAAATTTGCTTTGTTCTCTCAAAGAGTTGCGCTATCTTCAAGTTCTTCCAGTTTTTCCAGTCTTGCAATAGCATCAAAAACCCCCTTTTGGAACCATTATTTTTAGATTGTTAGACCTTTTTACCAGACAACCATAACAAATCACCAATTGTTCTCCATTTTAATTCTGTCCAGGAGAAACAACTGAGCCATTAAAGTGCCATTTGTCATGAACACAAATACAAAACAAAAATAAAAATAATCCCGCCAAAAAACCCCTTAATTCACGACTACTAAAAAAATGCTAAACTGGTTATAATAGTATACTGTAAAATACATGACATATAATCTCTTTTCCCCCTGTAATATGAGCGTAGTATTTTTACAGTGAAATGGGAATCAATAGTTCATGAAGAACCTAACACCATATAATCTCCATTCCCAAAGGTCTTAATAGTGCAACACAAGTATTCACATTATTTAAATTCTCATACTAAACAAAAAGTTATTTAACACACACACACAAACTAACCAAAACAACCAAAACACCCTAAACTAGTTAGACCCCAGAGAACACACAACAAACACCATTGTTCATTTAAATCTAAGAAACAATTTAACTTTAAAGTCATTTAGTGGTTTTTTTCTCACCGTTTTTAGTAATCCAACGACTTATTCAATGCACAGAGTTGGAATGTTAAAACAAAGACGCTTTAACAACAACATAAACGATTAGATGTTTGCAAGTTATGTACAGTAGATAAAAAAAATAATGTTGTTATAATTAGCTTGTTATCAGTGTTCAGACCAAAGTATTTTATCTCTGTACCGTGTTCGTAGGTTCATCATCTTGTTTGGTACTTTTGCGCAGTTTGCATGACACCACGGATGGAGCGCGTTAGGCGTTGGCACGGACGGGCCTACTTGTGGGTCTTCCTGGCGTCAGGATGAGAGAAGGAATAGAGTCGAGCTAGACATAGCTGGCATCAGTATTGAGTTAGGGTACGGGTCGATCTCCCTCGCTGCGATGATCCATTGACGAGGATGAGAACCGGGACTGAGTGGACCTGAAGCGTGTCTCGGGACATAGAGACTTGAGATATTAGTTATACAATCTTTATTGTGTTATTCTCATCTCTCGCTCTCTCATACTCACTTTTTTTCATTTATGGACTTTCCTATAGACATAATTTTATTTACTGTAAAAACGGTATATTTATCTCTGACCCTAAACACCGACCACCACCTCACACACACTCACACACACACCATACACACACACACTACACACAACCCTTGTCTTTCTCGTTCAGTCTATGTTTAGCATGACTAATTGGTCATTGTATCGCCAGAGCATTTCGGCTTAGCCTTGTCTTCAATACTCATTTTTGCTTTAGTTGGATAAACTATTTGTTGCCAAGCATTTGCAATTTTCAGTGTGTAAGAGTTTAGTGTTTGAAGATTTTCTGCTAACAAGTCTGCATTTATTTGATTCAAAAATAAAAAACATATATTTAATATATATATGACTATAACTATGGTTCTCTTCGAGAGTTCCTCGATTGCGTAAGTTTACTTACGATGGAAAGATTCATCTTCTCGAGATATTGAAGCCAAAAATTATCCTTAATTTTGTATTCATTGTCAACGCAGTGCAGAAGCTAGCAGACCTAGAGCCGGCTGAGTCGCGTGCTCATTGGCTGCTGTGCGGCAACTGCAGACCTACCAGTGAGCCCTGGCGTGACGTCACACCCAATGAACCAATGAAAGGGCCAGAATGGGCATGTCTTAGCGTATGTAAGAGGGCTCGGAGGCTGAAACTCTCATTTTCATCTCTACGCATCGCTGGATCTTGAGAAGCCGCCGCCGCCGCCCCGTTGAAACGCGACAAAGCCAGCTTAGGACAGTGCCTGAAGAAGCCGGCCATCTTCGCCACCTTCAGCCTGCCGTGCGAGCTACGCCATCCGGCGATGTATCCTTACTAAGCTCTATACTTGTGTGTGTGTGTGTGGTGTGGTGTGTGTGTGTGTGTGTTTGTTGTCACCGCTGCGACACACCCCCTTTTCTAAAAGAGCATGAGACGTATGAGACGTTTTTCTAAAAACGTCTTGCTTCCTGGGGCTCGTGCTGAGCCCCGCCCAGCGCCGGAGATCACTCTCTCCCTGGGCTAGGAACCTCCGATGTCGACCCTGCGGGCTCCACTCGAGGTTTTAAAGACCGTCCGCCCCTCTTCACTGACTAGCGCCGGCTACGTTTCAGATGACGAGGTGGAGGGAATCGCCACAGAGGACTATTGTTCCATTCTGGCATCGTGGAATGCACCATTCTCCACTAGGCTCCACCCTTACGTCTCCGCGTCACTCTCCCAAGTGGACAGCGCCGCCGAGAAGGGATACAACTCTATCCCCCCGGTGGAGAAAGACGGTTGCAGTGTACTTTTGTCCACTCTCCGCGAGATGGCGCTCAAAGTCTGCTCTCCCGCCGAAAAGCCAGAGGGAAAGATGGCTGAGTAACGGCACGGCCGGACCACCGTCAAAGTTCCTCTCCCTGTCAGTCCCCTTCGAACAGGCTACTGCAGTGGTTCATTCAGCAGCCAACGAGCCGGTAATACGACCCGCTCGCCTGCACACAACCGCCGTCGTCACGGCAACCCAGAGAGATCTCATAAAGAGTATAATGTCTGGTTATCCGGCTCACGCCGATGGTGTTTTATGTGTAGATGAAGTGGCCACATCTCCGTGTTCACCCCTACACACAAGCACAACACTTCCCGTGCCACTCACAGAGCCCACTCTCTTAAAGCTGGCAGTGCCTCTCGAGTGTTAAATGTAGTACGTGCCCACGAGTCCGTGCTCACGCCTACTCTCTCTGCCCGCTCTGTCACATGGCCATTCAACCTCATATCAATCTATGTGTGTAAGTCCCGTGCCCGCCCATGAGCGCTCAAGTTTACTGATACACACTTCACGTGCTGCTCGCGCGTCACAAGGTTATCACGAAACGCTCCCCATCCAAGCATTCGGGTCATTGCATATGGGTGTCAATCGCGTGCCCGCTCACGCTCACTGACAAACACCTCGCCTCGGACGCCGCTCGCACGTCTCAATGCTGTCACAAGATGTCCCCTATCCAAGCAATCGGGGCGTCACATATGAATGTAAGTCCCGTGCCCGCTCATGAGCGCCCACGCTTACTGACGCATGCGTGATGAGGTTATCACAAAACGCGGCCCATTCAAGCGATCGGGTCGTTGCGTATGAGTGTAAATTGCGTGCCCGCTCACACTCACTAATAAACACCTCGCCCCAGGCGCCGCCCGTGCGTCTACAAAACGCCCCCCATCCCAAACGATCGGGGCGTCACATGCGAATGTAAGTCCCGTGCCGCTTACAATACGAGCGCTCACACTTACTACTAGACGCTCGCCCCAAGGCGCTGCTCGCGCATCACAGAGTGATCAAAAGACGCTCCCCATTCATAGCAATCGGGTCGTCCTTTTGTCAGCAAGCCGTACTCAAGCACCGAGGGCGCGCGCGCCGGGATGCATTGGGCTCATGCCGATGGTGTCTAAAGTGTAGAAAAGGTGCCCACGTCCCAGTGCTCCAATGCGTGTCCGCGCCCACATCTATCCTCTGCCCGCTCTGTCATACGGCCAGGTCAGCCTCTTGTAAAGCAGGCGGTAAGTCTCGTGCTGATACGATCGTGCGCAGGCGACTCTCATATGACTCAGCTCTCTGGTTGAGCTGCACTGTATCAGGTTATGTGCTTATACATTGACCGGCATCGCCGCTCTGTATTCCCTGTAAATGCTTATGTGCATGCGCTTATTCCCGTTCACTGGGTTCCCCGTGTCTTTCTGGGACTCAAGTTGCGGATGCTGGCGCGCACAGCGTTGACAAAGTGTTCCCGTAGCGTAAGCTAAACTTACGCAATACGAGAGAACCTCTCGTAAGAGAACGAATCGGTTACCTAACGTAACCTCGGTTCTCTCTAGATGAGGGAACGAGTATTGCGTAACCTGCCGTGCTCGCGCCACAAGCGCTTTTTCGCTTCAGTCGATGAAAACTTCAGCCTCCGAGCCCTCTTACATACGCTAAGCCACGCCCATTCTGGCGGGCTGAGATGCGTAAAGGGCGCGAGCGCCCTTCATTGGGTGTGACGTCACGCCAGGGCTCACTGTTAGGCTGCAGCAGTTGCCGCACAGCAGCCAATGAGCACGCGACTCAGCCTGCTCTAGGTCTGCTAGCTGCTGCACTGCATTGACAATGAATACAAAATTAAGGATAATTTTTGGCTTCAATATCTCGAGAAGATCAATCTTTCCCGTAGTGTAAGCTAAACTTACGTAATACTCGTTCACTCATCTAGAGAGAACCGAGGTTACGTTAGGTAACCGATTCGTTTTCCGCATCATCACTCCAGTCTTCAGTGTCACATGATCCTTCAGAAATCATTCTAATATGATGATTTGATGCTCAAAAAGCATTTCTGATTATTATCAGAGTTGAAAACAGTTGTGATAATTCAGATTTTTGAGGGAATCTCATTTCTCAAACCCATTTAATGCATCCTTGCTGAATAAAAGTGTTAGGGTTATTTCTTTCAAAAAACTTACTGACCCCAAAGTTTTGAATGGTTGTAAGTCACACTAAAAATGTCTGAATGTCATTGCATTGATTAGATAATATATTAAAGTGAAATGTTCAGTAAAAACATCTGATAAGTTTGTCAGGAAATGTTAAAACAATAGATATAGTGCAAAAAATGTAAGTAAAAAATGTGTCAAACGTGTTCATGTTAATTAATTAGTTAATGTTGAACACCTTAGGTTCCTCTGTGTGAACTTGAAGATAACTGACTTTATATGCACTAAGGGCTCATTTACACAAGAATGATGTACTGAAAACAAAATTTTCCTTTGCGTTTTTCGCGTACAGATGATAACGTTGTCAAAAAAATTCCCGTTTACACGGATCCGCGAAAACGAAAATCGCTGTATTATTTCTAGCCAGGCCAGTAGTTGGCGATGTCATTTTGTAATACATAATACTCATGCACATGACGTCACATTTTTGTAGCTTACACATGAGAACGGTATCGTTTTTAAAACGTGCATAAAAAGCCAAAAATGGTTCCTCTATGACATCACTACGAAAGCCCCTATTGGATCCTTTATTTTTAAGAGTACATGCATAGATACATGAATGAATTTCATTGTTTTTCTATCACTGACTGGTGGTGACTCCAGCAAAACATTACCGCAGTTGGAAATCTATGGAATTATTGTATTTGTCTCTATTGTTCTTTGTGTTTCATTTCTTTAAGACACACTGATTATGTGTGTGTGTGTGTGTGTGTGTGTGTGTGTGTGTGTGTGTGTGTGTGTGTGTGTGTGTGTGTGTGTGTGTGTGTGTATCACTGTGTAATCCTAATCTTGATTGTGAGGAGGGATTGAACCATCTGTTTTAGCAGCGTTCACTATAATCTGTCATATTATGTGAGACAGAGACACAACAGTCAATATATCCTAAATGAAAAATATAAAAAATTAAATAAGATAGAAATAAAAAAAATAGGCTTGAACTAAAATGCTACTAAAGGCTCCAAAATAAATAAACGAACAGACAAAAACACTGAATCTATAATAAAAACTTATTGAAATGAGAAACTAGAAAACACTAAAAATCACAATCTACGCGTCACTTTTACAACATTTAAAATCCCTCAGTTCTCGCCATCTCTGAAAAGATGTTGATTCTTATTTTATGAGGATCTCTGTCGCCTTCTCTATTTTTCTAGCAGACTCTCCTCTGTTCATGTTTGTTTAAAGGGGGGGTGAAATGCTATTTCATGAATAGTGATTTTTTTACACTATTAAAGAGTTGGATCCCCATGCTAAACATGGACAAAGTTTCAAAAATTAAGTTACGTTTGATTGAGTATTTCTGTTCTCAAAATACTCCTTCCGGTTTGTCACAAGTTTCGGAAAGTTTTTTTCGAGTACGGGCCTGTGTGACTTCAGCTAGGGCAATTCTACCGGAAGGGCGCGCGCGCAGCTGTAGCCTAGAGCGAGAGAAGTAATGTTATGCCTATCAGAGCGCTGTGCTCGGCTTTATGGAAGTCATCGGCTGTGATTGTTTTATAAACAAGGCCCAGTTCGACGCCGGATTTGCAGATCGTCTAATGCTTAAGGATGGAGCAGTCCCAACGATAAAGGTTCACGGTCGTGCGTTGGAACTGCAGGCGGTGAGTAAATCTGCTTCAAATGTCTGTGAGTTGTTAACTATCGCAGTGTATTAAGCACAACAAGTAAACGACATGATCACGTATAGTTAATGTAAAACTACACTTCCCACATGTACACCTTTAAAAAAAATACGACGACATAAAGTGAAAATTAGTCATTTACAAAAACCGCTAAGCAAATATAAGTTATACAGTTCCAGTACACACCGCTTAGAGACGTCCTGCTGTAGTCGTTGCTGCTGCTGCTCGTCTTCAATTTCAGCCCCGGGATCTGATTCGGGATCAAAAATGTATGGCTGAATCTGATTGTTAGCAATGTTTTGTTTTGGCAGCTTCCAGAAGCTCTCAACTTAAGCTTCGCGCGCTCGTGATTATTTAGCTCCGCCCACACGGCACGCCTCCACCCGCTCGGTTTTTTCCGGAAAGACTCGGTAGAGCCTATCTTTCTTTTATAAATATAATAAAACTAAAGACTTTTTGGATATATGAATGATGCAATACTACTCTATAGATACTGAGATTGACTGAAACTGAGTGTTTCACCCCCCCCCCCCCCCCCTTTAAAACGGGTGATTCTCAAGAGCAGATTCACACACACACACACACACACACACACACACACACACACACACACACACACACACACACACACACACACACACACACACACACACACACACAACTTGCCTCTGCCACTTCCACAAACATGTGGCAAAGTAGGCGATCAACTTCTCTCTGTCAGTCATTGGTAATTACCTCAGGGGAAAACAAATGGAGCATAAATGGTGCATATTAGCAAATCAAGCCCTTTTAGCAGACCAAATCTGACAGAAAGCAAGAGAGAAACATGAATCCACAGATCGACTTTCTATCAGAATGCACCCATATGCAAGACATGAATAATTCACTCGAGTCATTCCTAAAGTGGATCTTTCACATGCAGCAGGTCTGTTCAGTGATGTTCAGTGCAGTGTCTCTTTTAAACAGCAGAGGGCAGAAGTGCTCAGGACTGAAAATAACAGGCTTCATTCTTAAACACATGATCAACTTTGACTCATTTGCATAGTCGTAAATAGAATTATACTCTTATATTATTCATGTTTCTGCAATGAAACTGCATTTATGAAATGAACACATTCAGATTTGTGGATGTAAAATCCACTTGACATTGTAACTAAAGTAACCACGCAGAGAGAGTTATTAAATGGAACATGATTAGAGGAATTATTCAAACACAGCTGGATGACACACGAGCTGAACTATAGCGATAAAGGTTTAATCAGTTTTTTTTTAAACTTAGCTACATGTAGCCTAATAGTGAGTGATTAAAAAAATTAAATGCCAATAATTAGAGAAGCGCTGATCTCTCTCAGCTTGTGGAACAGATTGTTGCCATCATTCATTCTGCTGACATTATGAAACTGATAAGCGAAAAATCGGAGATACAGCGGCACCACAACCTCTGTGCAGGACTTTTAAAATCGCAAGCTGTTTTTCAGCCAGTCAGACTTTAATGAATAAGCAGAAATTAAATGTTTTATGCATTATCAGTGAGTGAGAGATGCGGGTGGAGTCTGTCCTGTCTGTCTTTAGCCGCGTTTCCATTACCCTTCAAATTGCGCAAATTGAAATTGCGAATTGAAATTACGCTCAATGGAAACAGGTCAATTTCGCAAAAACTCCCATTTATCGCAAAAAAAAGTGTTTGCTGAGCGCGCATGGCACGGAGGCACGGCCACGAACACTTGCTTTTTCCTATCAGCAGTAGAAACAACTTAAAATAGGCCTACTCTATAATTTCTGGTCATACAGAAAATAATAATACATTATTTGCAACTATGATTTTATTTGTGTAAACTCACAATAACAAGAAAACGTTGTGCTTTTGTAAAGTAAAGTAAAACAATCATGCGCGCTTTCATGATCTCCGTGAACTGGAGCGCGAGAGCTGAAACAAAGTATATAGCCTATGTAGGCTAAAGCTTGAAGTGTCCACTTTAACAACAATTAAAATGCCTCGTTATTTTTTCAGACACATTTATTATCATTAGCTCACCTATACTCACCTAAATCACCTTTCTGTAGGCTGTGGTTCCAGAGACATAAATATGGCTCTTCTCATTCAGCACTGCGGGAAAAATATCATTTCCAGGTTCTAATTTGGCCTTAGAAAACCATTAAAATCGACTTTTTTTTCGTATTAAGTTGGGAATATTTTAAATGTTTAATAAAGGGGCAAAAAGTCATAAACAAACATCTGAAATTTAGTCGATATATTAATATTTTTGCGCAGCATTTGTGTACAGTTCAAATTAAAAAAAAATTGGTGTTCAACTTTGCATTTAAAAAAAACAACCACCGTTCATTTTTCGTTTTGCAATTACGGGTTAAGTAAGGAAAAACGAATGGACACAAAATGTACACTGACCGTTTGGACAGAGTTCTTTATTAAATTCATAAAAGAAACAATAATTAGGCTACAGGAATACTGGATTCTAAACCTCAAAGAAATGCCACAATCAAGACCTCGGAGCAGAAATGAGAGAGAAACACCAGAAACTCTTTATGCCATTCGCAGTATAAGGGTCTTTCCCTGCCATTAATGCTTGGATAACACGTCTCATTCCATTAATAATAATAATGTCTAGTGTGGTGGTGGCTGATAGACTATAAACCTACCCGTTGCCATGATGTTTAAATGACTTATCGCGAGGGGAAAAAAGGGACGTTGTATCGCATAACATTAATGGAAACGCCGTCATTTCGCAATAGTTTTTTATCGACATTTAGAAAAAAATCGCAAAAGTTTTGCGCAAATCTGTAATGGAAACGCGCCTTGTGTGAATACAGAAGTGGTGCCAGAGAGAGAGAGAGAGAGAGAGAGAGAGAGAGAGAGAGAGAGAGAGAGAGAGAGAGAGAGAGAGAGAGAGAGAGAGAGAGACGCCAAACATTTTACCTCCTGGTTCCAGGGTCATGTTTGATTACGTCAGAATTCCGATGTCATGTTTGACTGACGTGCATAAACAAAGTTCATCGTGTTTATTCCTGTTCCTGCATCCACGTGTCTGTTGCGTTTACACTAGATGCAAATACATTTTTCTCTCATGCCATTCCCTGAATTGTTCTCATTAAAGATTTTCTTACCGAGTTATTTGCACAGTGTGGTAATTTCAAATTTTGTAGAATAGTTTTGCAAAGCAATTTGTGAATCGCAAAAGAGTTCATTAGTCAGTTATTTTCAATGAATCCGTCGAATTGGATCGCAAATAATTGTTTTGTGAATCGCAACTAATAGGCCTATACATTCTAGTAATCTTTCAATGAATTGGTTAAATCGGTTTGCAAAGCGGGTTGTTGCTTTGTGAATCCCAAAAGAATCATTCATTTTAGTCAATTCTTTTCAATTAATCATTTAAATCAGTTTGCAAAGCAGTCTGGATGACTGTTTTGTGAATACCAAAAGAATTGTTCATTCTAGTTAGTTCTTTTCAATGAATCAGTTAAACCGGATTACAAAAGAGGTTTGAATGATTGCTTTGTGAATCTCAAAAAAAAAAAAAAATCATTAATTTTTAGTCTATTTTCTTTTCAATTAATCATTAAATCAGATCGCAATATGATTCCCCAAATATATGATTCCCCAAAATAATTTTCATTCTAGTTTACAATTATTCATTTGCATAAATATGTATAAAATGATGATATTTCCCATGCAAAAAAACAATAATCATTGGCTGTGCTCAGAAAGGCTCGCTGCAAATGGGGTCAAAATTGAAATTGTGCTATTCATTGCAACATTTGACATGCAATGCATGTGGCGCCGGTTAATGTTGTAGCTTAACGCTTTTTCTCCCCAGAGTTTAATGGGGAACATTGACAAAGAGTCTTGAGAACCATAGACAGCATTTTATTTCCCTGAACAACCAGTGGAGTTCAGAGACTGACTTTCTCAATGTCTTTGGAAGCAGTGCAGAGGTTTACACTGGAGGATTCTGTAATACGGAACGATAAACCATAATCATATCAAGGGTTTGCCAGACAGAAATTCTATATTTTAATCCAATTTCACACTAAAGACCCAAGAAACTAACATTTGGAAGCCTTGTTGGAAGAATTAACACAAGTGTATACACATTTACTTGTAAAGTTCTGTTCAGTTTAAAGACACACGTGAACTGGCAGAGATTTGCAAATGAACTTTATGAGAGGCATGGCTGTAAGAGAGAAAATGTTGCGTGTGTGTGTGCGTGTGTGTGTGTATACTGCTCTGAGACTGAGCCTATTTGTCCTGAACTGCGGAGACGGGTCCATTAGACATGGACAGTAAAACTAATTTGATTATGACAGAGAGAGAGACTCACACATGTGGACTGAATGAATGGAATGAACTTCACGCCCCTGCCAGTATGAGTGTGTGTTTATGAATGAATGGTATATATTTGATTGAGTGTTTTATTACAACACTGCAGTCTTATGAGGTAGACTAATTGCAAGCCTATTAAGCTCATATCCAAATCTGTCAGTACTTACAGGGATAATTCACCAAAAAATATATTTCTACAAGAATAAATGTTTCTGTTGAATTTTATTTTTACTTTAGGCAAGCCACCGACAAATATTACACAGGTGCACAAAAGAAATCTGAAAGATAGTTTCACAAATTGGAAAATAATATTTCATTCTTGATTTTTTCCAATGAGGTCAAATTGGATAGCAAAGCAGCCTCGTCGATTATTTGTGATTTGCTAAAGAATTCAGAGCTCTTTGGGATTTCCCAGCTGAAAAAAAAAATCGACTAGAATGAACAATTCTTTTGCGATTTGACAAATGATCGTTCACCGTCCGCAAAATAACCGGTTATTTTAGTTGATTATTTTTAATGATTAGGTCAGATCGCTTTGCAAAGTGATTGACTGTCGCGAATCGTAACGGGATCATTCTAATAAATTATTTTAATGAATCGGTTTGGTTCACACAGTGGCCAGCCAGAACTACTCGTTTCGCGAACAACGGGATCATTCACACAAAGCGGTCTGAACGAAACGTTTCGTGAAACGCAAAAGAATCGTTCAGTCATTCTAGTTATTCATTTCAATGAATCAGCCAAATCGACAAGCGGTCTGAACGATTCGCGAATCAAAACATTACAGCAGTTCCTCGGATAAAACACAAGAGACAGGTAGGCCTAAGCTTAACCAGTTGAATATTCATTAAAAGCTATAGTTGACTTGACAGAACTCCACGGAGCTGTAAACGAGCGTAACGTTATTTCTTCTCGCTTTGTGCGTGTATTGTAACGGCCTATACGCAAACCTGCGCCAGTCACTCGACTCAGATCATCGATAGCTCCTCGGCTGGCGTTGTTGGGTCAGTCTGTGGGGTGTCTGGGAACCCTTTCCTTCCTGAGGGCTGCAGTGTTTGTGTTAGACCAGCCGAAAGCCCTTCTTCTGGGTGTGGGAACCGACTCCTCCCTGGACTCCACATTTCCTCTAGTCAAGGACTGAGCGGCCGAAGCCCAGGCCGATCTGAGCCGTTACATAAAACGCGCATGTGTAAGAACAACTACACATTTTACACATCATACAGAAGAAATACGTAGGCTAACCATATGGTCACAAATAACATTTCATTTAGACAGAAGACTTTGTTTGCAGGTAAGCCCAAGTTCTAGTTTTCTGAGTAGACATCCGGGTCATTCCTGGGATTCGGTGCCGTTGTGTCCCTATTTAAGATCATGATCATCTTACTGTCTTAAAATGTACATTTTGAAATCACATTTAAACCTGTTTTTGTCATAATTAACACCATTTGAGCTTTAAGCATATTTAAATTGATTAAAAGAATATTAAAAACTTTGTACAGTATTTTGAAAGACCACATCTTCATGATGTAAATAATAACACTAATAGGCCTACATGATTTTTCCCAACTTTTTCCCAACATTTATATTTATATAATGCTTTTAACAATATGGACTGTTTCAAAGCGGCTTTACATTAAAACAGACACAAAATGATTTTCCTTTGCCTTGTGACGTCAAGACGAAAAATTAGCGATTAGCGAAGGAGGGGTTTGGAAAAAAGAGTCGTTGAACGAATCATTAGGGAGTCGGTGAGCAAATCAGGTAAAAAATAAATGCATATTATAAGACAACAAAAGTGTTTTTTTTTTTTTATTGCATGCATGTAAAACTGTTGTTGGGGACTCCCAGAACAACATTAGGAACATTTTAAATGCCATAATAGGTGCCCTTTAAGAGTCTAGATCCATAAAGCTATATAGATGTTGTTGAGATCTCTACTGAATCTCTAGAGGAGACACTTGTAAGATTACTGGGTTTTTACTGGGAAACAACTGCAAAGAGCTATTTCCATTTAATCTAAAAACAATTGAGATATTTTTATATGAGTAGATTTTCTGGGGTAAAATAAATCTGCAGTTTTCTAAAGGCCGTCATCTGTGTATTTTACTTTCCCCATCGGTGGGTCACACACTTTGCCCCGAATTCAGCCTCTCTTAAAAAGCTCTACGAAAAACCCTTTTCACGGTCGTCCCTTGGCGGAGGAGGAGGCAGGAATGTTCACACTTCACAGATAATAATAACGCCCTGCGATCTCATAAACACACACTCCTGCTGTGGCCGACAGTAACCTGCTCACATCTTTAAATTTGACATTACTATTAGAATAAAACACTTGCCATAAAAAAGAGAAGTCATGGAGTTTAAAAGAGATTAACTCTTAAAAAACTGCTTTATAATATGATGACATTTAACTTTTCCAATTTCCATTTAAAGGGAAAGTAGACAAATTAACAGGGTGGATAATAAATTGAGGGACAAGCTAAAAACCTTGATAATAATTGTTTAAATAAATTCAATAATTGAAAAAATATATACATTAGAGAGAATCATTACTGTATACCCAAGAATGTAAAAAAGTTGGAAAAACATCATGTAGGCCTAAATTAAAGGATTAGTTCACTTTAAAAAAAACTTTTGCTGATAATTTACTCACCCCCATGTCATCCAAGATGTCCATGCCTTTTTTCTTCACTCGAAAAGAAATTAAGGTTTTTGATGAAAACATTCCAGGATTTTTCTCCTTATAATGGACTTCAATAGGCAACCAAACGGTTCAAGGTCCAAATGACAGTTTCAGTGCAGCTTCAAAGGGCTTTAAACAATACTAGACGATGAATAAGGGTCTTATCTAGCGAAACCATCGGTCAATTCAAAAATAAATAAAAAAGTTTAAGTTTTATTAGCACAAATGCTCGCCTTGCTCTGTTCTGTGATGTGTGTTCGTGACTCTCCTTTTCAAACGCGTTCATCAAAATGAACAAATCTTCTTTCGAGTCATTTCATTCATTCAACGAACGAAATGACTCAAAAAAATTTGTTCATTTTGAACGAGTCTTTTTTTCGAGTCATTTCGTTCATTCAACAAACGAAATGAACGAAATGACTCGAAAAAAGATTCGTTCATTTTGAGATGCGAACGCGCATCTCAGAACAGAGCAAGGTGAGCATTTGTGCTAATAAAACTTACAGTTTTTTACTTATTTTTGAAATAACCGATTGTTTTGCTAGATAAGACCCTTATTCATCGTCTGGTGTCGTTTAAAGCCCTTTGAAGCTGCACTGAAACTGTCTTTTGGACCTTGAACCGTTTGGCTCCCATTGAAGTCCATTATAAGGAGAAAAATCCTGGAATGTTTTCATCAAAAACCTTCATTTCTTTTCGACTGAAGAAAGAAAGACGTGGACATCTTGGATGACATAGGGGTGAGTAAATTATCAGTAAAAGTTTTTTTAAAAGTGAACTAATCCTTTAAGTGTTGTATTTATCATGAAAATGAGCGACACAGGCCTGGGGACAAAATTGTGATGTGGTCCTTAAAAATGCTGTTAAATGTTTTACTTTTTAAAAAATGTTGTTTTTTTTATCAACTTCAATATGTTCAATAGATTAACTAATCGTCTTCAAGCACACCAACCTGAAGAAAATGATCTGTTAGATGTGTGTTCCTGTGACTAAACACACCACAGACCCGCAGCCGTCGTGTCACAGCGCTTTAATGCTTCTCTGGAGGATGACGGATGAACTGTGAGCTTTTCTCACAGCAGGGCTGAGGCGAGATAAAAGGAAAGTTTGCGGTGTGAAGACCGTACCTCTCATGACATCAGCGTTAAACGCTTCCGACCTCCACAGCTGCTGTGCGACACACACCCTCATGCTTCCTGCACTCACCGTCACTCTCAACTATTCACTTCAGTTACCCTGGGAAAACCGCCCACAAAAACCCCTCGTTGTTTCGTAGATGCACGAAAGCCTAATAAAATGACCTTTGAGTAATAGACATTGAGCCCATACGACTATGTGCTATATTCCAAGTCATAGTTTTTTGTGAGGTGTAGAGCGAAATATTGTCAATTTCTCCACTGACAAGCGTTAACTTCCTTGTAGGCGGGAACTCTACTGAAGTCTAAAACTATTGGATCTGCCCAGAATCACTCTGGATCTGCCATAACCAATCGCTAACGTTTGGTCATGGCGCATGTCTTTTCCCGAACCCCGTGGGTAGGAGGGCCACAACATCATGGCCACCAACAAAACTAAGCAAAGATTGTTCTTGCTCCGACTTTAAAGGAACACGCCGACTTTTTGGGACTTATTCACCGTATCCCCCAGAGTTAGATAAATCCATACATACCCTTTTCATCTCCGTGCGTGCCGTAACTCTGTCTGACGCACCCACTGCTAGCCTAGCTTATACGGTGAATAATCTTAATTCCCAAAAAGTCGGCGTGTTCCTTTAACTTCTTGATAATTTGTAGTGTTGCCACAACAGTCCAAATGGCTTCCCTCTTATCTTTCTCCGCTGCCATTACTGAACTACAACTCAAAATAACGAGCCACTCCCTCTGTTCGCTGATTGGCCCGGTAAAAAATTGACCGGAGAAAACCAAAGACTAATGGAAAATCCCAGACGTAGTACTGAAGGAAAATGTAAATTGATCGGAAGTACGTAGGAGGGCGGAGCCAGGCTAGGCATTGGGAAGCACATACATTATAGGGATGCATGATATATCGGCCACCGTTTCGGAATTGGCCGATATATGATAATTTTTAATGTTATCGCTATCGGCCTAAGAAGAGAACTTGGCCAATATATATCAAAGCCGATAAATAGTGTTTTATTTTCGTTCAGCTAAGACCCTGTGCACTGTTCGCCATGATGGTTTTGAATTGCTTGAAATATGATTGGAATCACTTTAAACAAGGAAAATACAGTTCAGTGTAACATGCAAGTCTGTCATATAAGCTACATAAAATTATAATGAGAATATTATAATGTGTGCTTGGGACATGTATCGACCTTGGTATAACTATCGACCACAATTTTCATATCGGTGCATGCGTAGTATACGTTTATAATATCTGATGACGAAACCCAGCCAGAAAAAGTCTAAACAAAAGCCATTTGCTGCCGTCAAGTGAATGACAATGTGCCTCTGTTGATGTAATTAATGTATCTTAAATAACAGACATTTTTACAGTAGAATCGAAGTGCACATATTAAACAAAAATAAGAGCTTTACATTTCAGCCCTTTAAAGTTCAGATGAAACAGAAGTTTCAACAGATCTTTTCTTTTGCAGTGATGGTGTATTTTTGTAAGCCGAGTCATGAGTTTGCATCACTCTGGTTCCCTCGACAGAAAACCCAATAGGATTTTTCCATTGGCTTTTGGATTATTGCCGAAATAAGCTCTAAGATCAACAAATGTTTCTGATTACTATATTTGTAAGTTTCATAATAATCTAAAACTTATCTGAATTTTGATGCCTAAATTCAGCTGCCAAAAGTATAAAGCTAAAGTAGGCTATAAACGAACTATACACCACTGTTGCATGACTTAAAACTGATAAGTCCTTAAAAAGTCTTTATTTAAGACACATTTTCCCTGAAAGGTCAAGATATAGCCTATTAGTTTACAAGAGTAGTTATAAACATGAATTTACCTGTTAAGTGTGATGATGTGTAATGTCCTCAGCTAGATTCTGGGTTGTGGCCTACATTTTTGTCTTTAAAGTTGCTTTTTGGTCACTTTTAGACAGAAGATTTAAAGAAAATGACACATATACAGCAAGACGAAATCCTTATAATTTTCTATATTTCTATAGCCTATATAACTTGAAGGAAAAATCCATCCTTATGTCCCTTTAAATGTCTGTGTTAAAAGAGCACATTCATCTTTTTAGTGAAGCTGATTGCTGTATACAAGCTAAGCTTTGGGTCTTCATTTATTTTTAACTCGTTGCTGCTGTTGGAATGGTAGCTTGGTACATTTGTTGGCAATGCAAATATCCAGCATCTCTTCTCTCCATAATTAAGGTATTTGGTACATTATCAGCGGTAGCAGTTCAAACTAACATCATGTAATTTCTTTAACATTAAGTTGACCTTCAAAATTTAGGTGAAAATTCTGACGAGCCGCCACTTCATGAATAAGTCCTTCACAATGAGATCAATAACTTGCATTTAGAAAATAGGATACATCATGCCGACTTTAAACCATGTGGATGCCGACACAATACTTTCATTTTGATTTTTCTTAGTTAAAACATGAGTAGAGATTTTTTTTGTGTGTGTGTGTATGTGGTAATCAACATTTTGCACCAATTGCTGTTGACTGGATTTTTCCCTCAAGAGTCATAATATTTCTTGCCTAGAACCACCTTTTCTTCAGGAATGGGCCCTTGTGGTAGAAGAAGTGCTTATCTGAACTACACACATTGCAGCAACGTGAGTAACTATGACAAGCTTAGATTGTATGAGGGGATTAGATGTGTGTGTGTGTGTGTGTGTGTGTGTGTGTGTGTGTGTGTGTGTGTGTGTGTGTGTGTGTGTGTGTGTGTGTGTGTGTGTGTGTGTGTGTGTGTGTGTGTGTGTGTGTGTGTGTGTGTGTGTGTGTGTTGTCCTGAGACTCATTGATACTAGTGCTGATGTCATAGTGTTTTCCTGAATCCCAGCTCTGAGATCATTGTCTATAGAGGTTGTTCAAAGGTCAACCGTTCTCACACGTCAAGAAACAACACAATCCAATTAACAGCGACACTGGGCCGCTTCCTTTGAGATTTCATCTGTTTTCAAACTGTTTTCACAAAACTTTCATCAACTGCATAAAATACACAGCATACAGCGCTTTAGCACACATTAATAAAACAGACAATGTTTACAAATGAAAATTTAGGCAGTAACAAAACTCTAATCACTGAGATTATTTACACACTGAGAATGATAAACAGTGCAAAAACAGACTTAATTTAATAGTAAGTGCGGTAAATAGTCATTAAAAATTACACGATCCTTCAGAAATCATTCTAAAACGAGGTTTAGATGCTCAAGAAACATTGTAATTATTATCAATGTTGAAAACAGTTTCAACCTTTTTGTGAAAACCGTGATGCATTTTCCCCCCAGGATTCTTAGATGAATAGAAAGTTCAAAAGAAAAGCATTTATTTGATACATAAATCTTTTCTAACATTATAAATGCCTTTACTGTCCCTTTTGATCAGTTTAATGCATCCTTGGTGAAAACGTTTGAACGGTACTACGGTACAGTAGCTTTATTATGTTCACAATCACGAGCGAATGAATTACTCACAGGGGATAATATTTTCTCATACCGATTTCTATCAAACATTGCTCTGCGGTTTCCCGTGAGGGAGGCTTGACGTCTTTCCCTCTTTGGGGCATTGTGGGATACGTCTGTCTGAGGCTGATGGACGCAGCTCTGCATAATATCTGCAAGAACTCTTCATGAAGGAAAGTTGAACAAAGGCTGACCGGCCTGAGCACCGCACTCCTGGGTTTAATTAGGAAGTGTGTGTGTAAGGAGCAGGGTGGGACTATTGCAGCAACAGTGGGGAAAAGAGTACATGCCAATCGATCAGTGCGAGCCAGAGTTTTGTGTCACAGAGGACAACAGTCTGTGGTTATCATCACTCACGCACTGCTCCATTCAGACGATTGTTTTGCCGATAGTGCTGCTCAACGCCGAGGCAGAATTGGTGGAAATCATTCAAAAACAGAAAGCCATTGTTTCATAAAAGCTTTACCACCTTCCAGCCCAGCACACAATGACTTATCCGTCTCTATAAAACACACAGGGAAACTGACTAAGAATGAATTGTGCATGCTTTTATGTGATGTTTAGGCACTTAAAGGGGCTGTATGTATGTTTTTGACTGAACTAAAGCATAAAAGACCATAATGTTAAGTTCGAATATATTTAGGAAACATGCTTCACATACTCGTTTCTCTGAAAAACACTTCTACAGCCAGTTAGTTGACTTTGAAATATGCGTTTCGTGACCGAATGTCTGTTTTTGTTTTGGTCTGTGGGATATCGCACATTGCAAATTTACCCAATAGTATTTCGACAGCACAGGTTGCCAGTTGGCGAAAAACACAGTGTATTGGAAACAAATAGTATTTTGACACCACAGGTTGCCAGTTGGCCAAGAACACAGCGTATTAGAAACTGGCAATGGAAACCAGCGAACAAACTGGGTCAGAGATTGCAGATTCTACACAACCTAAAAATGTCTCCGCACCCATCTAAAATCTGAATCGGAGCATAATAAAATGCAATATCACCTCATCATGAATCAATAAATCAACTCATCAACTTACAGGGTGTAAGTGTCCTCTGCTTTCATTGTCAATTGCGCTCGTTCCTGTTGAGTGTCCACAAACTGGACACCCGTGTGAGTGTCGAGTTCTAGCAGGAGAGGGCAAACAACTCTCCAATATTTTGAATTTGGACTAAAGTACTAATTTCAACTGCTAGCTGTCAATCTTACAGCCTTGTACCTTGGTAAATGTTGCTGCTATCAGTGGTTGTCCAATTTGTCTAATGACCATATTTGTGGTTCTTGTTTAGCAACTTACATTCCAAACTACATAGTCAAAATTCATGTTTGAGGTATGAATGTGTAATCTGTGTTGTAGATGGAAATTTGAGGTATGTTGAGTAAAGTAATTTACATTGAAAACTGTTGTTCTAAATGCTCACTAGTTCTAAGGTTTGGAATCAGTAAGTGTTTTTTTTTAAGTAATGAATACTTTTTTTTCAGCAAGGATGCATTAAATTGATCAAAAGTGACACCTATCGATTCCAGCAATCGAGCCCAAGGAGGCGAACGGACAGCCTCTTCTCCAACCACCGCTTTCCAGAGTGGCTGGCGAATCTGACTGCGCCCAGAACTGAGTCACCCTCCTGGGCTGGCCAGGGTAGGTCAGAGAGGCTGGATGTTTAGGCCAAGCCTGCACTTGAGACATATTTCCTGGGAAGGAATTCCTCCAGGGTGTCTGACACTGAATGGTGCCCAGGACTGTGCACTCTCCCTGGGATGCCTGAGCGGGTCAGAGGGGGTTGAAGTTTGCCCTTAGGCCACACTTTGTCTTTCATCCGACCATCAATTTCTACAGTCAAGCCTGCTAAAGTGCACTTCTCTGGGCTGCCAGCAGCAAACTATGCACCCCCCACCACCCTGGTTTACTTCTCTGGAGGTCTGTGTTTGAAATGGTTCAAAAGTGTAAGAGTACAGTTCATCACACAACCGCCTTTTCGTATGCGAAATTTTTACATGCGTTTTTTCGATGGCTCTGAATTGTCAAAACACCTCTACAAAATGCTTGCTACCAATGCAAAAAACTCAGAAAATCTATTAATGACGGAATTTAATGACGGACGAAGGTTTCAGAGACTGTGTGTAAACGTGATTGACACCACATGAGGTCGTATTTATTTTTTAACGTGCAGAAATTTATTTTTTAGCTACTTACATTTTAAACTACAAAGTCAAAATTCATCTATAAGGTATGTTGAGTGAAGTAATTTATATTGAAAAATGTTGTTCTAAATGCTAACTAGTTCTGAAATTCGGAGTCAGTAAGTTTAAAAAAAGAAAATAAATACTTTTATTCAGTAAGGATCCATTAAATTGATCAAAAGTGACAAAAAGAGTAAACAAAATACACCCATCGATTCCATCATCCACAGGAACAAACCGTTCCCTCGGACAGCCTCTGCTCCAACTGGCCAGGGTAGGTCAGAGAGGCTGGATGTTTAGGCCAAACTATGCACCCCCCACCACCCTGGTTTACTTCTCTGGAGGTCTGTGTTTGAAATGGTTCAAAACCTGAGTACAGTCCATCACACAACCGCCTGAGAACCAGACTCAAGGTACTTTATACAATGAGTATATAACCAAATATACCTAAAATTTGGTTACAGTTTGAGACTGTTTTGAGATCTGTTTTGACAAGATGCATGTGAGATTGGGGACAATTTCCCAGGAGAAGGATCTGAGAAGCAGGATGCATTTAGTCTCATGGCAATACAATTTAGATTAAATGGATATTTTGGTCATCTTTATTTCCCTTGAGTTTCACTCGATTTCTCAACTTTCAACCAGAGACAAAAAGGTCTGCCAGCTCTTTTGAAATGAAGATCTCTGTTGCAACACCGCAATTGCATTTCAGAGTTCAAAACGCTGCAAAGTCAAAGGCCTTGAGTTTATTTTGAAAGCAATAATGAAAACCTCACATTTTCTTTATTCCTTCCTTCCTGTTCTTTGGCTTTTATTCACAATCAAAGAAAGGAAGAGAACTAAGGAGTCACCCTGTCAATGTGAATAAAGTGAAATTGATGACAGTAACTTTTGGTTTTTACTGAGATGAATCGCTCAGATCGCTGAGATCAGTTGTGTTTTATTCAGTCTTCCTCCTGAATGCATGCCGGTTCAAAGTCATGTCACTGCCAGGAACTGTCTGGCACGGGAAGTGCAGTGATCACACGCTGAGATCTGCCATCCCTGCAGCCATGACAGAGTTTTCAGAGCATTAATTGGCCGTACTGTCTCTCTACGAGACACTTAAGCAGATCTATAGCTTTCTAAAACTCCTCATTTCAGGCTGTTTTTCTTTCTGTTGTTGCTTGTGATGCTTCGGTCTGTTAGAAACACAATACTGCAGGATGACAGATAACTTTTTAGTGTTTAGCCAACTTTTATGGGCGAAGGAAAGGAAGTCCCGCAAGGAACAGCTTCTCATTCTCATGTTTAAAGAGCGGAGCCACTGTAGGAGGTGAATCACAGTGTATTTCATTCATGAATAGAAACACTTCTTTTAAAGGTCTTTCCCACTGTATTAACACAGAAACCATTTACTCTATTTCACTCTGCTCTTGTTTAGATGATGTCAAAGGTCAGATAAGAGCCCAAAGCAGAGACGAATAAAAGCTGATGGAGCTCAGAGGAGGAAAACAGTGGATACTTTGCAAGGTTGTGGTTTGATCAAAAGATTTCTCTTTCATTTCACTTTTATCAACTTAAGAATAATGTCAGTTCCCAGCAAGCAATTTAAATTAAAAGAAATTTGGGCTGTCAGTGAAAATTTAATAGACGTCTAAACCATAGCCCAAGAATAGACTAGTCATCTAAAATATAAACATGTCAAAGAAATGAAACCAAACTAATTGTAATCACTGTTGACTTTGCTTACATGATAGAAGATCCTACATCTCGCAAATTATTTTGGCAAAAACGACATGTAACCAATTTCGAGGTTATTTTGGATAGAAGTGGATTACTCAGCCAGAGTACACTCACCTAAAGGATTATTAGGAACACCTGTTCAATTTATCATTAATGCAATTATCTAATCAACCAATCACATGTTAGTTGCTTCAATGCATTTAGGGGTGTGGTCCTGGTCAAGACAATCTCCTGAACTCCAAACTGAATGTCAGAATGGGAAAGAAAGGTGATTTAAGCAGTTTTGAGCATGGCATGGTTGTTGGTGCCAGACGGGCCGGTCTGAGTATTTCACAATCTGCTCAGTTACTGGGATTTTCACACACAACCATTTCTAGGGTTTACAAAGAATGGTGCCCTTACAAAAAATAACTGCAGTACAATGAAGTACAACTGCAGTAAAACTGCAGTTCAAAGCAGTATAATTGCAGTACAATGAAGTACAACTGTAGAGTTGCAGTATTAACGAAGTATAACTGCAGTATAACTGCAGTATAGATACAATGTGACTGCAGTACATTGAAGTACAACTGCAGTAAAACTGCAGTACAAAAAGTACAACTGCAGTACATTGAAGTAAAACTGCAGTACAACTGTAGATTTGCAGTTTAATGAAGTAGCCTAGATACAATAACTGCAGTTCAGTGATACACTTTAAAAAGTGATAGACTTAAAAAAAAAACCTCTAATCTATTTTTTTTTTTAATTAGCTTTTTGTTTTTATTGGGCTCTCAGGCAATGATATCAGTTTAGTTGCCATTAAAAAGTTAAATTACTAACCTAAACAAAGGAGCTTTATATGAAAAAAAAGGCAGATGAACTTTTTGGATTTTGCATCTGAAGTCTTGGTCTACCATTAATATTACACTGTACTGCAGTTATGCTGTATGTGCGACACATAGCCCACGTGACCAGAGCTTCCTTCGCGCGAACGCGCCGCGGGCGTTGTCATGACAACGAGTCTCGAGAGCAGCTGATGCTCATTACGGTCAGTCAGCGTCTTTCCGCGTAGTGTCTGCTATTTTATACGGTTTGGTTGATTTCCTCACTGAAATTATCGTTCATATACGTTCATATTTATGAACTATCACAATTAAAACACAAAGACATGACAGCATTACTCGTGGTGACGGCCATTCACAAGTGGGACGGAAGAGAAGCGTTTTCTGGAAGAAAAGAAGTTCATTGCGTGAGGCCTTGTCAAGTCATTCAGCTTAGAGGTGAGTATAACATATAATGTCCTCATATCTCTCTTTTTTTTAATTTTAGACTGGTGTAAAAAAGACTTTCTGTATATGTTGTTCAACCCGGTGGGTAAATAAGAGGAAACGCCGCTTCCATACTGTAACGTTAGCAGTTTTACATTCTCCGGTTTTACACTGTTTAGTGTTGACGTTAACTTATATTTGCACTTTGTAGCATTATTGTCTTTATCACTTTTAACACTTTTTTAAAACTATCTGTATTGTATAAAGTGCTATACATAATGTTGACTTAAATTGTTTCAATTTAATATCAGGAATATTTGAAATATCAGACACTAACTTACTGGAAAATACAAGCAAATATGTTCAGTAGTTTGACATTAATGTGCAGAAAAGGATTTTTTAGGCTAACTTTTTTGTGTGATTGCTATTTCCGGGAAAATGTACTGGTAACAACTAAAAACAGAAGATAATGGCTGTGGTGAAACTAATATGCACTCACAGCCTTTAAAAATTGTGTGTCTGCTTTTTTCCAGAAATGCAATGTTATTGGGCAAATTGCATAGACTGTCAATGGAGTGACAGAAAGCTCTCAGATTTCATCAAAAAGATCTTCAATTGTTCCCCGTGTCTTGCAGGGTTGGAATGACATGAGGGTGAGTAATTTAACTTTTTATCTGGAGTGTTCAAACTCCTTATTAAAGGATAAGTTAACTTTTTAAAAAAACTTTTGCTGATAATTTACTCACCCCCATGTCATCCAAGATGTCCATGTCTTTCTTTCTTCAGTCGAAAAGAAATGAAGGTTTTTGATGAAAACATTCTAGGATTTTTCTCCATATAATGGACTTCAATGGGACCCAAACATTTCAAGGTCCAAATGACAGTTTCAGTGCAGCTTCAAATGACTTTAAACGCCACCAGACGATGCATTAGGGTCTTATCTTGCAAAACGATCGGTCATTTCTAAAATAAATAAATAAAAAAGTAAGTTTTATGCCTTGCTCTGTTCCGTGATGCGCGGTTGTGACTCTCCTGTTCGAACTCGTTCATCAAAATGAACGAATCTTTTTTTCGAGTCATTTCGTTCTTTCAACAAACAAAATGTCATGAGAGTCATGACCGCGCATCACGGAACAGAGCAAGGCATAAAACTTACTTTTTTATTTATTTATTTTAGAAATGACGATTGTTTTGCAAGATAAGACCCTTATGCATGGTCTGGTGTCGTTTAAAGTCATTTGAAGCTGCACTGAAACTTTCATTTGGACCTTGAACCGTTTGGCACCCAGTGTATTACATTACAAGAAAAATCCTAAAATGTTTTCATCAAAAACCTTCATTTCTTTTCAACTGAAGAAAGACAGACATGGACATCTTGGATGACATGGGGGTGAGTAAATTATCAGCACGTGACGACCGTGAACATAGCATGAGCGCCAGCAACTTAAACTTCCAGCTGTGTGGAGGAAAAAGACGCGTTTCAGTATAGAGTTCTCTTTCAGGCTTGAACAAACCATAACACGGACACAAATTATGCCAAACTGTCCGTTTTGTCGAGTGTCCTCATAAGAGCAGTCTTAAATGATTTAAATAAAGTCTTAAATTAACGTGGAGATTTGTGAGAAAATGTGGATGCGTGTCGGATTGCATCTCTGTCAGCAGCGGCTGGTCTTAAAGTGTCATTAATGTTAATCAAAGAACAAAGTTAAGAGAGTAAATGACTCACTCAAACCTGGAGCCAGGAGGATTATTATAGCCTAATAATCATCGGTAGCCTAATAATCATCAATGCACTCCTATCTTTTTACACATCTCCGGCGAACGGCTTCTTTACGCAAAAGAAAAACTCTTGAAAACTCTCATAAAGCGCAGTGAAATTCAGCGACCTATGGCTTTTCCTGATGGATCGTGTTTGTTCCTTAAAGGGATAGTTCGGCCAAAAAGCGTAGCGTAGAAAACGTTGTGACGTAGAACGAACGCGCCAGCGCAGCCAGAGAGCAGAGCAAACGTCACGTCGTTTCCTACGCTATGCTACGTCGTGACGGTTCCTACGCTACGTCCTACCCACGTACGCCGACTTCCATCACCCGTGAACGCGCGTCGATCGTTGCCGGAAGTCAGATATTTTCATTTATAAAGTTTTAAATATTTATATTTTTACGACAAAACCGCACGGACTACCCTCAGAAGGCCTTCGTTTATCCCCCTGGAGCCGGATGGATTACTTTTGTGAAGGATGTATGCACATTTTGGGACTTGAAAGAGCTGGACCCGTATCTTCACATTATATCCACCAGGGTTTTTCCTGGCTCGAAATGAAGCGGAGGTGGTAAAATGTGAACACTAGGGGGGTCCGGGGGCATGGCCCCCGGGAGAAAATTTTGTACATTTTAAAGATAAATTCAGTAATCTGGTGCACTTTGAGTCACTCGAATCTGTTGTTAAAAATAAATAATAATCCACCCGCCAACCACCCATATTCTTTGATTTAGATATCTGCATCTGATCATCACATTACAATTATTCAATTAAGCATGATAATATGGTAACATATCACATTAACATTTATTTAAATTAAAAGTTCTTCTTTTGGCAAAATTACATTTTCTTTATAGCCTAAACAGCTTTACTCCCTTTAAACTTATTGTCAATGTTTCATTTGTGAAAACACTCTTATCGGAATAATTTTTTGTACCTTTATAAAGGGCATTTTCCCCCTAATTTTATTTAATGTATGCTCTAAATTTCATTTAAAATTCTTACATTTTATCAATACATTCAATAAAAATAATAAGACACGGCTGTTACCAATCAAAATAAATAATTTACATTGAAAAATTATAACTGTATTAAAAGAGATTATTTTGAATATTTTTTGAATATAGGAATGTTGAAAAGAATGATACTTTGAAACTAAACCGCCAGTAGGAGGGGGCAGGCAGCCGTCTTATTGAGCGAGTCATTGAGTCATTAATGTAAACGATTCGTTCAAACGGCTGATTGATTCAGAATGAGACGGTTTAATAATGGGCAATTGAATCTTTGACTCAAGCGATTAGTTCAAAACGCTGAATGATTCAGTAATGAATCATGGATGAGTGTTGCTGTGAGACGCGATGGTTCTGTTGTTTGGAACTATTTTCGCTGCTAAAACAGAACAAAAACAGTCTAAAAATGTAAGTAACTTAATAACTATTTGTTTATTGAACTGTTATGAAATTAATATCTCAGTTTCAATCGTGATGGCATTCAGGAAAACAGCACTCTGGTCGTGTGTAGCCTATATATTGTTTCTTAACTATAATTAATGTTATAAATAAACTGCGCGAGACTCAACAGCGCAACTTTGTTACCGTCCGTACGTTAGGTAGGCTACCATGATGGGAGTTCCGTGTCTTTATTACACTCATTTAGCTGTCATCCACCCTCCAATGGAATGTTTTTATTATTCGGCCCGCTCGACCCGCGGATTATGATCCGTGCAGCACTATCGGCAAACTACACGGTTAGAGAATGGACACAAGAGGGAATCGCGACAGAACTGTCACGGTGGATAAAGTGTATATGAGCACGTGACTGTCTGTCCGAGTTTTGTCGAGAGGCGGAGGCGGCACGAAATTTGACGGAGGCGGCCGCCTCATAATTGTCTATGCAGGAAAAACCCTGGTTTGTATGTATTTGTGAAATATTATCTAGGCTCATTTATTTATATTTGCAAACAAAATGCGTGTTACTCCACTACACTTTTCGCTCAAATTGACCTTTTCACTTGCACATTGCTTGCTTTGTTTACGAGTCGAGTTTTCCTTTACAAAGCAGATCGAGTTTGTTTACAAATGCTGGATTTGTTTGTTTAATTATGGCAAAATATTAATTCCATTGAATAACCCCTATTTCAAAAAACAGTGGCGTGTTCCTGCAAGAGATTAACTTGCAGATTCATTTTAAGCATAATATATGCCTGTGGCGAAGAGTAACTGAAAGAGTGTCTCTGATTCTTTCTGTTTGTTTATTACAGACTACTTCCAAAATCGTGTTTCCACATCTGAGATGAAGGCAGTGAAAATATACGAAGTGGAATGAGAAGTTCTTCAAAAAACACAACTTTTCTGAATAATGTGGGGGAAGATTTATGCATGATTTGTAAATAAAAACTTTAAATACATTGTCTAACTCTCAGCCTGTTATTTGAAATAAAATAAAAAGTAAAATCACATTATTTGTTGCATTGCAGTTTGAGACATTCACTGTTTTGTACCTTAATTCATTATTGCAGATGTGTGAAAACTTATTTGGGATATTCTGGTTGTATTTCAATGGTATTTTACAGCATTTTATTAGTATTGCATTTCAGTAGTATTGTACTTTAGTCGTAATATGTATTGCAGTACTACCGTAGTTATATTGCAGTATTACCGCTGTTATATTGCAGTATTATTGCAGTACTACCGCAGTTATATTGCAGTATTACCGCTGTTATATTGCAGTATTATTACAGTATTATTGCAATTATATTGCAGTATTATTGCAATTATATTGCAGTATTATTGCAGTACTACCGCAGTTATATTGCAGTATTATTGCAATCATATTGCAGTATTATTGCAGTTATATTGCAGTACTACCGCAGTTATATTGCAGTATTATTGCAATTATATTGCAGTACTACCGCAGTTATATTGCAGTATTACCACAGTTATATTGCAGTATTATTGCAGTACTACCGCAGTTATATTGCAGTATTACCGCAGTTATATTGCAGTATTATTGCAGTATTACCGCAGTTATATTGCAGTATTACCTCAGTTATATTGCAGTTTTTATTGCAGTATTATTGCAGTATTACCGCAGTTATATTGCAGTATTACCTCAGTTATATTGCAGTTATATTGCAGTATTATTGCAGTATTACCGCATGAGTCTCGATTTCTGTGAGAACATTCAGATGGTAGAGTCAATTGGAGTAAACAGAATGAAACATGGATCCATCACTATGCCTTGTTTACCACCTGTGCAGCTGTGGGTGGAGTGTAATGGTGTGGGGATGTTTTCTTGGCTCACGTACCCCCCTTAGTTGCCATTGGGCATCGTTTAAAATGCCACAGCCTACCTGAACATTGTTTCTGACATGTCCCCATCGTCCCTTTTTGGTCCACCATGTACCCATCCTCTGATTGCCTACTGCCAGCAGATAATGCCACCATGTCACAAAGACTCGAATCATTTCAAATTGTTTCATCTTGAACATACAATGAGTTTTCACATGTATTAAAATGGCCCCACAGTCACCAGATCTCATACCCAAAAGACGTCTTTGGGATTGGTGGAAACGGCCAGCTTCGTGCCCTGGATGTGCATCCGCCACAAATCTCCATCAACTGCAAGATGCTATCCTATCAATATGGGCCAACATTTCTAAAGACTGCTTTTCAGCACCTGTGTTGAATCAATGCCACATAATTAAGGCAGTTCTGAAGGTGTAAGGGGGGTTAACCAGCTGTGTGGAGGAAAAAGACGCGTTTCAGTATAGAGTTCTCTTTCAGGCTTGAACAAACCATAACACGGACACAAATTATGCCAAACTGTCCGTTTTGTCGAGTGTCCTCATAAGAGCAGTCTTAAATGATTTAAATAAAGTCTTAAATTAACGTGGAGATTTGTGAGAAAATGTGGATGCGTGTCGGATTGCATCTCTGTCAGCAGCGGCTGGTCTTAAAGTGTCATTAATGTTAATCAAAGAACAAAGTTAAGAGAGTAAATGACTCACTCAAACCTGGAGCCAGGAGGATTATTATAGCCTAATAATCATCGGTAGCCTAATAATCATCAATGCACTCCTATCTTTTTACACATCTCCGGCGAACGGCTTCTTTACGCAAAAGAAAAACTCTTGAAAACTCTCATAAAGCGCAGTGAAATTCAGCGACCTATGGCTTTTCCTGATGGATCGTGTTTGTTCCTTAAAGGGATAGTTCGGCCAAAAAGCGTAGCGTAGAAAACGTTGTGACGTAGAACGAACGCGCCAGCGCAGCCAGAGAGCAGAGCAAACGTCACGTCGTTTCCTACGCTATGCTACGTCGTGACGGTTCCTACGCTACGTCCTACCCACGTACGCCGACTTCCATCACCCGTGAACGCGCGTCGATCGTTGCCGGAAGTCAGATATTTTCATTTATAAAGTTTTAAATATTTATATTTTTACGACAAAACCGCACGGACTACCCTCAGAAGGCCTTCGTTTATCCCCCTGGAGCCGGATGGATTACTTTTGTGAAGGATGTATGCACATTTTGGGACTTGAAAGAGCTGGACCCCGTATCTTCACATTATATCCACCAGGGTTTTTCCTGGCTCGAAATGAAGCGGAGGTGGTAAAATGTGAACACTAGGGGGGTCCGGGGGCATGGCCCCCCGGGAGAAAATTTTGTACATTTTAAAGATAAATTCAGTAATCTGGTGCACTTTGAGTCACTCGAATCTGTTGTTAAAAATAAATAATAATCCACCCGCCAACCACCCATATTCTTTGATTTAGATATCTGCATCTGATCATCACATTACAATTATTCAATTAAGCATGATAATATGGTAACATATCACATTAACATTTATTTAAATTAAAAGTTCTTCTTTTGGCAAAATTACATTTTCTTTATAGCCTAAACAGCTTTACTCCCTTTAAACTTATTGTCAATGTTTCATTTGTGAAAACACTCTTATCGGAATAATTTTTTGTACCTTTATAAAGGGCATTTTCCCCCTAATTTTATTTAATGTATGCTCTAAATTTCATTTAAAATTCTTACATTTTATCAATACATTCAATAAAAATAATAAGACACGGCTGTTACCAATCAAAATAAATAATTTACATTGAAAAATTATAACTGTATTAAAAGAGATTATTTTGAATATTTTTTGAATATAGGAATGTTGAAAAGAATGATACTTTGAAACTAAACCGCCAGTAGGAGGGGGCAGGCAGCCGTCTTATTGAGCGAGTCATTGAGTCATTAATGTAAACGATTCGTTCAAACGGCTGATTGATTCAGAATGAGACGGTTTAATAATGGGCAATTGAATCTTTGACTCAAGCGATTAGTTCAAAACGCTGAATGATTCAGTAATGAATCATGGATGAGTGTTGCTGTGAGACGCGATGGTTCTGTTGTTTGGAACTATTTTCGCTGCTAAAACAGAACAAAAACAGTCTAAAAATGTAAGTAACTTAATAACTATTTGTTTATTGAACTGTTATGAAATTAATATCTCAGTTTCAATCGTGATGGCATTCAGGAAAACAGCACTCTGGTCGTGTGTAGCCTATATATTGTTTCTTAACTATAATTAATGTTATAAATAACTGCGCGAGACTCAACAGCGCAACTTTGTTACCGTCCGTACGTTAGGTAGGCTACCATGATGGGAGTTCCGTGTCTTTATTACACTCATTTAGCTGTCATCCACCCTCCAATGGAATGTTTTTATTATTCGGCCCGCTCGACCCGCGGATTATGATCCGTGCAGCACTATCGGCAAACTACACGGTTAGAGAATGGACACAAGAGGGAATCGCGACAGAACTGTCACGGTGGATAAAGTGTATATGAGCACGTGACTGTCTGTCCGAGTTTTGTCGAGAGGCGGAGGCGGCACGAAATTTGACGGAGGCGGCCGCCTCATAATTGTCTATGCAGGAAAAACCCTGGTTTGTATGTATTTGTGAAATATTATCTAGGCTCATTTATTTATATTTGCAAAACAAAATGCGTGTTACTCCACTACACTTTTCGCTCAAATTGACCTTTTCACTTGCACATTGCTTGCTTTGTTTACGAGTCGAGTTTTCCTTTACAAAGCAGATCGAGTTTGTTTACAAATGCTGGATTTGTTTGTTTAATTATGGCAAAATATTAATTCCATTGAATAACCCCTATTTCAAAAAACAGTGGCGTGTTCCTGCAAGAGATTAACTTGCAGATTCATTTTAAGCATAATATATGCCTGTGGCGAAGAGTAACTGAAAAGAGTGTCTCTGATTCTTTCTGTTTGTTTATTACAGACTACTTCCAAAATCGTGTTTCCACATCTGAGATGAAGGCAGTGAAAATAACGAAGTGGAATGAGAAGTTCTTCAAAAAACACAACTTTTCTGAATAATGTGGGGGAAGATTTATGCATGATTTGTAAATAAAAACTTTAAATACATTGTCTAACTCTCAGCCTGTTATTTGAAATAAAATAAAAAGTAAAATCACATTATTTGTTGCATTGCAGTTTGAGACATTCACTGTTTTGTACCTTAATTCATTATTGCAGATGTGTGAAAACTTATTTGGGATATTCTGGTTGTATTTCAATGGTATTTTACAGCATTTTATTAGTATTGCATTTCAGTAGTATTGTACTTTAGTCGTAATATGTATTGCAGTACTACCGTAGTTATATTGCAGTATTACCGCTGTTATATTGCAGTATTATTGCAGTACTACCGCAGTTATATTGCAGTATTACCGCTGTTATATTGCAGTATTATTACAGTATTATTGCAATTATATTGCAGTATTATTGCAATTATATTGCAGTATTATTGCAGTACTACCGCAGTTATATTGCAGTATTATTGCAATCATATTGCAGTATTATTGCAGTTATATTGCAGTACTACCGCAGTTATATTGCAGTATTATTGCAATTATATTGCAGTACTACCGCAGTTATATTGCAGTATTACCACAGTTATATTGCAGTATTATTGCAGTACTACCGCAGTTATATTGCAGTATTACCGCAGTTATATTGCAGTATTATTGCAGTATTACCGCAGTTATATTGCAGTATTACCTCAGTTATATTGCAGTTATATTGCAGTATTATTGCAGTATTACCGCAGTTATATTGCAGTATTACCTCAGTTATATTGCAGTTATATTGCAGTATTATTGCAGTATTACCGCAGTTATATTGCAGTATTATTGCAGTATTACCTCAGTTATATTGCAGTATTACCGCAGTTATATTGCAGTATTATTGTAGTACTATTCGGTGCAGTAACTGCAGTTGTACTCCAACTATACTGCAATATGCAGTTTTTTTCGTGTCCAAAAAACTGCATTTTCTACATGTAACAAAAACTGCAGTATTACTTCGAAAAAAACTGCAGTAATTTTTTGTAAGGGTGTGAAAAGGGAAAAACATCCAGTATGCGGCAGTCCTGTGGGCGAAAATGCCTTGTTGATGCTAGAGGTCAGAGGAGAATGGGCCGACTGATTCAAGCTGATAGAAGAGCAACTTTGACTGAAATAACCACTCGTTACAACAGAGGTATGCAGCAAAGCATTTGTGAAGCCACAACACGCACAACCTTGAGGCGGATGGGCGACAACAGCAGAAGACCCCACCGGGTACCAGCTCACCAAAGAGCTCACCAAAATTGGACAGTTGAAGACTGGAAATATGTCGCCTGGTCTGATGAGTCTCGATTTCTGTTGAGACATTCAGATGGTAGAGTCAGAATTTGGCGTAAACAGAATGAGAACATGGATCCATCATGCCTTGTTACCACTGTGCAGGCTGGTGGTGGTGGTGTAATGGTGTGGGGGATGTTTTCTTGGCACACGTTAGGCCTCTTAGTGCCAATTGGGCATCGTTTAAATGCCACAGCCTACCTGAACATTGTTTCTGACCATGTCCATCCCTTTATGGCCATCATGTACCCATCCTCTGATGGCTACTTCCAGCAGGATAATGCACCATGTCACAAAGCTCGAATCATTTCAAATTGGTTTCTTGAACATGACAATGAGTTCACTGTACTAAAATGGCCCCCACAGTCACCAGATCTCAACCCAATAGAGCATCTTTGGGATGTGGTGGAACAGGAGCTTCGTGCCCTGGATGTGCATCCCACAAATCTCCATCAACTGCAAGATGCTATCCTATCAATATGGGCCAACATTTCTAAAGAATGCTTTCAGCACCTTGTTGAATCAATGCCACATAAATTAAGGCAGTTCTGAAGGTGTAAGGGGGTTAAACACAGTATTAGTATGGTGTTCCTGATAATCCTTTAGGTGAGTGTATATCAGGTCTATAGTTAACCTAGACTGTGAAATGACTGCTATTGCTTGCTGGGTTGTGTCTCATAGAGCCCTGCACGGGCCTCAAATCTAGGCCCTAGCCCGGCCCTGGCCCGAGACGCTCAGGCCCTAGCCCGGCCCGTGTCCGACAGCTCATCAGAATGATCAGCCCGAGTCCGACCCGAGCCCGTTTATATAAAAAAAAAATAACAAAAAAGGGATAATACACAGCCTGCCCTATGTTGCAGTCAGTAAACCAGATATGTTTCGTTTTCAAAGGCAAAGTATTTACCGGTACGGTAAGTTTATTTTCATTTCTTTATAAAGTTAATTAAGAAAAAAAATGTTTTTTATTTTTATGACGACCAAGTAGCCGACAGCGAGTTAAACATGTTTGATCCATTGATTTATAGCCTCTCAAATCAACACTTTACTTGGCTACAATAAAATCCATAGATATAAAACAACTTAAGCATATCACACAGTCAGTTAACGTTAGTTTAAAACGTTTGTTTAAACGTTTTTTGTCATTTTTGAAAAGCTGAGGCAAACTGCTCTGCTGCTCAGAGCAACAGCACTCGCAAACTAAATGAGTTTATACAATAGGCTACAATACAGAGAACGCAATCTAAAAAAAATCAACATAAATTACATTAAAAACAACCATGCAGGTTATCTTACCTCAAAAATCAAGTCTTCACTACAGAAGATGGCCATTCTTATTTCCACCTTACATCCTTGTTTCCAACAGACTCATGAAAATGAAGTCAAACAAAAAACAGCCTCCAAACATGGCTAAGAACAGTCTCAGAGCATCGTGAAGAAAAAGCACAGCATCCACAGTGAAAGGTTTTAATCCAGTCGTACTTTTTCCAGCTGCGCTGAAGTCACGCTCGATACCGGGACTCTAAACACTGAACGAGCCGGTCGCGCGAATCTCACATCGCGCCGCCGGGAAACCTGTGCGCGTGCGTGTGTGTGTGTGTGGTGCGTGAGCGTGAGCGTGAGCAGACTGTCATGTAAGTCATATGTCAGTGTGATAGGTTATAAAACGTCTTTCTATGTTTGCGTTTCAATCGTCATCTTCTCATATTTATTTTAATTAATGTCTAAAATATGCTATAAAAAAGATAAGCCTAAAACCCGGCCCGGCCCGGCCCGCGTGTGAACTATGACGTGAAAATTGGCCCGAAGCCCGGCCCTAGGAGCGTAAATAAGTCGGGGCCCGTCGGGCTCGGGCTGAAATGCAGGCCTCTAGTGTCTCAGACATTGCTCTGTGGTTTATTGTTTGCTGGCAAGACCGGATGAGCTCGTTCGACCTTCTGATTTCTCAAAGTCAGGTGAAGAAATGGCTGGAGGAAGTGATGTCGTGCTGAGGCCCAAACTCTGAGCCACCCCTCACTGTGAGACCTCAGCTGTGTCTCTGTCCCCAGGGCCGCAGCAGTGTTATTTCAACAGACAGAGATCTTGGGTTGTGTTCAGGAACCCCCTGGTGCTCCTATGAGTTGCATGAGTCCGTTTAATCAAATTAAACTCAAAGACAGAGAGATGCTAGAGTTAAACCACATGTTTCCCTCAGCCTTTTTCTTATTACATGTCTCGAGGGTTTGGCTACACAGGATGAGGAATGAAACCTTTACAAATATATTATTTTATATATATTATATTATTATAATATATATTTACAAATATAATAATCTTTAATTCACACATATTCAGCTTGAATAGTTCAGTCAGACAAGGTTGTCAGTTCTGAGCATTTTCTTGTTGGTTTGTTCTTCCAGGGTGGTTAAGCAGTTGCTAGGGTGTTCTGGGTGATTAAGTGGTTGCTATAGTGTTCTGGGTGGTTGTTAACCCATTGCTAGGGTGTTTAGGATGTTTAATTGGCTGCTAGAGTGTTCAGGGTGGTTAGGTGGTTGCTAGGGTGTTAAAGTGGTTACTAGAGTATTCAGGGTGTTTATTAAATGATTACTAGAGTGTTCATGGTGGTTAAGTGGGTGCTAGAGTGGTCTGGGTGGTTGTTAAGCAGTTGTTATGGTGTTCTGGGTTGTTGTTAACCAGTTTCTAGGGTGGTTGAGTGGTTGCTAGAATGTTCTGGGTGGTTAAGTGGGTGCTAGAGTGGTCTGGGTGGTTGTTAAGCGGTTGTTAGGGTGCTCTGGGTTGTTGTTGTTAACCAGTTTCTAGGGTTTTCAGGGTGGTTAAGTGGTTGCTATAATGTTCTGGCTGGGTAGTTAAGTGGTTGGAGTGGAGTGTTGTGGGTTGTTGTTAACCAGTTGCTAGGGTGTTTGAGGTGGTTAAGTGGTTGCAAGAGTGTCCTGCCTGATTGTTAAGGATTTGATAGGGGTGTGAAAGTGGTTGCTTGAGTGTTCTGGCTGGTTTTTAAGCAGTTGCTAAGAGTGTTCTGGGTGGTTGTTAAACAGTTGCTAGGGTGTGCTTGGTGGTGTTAACCAGTTGCCAGGGTGTTCAGTGTGGTTAACTGGTTGCCAGGGTGTTCTGGCTGTTTTTTGTCCGTTGCTAGAGTGTTCTGGGTGGTTGTTAACCGGTTGCTAAGGTTTTCAGTGTAGTTAAGTGGTTGCTAGAGTGTGCTGGGTGGTTAAGTGATTGCTAGAGTGTTCTGGATGGTTGTTAAACAGATGCTAGGGTGTTCAGGGTAGTGGTGAAGTAGTTGCTATGGTGTTTGTGGTGGTTAAGTGGTTGCTAGAATGTTCTGGGTGTTTAACTGATTGCTAAGGTTTTCTGGGTTGTGGTTAAGTGGTTGTTATGGTGTTCAGGTGGTTTCATGGTTGCTAGGGTGTTCTGGGTGGTTCAGTGGTTGCTAGGGTGTTCTGGGTGGTTATGTGGTTGCTAGTGTGTTCTGGTGGGTGTTAAGTGGTTGCTAGGGTTTCTGGGTAGTTATGTGATTGCTAGTGTGTTCTGGTGGGTGTTAAGTGGTTGCTAGGGTTTCTGGGTAGTTATGTGATTGCTAGTGTGTTCTGGTGGTGGTTAAGTGGTTGCTACAGTGTTCTCTGTGTTTAAGTGGTTGCTAGGGCATTTTTAGGTGGTTCAGTGGTTGCTAGGGCGCTCTGGCTGGTTAAGTGGTTGCTAGGGTGTTTGGGGTGGTTAAGTAGTTTGCTAGGAGGGTTGGGTGTTTACAAATGTAATAATATTAAGTTTAACATACTAGTGTAAATTAATTTGACCTAAAACAACTAAATTGTGTTGACCCAAATAAACTGGAAAATAATTTAATTAACTAAATTAAATTAATGTTCTTCAGTTAAATTAAGGGTAGTGAATTCATTTTTGATTGTTAGATTAAAAACTTCAGCACTTGAAATCCTAAATTCACAAAAACTAAAACAGAAAAAAATATAATTAAATCTAAACCGAAGTACTAAAAACCAATACAAATGACAAAAGTAACAAAATTACCAAAACTTAAGTTAGGATAAGAACTGAAAACATAAAAATAAAAGCTAAATTATCCAATAGTATGAAATAACACTGGTCTCATTTGCATTTATTGTTATTTCTCCAGAGGTCTTTCCAGACCTTCCCGTGGAGAGAAGAAGAAGACCTGGTCCTGGGTGTCAAACATCTGATCTACTGTATGTGTCGGGTGTCAGCCCATCTCTCCTGTGCTGTGTGTTCACCAGGTCATGAGGGACGCTGGCTATCGAATCTGACGAAGTGTGTCGTGGATGCTGCTCTGACGCAAGCAAACCATTGAGTTGTAGTGTCTGGTGTCAGGGAAACGCATAGCAACGCAAATGCTGCCTATAAATACGTCTCTTAAGTCTGGCTATTTTAAAACGCCATGTCGAAGCGAGCAGTTCAAGGCCATAACCCATCACCTATAGAGCTGGTCGAGTCTGGGGACTACAGCTGGACTGCTCTAATGGACTGTTGTTTTGTGCTTTTACACCAATAGAACATTTCTGTTTTTCAGTTCATGACGGAAGTACAAAATCTGTGTGTTTTATGTTTAGTTAACTACATGTGAAAGTATTTGCTTTTCTTTTACATTTTGCTTTCCAAAATCTGCTAAAGCGTTGTAGGTGGTTGCCAGGGTGTTTCTATGGTGTTCTGAGTGGTTAGAGTATTGCTATGCGGTTGCTAGGGTGTTCAGGGTAGTTGCCAGGGTGTTGCTTTAATGTTTCTAAAGTTGTTTGAGTGGGTTGAGAGAGCGTTGCTATGCGGTTGCTAGGGTGTTCAGGGTAGTTGCTAGGGCGTTGCTTTAATGTTTCTAAAGTTATTTGAGTGGGTTGAGAGAGTGTTGCTATGCAGTTGCTAGGATATTCAGGGTAGTTGCCAGGGTGTTGCTTTACTGTTTCTAAAGAAATTTAAGCCGGTTGAGAGAGCGTTGCTATGCAGTTCCTATAGGGTTTTCTGGGTAGTTTTGTTGCATAATTGCATTACTGTTTCTAAAGTGATTTGAGTGGGTTGAGAGAGCTTTGATATGCGGTTGTTGGGGTGTTCAGGATAGTTGCCAGGGTGTTGCTTTACTGTTTCTAAAGTTGTTTGAGTGGGTTGAGAGAGCGTTGCTATGCGGTTGCTAGGGTGTTCAGGGTAGTTGCTAGGGCGTTGCTTTAATGTTTGAAAGTTATTTGAGTGGGTTGAGAGAGTGTTGCTATGCAGTTGCTAGGATATTCAGGGTAGTTGCCAGGGTGTTGCTTTACTGTTTCTAAAGAAATTTAAGCCGGTTGAGAGAGCGTTGCTATGCAGTTCCTATAGGGTTTTCTGGGTAGTTTTGTTGCATAATTGCATTACTGTTTCTAAAGTGATTTGAGTGGGTTGAGAGAGCTTTGATATGCGGTTGTTGGGGTGTTCAGGATAGTTGCCAGGGTGTTGCTTTACTGTTTCTAAAGTTGTTTGAGTGGGTTGAGAGAGCGTTGCTATGCGGTTGCTAGGGTGTTCAGGGTAGTTGCTAGGGCGTTGCTTTAATGTTTTGAAAGTTATTTGAGTGGGTTGAGAGAGTGTTGCTATGCAGTTGCTAGGATATTCAGGGTAGTTGCCAGGGTGTTGCTTTACTGTTTCTAAAGAAATTTAAGCCGGTTGAGAGAGCGTTGCTATGCAGTTCCTATAGGGTTTTCTGGGTAGTTTTGTTGCATAATTGCATTACTGTTTCTAAAGTGATTTGAGTGGGTTGAGAGAGCTTTGATATGCGGTTGTTGGGGTGTTCAGGATAGTTGCCAGGGCATTGCTTTACTGTTTCTAAAGTTGTTTGAGTGGGTTGAGAAAGCGTTGCTATGCGGTTGCTAGGGTGTTCAGGGTAGTTGCTAGGGCGTTGCTTTAATGTTTCTAAAGTTATTTGAGTGGGTTGAGAGAGTGTTGCTATGCGGTTGCTAGGATTTTCAGGGTAGTTGCCAGGGTGTTGCTTTAACTGTTTCTAAAGAAATTTGCGCCGGTTGAGAGAGCGTTGCTATGGAGTTGCTAGGGTGTTCTGGGTAGTTGACATCTGTTGCATTATTGTTTCTAAAGTGATTTGAGTGGGTTGAGAGAGCGTTGCTATGCAGTCGCTAGGGTGTTCTGGGTAGTTTTGTTGCATAATTGCATTACTGTTTCTAAATTGATTTGAGTGGGTTGAGAGAGCTTTGATATGCGGTTGTTGGGGTGTTCAGGATAGTTGCCAGGGTGTTGCTTTACGGTTTCTAAAGTTGTTTTCCATGGTTGTGAGAATGTTGCTATGCAGTTGCTAGGGTGTTTAGGGTATTTGCCACGGTGTTGCTTTAATGTTTCCAAAATTATTTGAGTGGGTTGAGAGAGCGTTGCTATGCAGTTGCTAGGATCTTCAGGGTAGTTGACATCTGTTGCATTATTGTTTCTAAAGTGATTTGAGAAGTTGCGAGAGTGTTGCTATGCAGTTGCTAGGGTGTTCAGAGTAGTTGCCAGGGCATTGCTTTCTTGTTTCTCAAATGATTTGCGTGGTTGTGAAAGTGTTGCTATGCGGTTGCCAGGGTGTTCAGAGTAGTTCCCAGGGCGTTGCTTTAGTGTTTCTAAGGTGAATTTTAAATCAAAAAGTTTGCAAAACAACAAACTTAAAATGTTAATTTGATTTGACCACACTTTATGATGTACTCAAATTAATGAACAATAAAAAGCAACAAACTATATGTGTAGTGAAGTCTGGATCATCCAGGCACACAATGCGCAGTGCAGTCATGGAGAACACACTGTAAAAGAAAGAAACATTTCCTTCCATTCATTATTGAACGTTTTACTCACACGAGAAATCTCGTTACAATCGGCCAGAGCCAAAGCGCTCTTTAACTGAGACTTCAAACAAACAGCGAGAGTGACTGGAGAAATAATTAAAGCCAGTCGCCTCTAAAAGAGACGCAGACTTCAGTGCGGCTTATTCTGTCAGAGTTCAAAGTCATAACAGTTTGTTTTATCATTTGGCTTTTAAAATGGATGGTTCACCAGTGTGTTAAATGCACAAATATAATGACACATTCAACTTTAATGCAATGAGGTTTACAGTTTAATGAACTACATTAGATGGCAGAATATCTGTATATTCAGATGATTTTTGAAATCACATGATACCACAAGATAACATATTCTGTTTGCACAGGAGTTTATTAAAAATAGTTCTGTCAACAGCTTACAGATATAACATTTCCAAAGACACTTAAGACGATTATCAATCAATTGTTATTAAGACACATTCTTTTCATTCTCCCATCAAACATAACATACGCACCTGAAATCAATGATTCACGATTTTCATTTTGTTGATCAAATGATCAAAAGTGCTCAAATCTTAAATGCGGTTATCAGTCTTTTTAAGTTACTTCACATACCGCTCAAATCAGAGCATGTCTGTCGTCATAGTCCAAAGTACAAGAATATAAACTCAATAAAAGAAAATAATAGCATCTGGTTTTCCAGCCCATTGTTGTTTATACATCATAAGTAACACAAGTGATATAAGTACCGTACGTCCACGAAAGTGACATAAAAAGTTGCTGGGTGTCAGAAAAACGCTCTCAATGAAGAAAAAAATCATTGTTCTTCATTTCCTCATTGTCCTCCCTTTCCTTTATGTCTCAAAGTGCGTCTTTCCATTAATCCGACCGGACAGGAAGCAGCCGTGGATTAATACGGTACTTCCCGTCTCTGGGTTTGCACAGCGGTTACTGGTCTTAATTTTGCCTTGGCCCGCGTCCCAGATAACCCAATAGTCCTGCCTGACAGGCAAAAGAGACTGAGGAGAAAACAAAAAGACAGAAAGCTCTTACAAACCACTTGAAAGGTTGGCTAGAGCTGCGGCCCCTCAGAAGCTGTGAGGTCATGAAAACGAGCGTAACCGTTGTCCCACACTGCAAAAAATTACTTTCTTACTGTACATAGTATTTGTCTTGTTTTCCAAGTCAAATATCTAAACATTCCTAAATCAAGATACATTAAATGACTTAAAAAGGGCCTATTATGCCCTTTTTGGGCTCTACTAGAACAGGTTTTCATGCTTGAATGTTCAAAAAACATTATTTTTCACATATTCTCCATTGTTGCAGTTCCTCTCTTCCCAGTCTGTCAGTAACACTCTGTTTAGTTCCTGTCTCTATGAATGTGCTCTGATTGGTCGGCTGGACCAGTGTGTTGTGATTGGCTAACAGCTTTGAGTGTGTTTCTTAAATGTCCCGCGAGTTTCAACAACTCAACCAGACATCATGTTTTTATTTATTGTATGCCTTTGGCGGGAATAATTTAAATGAGGACTATTGTGACGTGTTCATTCGCAGACGATAACTCAAGACTACAATCTACCAAGAGAAGTGCAAGTTAGCGTCTGATTTAAGACACGCTTTTTTTGGGTGGTAAATAATTTGGGTGGTAAATAATTTGGGTGGTAAATAATGGTGCAAATACCAGTAAATTGACAAGCTCAAACCTTAGTAACTCACTTTTAAATACTCTCTTGCCATAAATATTGCATTTGAAAGGGAAACACCTATGCATATGCAATAAGGTCAGATAATAACCAAAAATAACCCTGTCCACGCTTTTTCAGCACTAATTTTTCACTGTGTGTCTTTAGTAAAACCTAACAGTAGTTTGTTAGCGCCAAAAGGGTGAGCACTGACACAACCTGTTAGTAAATCAGGCCCTAAGTAGTTTTGAAAAATGTATCAAAATTGAGTGAGTTTTTGCTTAAAACAAGAACAAATATCTGTCAATTGGATAAGATAACTAAATGGAAAACTAGATTATTTTTCTGACCCCATTGCATTAGTTTTAAGCATAAACCCACTTAATTTTAATAAATATTTAAAAAAAAACTTAATAGCATCTCAAATAAATGTACCTTGATCTAAGGTATTTGTAATAGAAAACAAGACAGAAAACAAGACAAAAATACAGAGATAAAAAAATAAATTATTTTTGTTGTTGTTGTTGCAGTGCACCTGTGTTGCAGTGCACCTGTGTCTCGACATCTGGACCCATGCACCTGCAAGTCTATCTCGATTAAATGCTCCGAACGCTCATTCTGAGACCCATTCGTCAAATCCCGTCATTCGTTTTTTTCTCGGAGATCACTCGGTCGGTCTGAACTGGGGCCAAAACATCTGGACATTGTCCCAAAATGTGAGTGTAACGATGGTTTGACTCATTCGTCGTGAAGGTTTTTGGAGTCCGTGCTTGTGTCGGAATCAGGCGAAGATGCTCCTCTGATGGGCCATCAGGGCTGTCTGACTCTCTCTTCTTCTCTCTTTCTTTCTCTCCATCCGCACCTTCCAGCAGACGGCGCTCAAGGCGAGCAGCACCAGCCCGGCCGAGAGCAGCACCAGTCCGAAGTAGGATATGGTGGAGCCGTGAGAGTTGAAGCTGTAGGCCACGGCGGTCACCACGATCCCTGCGATCAGGACCACCACGCCGAACGGGACTGTGCACCGGTAGCAGGAGAGCTCGGCTCCCCCGGTGGCCGCCGTCAACTGGACCTCGTTGACTAGAGGAATGGTGACGGCCCCCGATGGCTCGTTGTTGTTGGTTTTCTCGGCCAGGATTCGCTCGGGAGCTCCGGGGATCGTCATGGTGTCTTTCACAAGCTCGGCGGGCATCGCAGGGTCAAGGGTCAGTGTGTTTCGAGGCATCAGCCGAAGTCTGAGCCGTCTCTACTCTCTATTGTTCTCACCGTTTCCACACCTGTAGGAAAAGCAAGGCTGGTTTATTTACAGGGTTTTATACTATTAGAAAATGTTTTTAAAGACTTTTTAAGAGTAAGCAATAGAGCACTAAAGTATTTTTGGAGGCCGAAGTTTTAGTCGCATAACATTGGTTAATGGAAAGGCAGTCATTTCGCAATAGTTTTTCATAGTTTTGCGCAAATCTGTAACGGAAACGTGGCTACTTTGGTTTCCTCAACGGGATTCCATTGGCTTTTGAAAATAAGCTTTGACCAACAAAAGTTTATGATTCTGACATGTTTTGTTCATCATGACAATCTTCACAATTTGAATACAATTTAAATTAATGAATTTTGAAGCCTAAATAACAACCGGCAAAATGTAGGCTATAAACGAACTGGTCACATTCCAATTAATTTATTTACAGGGTCTTATACAATGAGAAAATGGTTTTAAAACCTTTTTAAGAATAAGCAATAGAGCACTGCTGTATGTTTGGAGGCCGATCAATACGTTTTCACACTAGCCGTTGCCTATCAAGTTTCCATTACCCTTCAAAGTGCGCAAATTGAAATTGCGAATTGAAAATGCACCCAATGTGTTTCCCGAAACCATAATTGTCGCAAATGGTCGTTAACCACGTTGGTTTATGACGTCACATACGTGGTGGAGTAATAACTTCTTTTAATTAATCTGTTTGAGATCGAATTAATGGAAAATGTTTTACTATAAATTACGGACATGACATCTAAGACCTATTTTCTATTTTTCTCAGTTATTTTGCTTTATTTCAAGATTCATCATAGGCTCGTTCTTATGTACTAGAGCACGTACTCGTACGCACATGTGCACTCTTCAAAAACACTGCTTTTAATCTCTTGACAAACTAAAAGAGGTACATGACATTTGTATGTATTATAAATAAAATATACAGATTGTACTGAATGTCAGTTTGCTTATTTTGCTCAAGATAAGGCTTTATTGAATCCACACGTCATGCAAACAAGAGCTGTTGTTTCAAACACACAACTTAGCGAGGCTGTTTGCGAATGTTTGTTAGAACGATGTTTTCAGGAAACACGACTCGCTGAACTATGCTTATAACGACAGAACATGCGACCATAGTTTGCTTTTGGGAAACGCACCCCTGGGTGGTCATCATTGCATTGCTCTGCGATTGCTTTAGTGTTCTAGGTAGTTGCTAGGGTGTTTTGAATGTTTTTGTGTGTTGCTAGGTTGGTTGCTAGTGGTGTTTGTTTGTTTATAGGTTGCAGAAGGAGTTACACACTGAAGTGCAATACTTAATGATCTAAACAAAGCCCTAACTCAATGTATGAGCAATAGTAATAGTGATGGTTGAGCGAGTAAACACATGCGAGCGCAGGGCAGGTCTGTAGAGTTGTTTAGGTTTTCAAGCGGGAAGAGCCCCCAGATCCCCTTTCTGACCACAGACGCAGGCGGACCGTCGTCTGAATGACGCAAAGAGAGCTGCCACATTCCCTGGAGAGCTCACGATATGACATTACAAACCGGCACATGAAACACGAGCGCCGTATAAATTAACAGTCATTTCTCAAGGGGCTTTTTCTTAAGAGGGTCAAAAGTGCTGCCAAACGCCCGTGACACTTCTCTCTGACAGTTACGCATTACAGCTGCACAGTTTAGCCTGGATTTTAACCCTAAGTGCTTCAGATTCACCTCAATACGTTTCCATTTCGAGCAGATATATGCAAACAATATAAGCTGACTGATATTGTTATTGAACTTTAGTTTTTACCTTAAACTGAGCATGCAGTTTTATTTTTTCCAGAAAAGTGGTGGGGTACCCATAAAGGGTATAACATTGTTTCTTTATACCAAAAACACAATACTATAAAAACAAATTTGAATAGAGTGCAAACTCATTCACAGAATCTGCAAATAGCATTTAACTTTATAATATTATTTTCATTTAGAACTAGATGTTTGAAGTATCAAGCTAAATCTTGTTTACAATCAGTTGTCATAAAAGTAGATATAGTCATAAAATATCAAATCATTGGCTGTTTTCGAGTGTTTAAAGGCTGATGAAATCTTTCAAATAAGTGCATTTGTGCACTAAATATGGCAAATACAGTATATTTATTGCTTTATATTTTTAGTGAATTAAAATGCTATTATTAAAACTTTTGTTTTGGTGTCTTAAAATAACATATAATCTTTATATTATCATTACAATTACATTAAAACTTAGTGTTTTTGAGAAACCGACATTAAAGGTATTGTATTTCACTAGCTATATATCAGAAATTGCATGCATGAAGGCAGCAGAAACATTCACTAATGTCACGTGCAACACCCTTAAGAAAATAATATTTTATGAATGTGAAATAATGAGTTTGGTGCATGCATGAAGGTAAGTTGAGACGGGGTCGAGTCATTCACCTGACACGTGTTTTCCATCCTGCCCTCTGAAGATCCTATTCAGCAAACCGAAGGCGTTAAAGTCCCGTTATACTATAACACAGGCTCCTTCAGAGATCTCTTCCTCTTCAAGCGTGTTGGAGACTGGCTGTGTGTGCAGGTCTCATTCACTAGAAGTGCGTCTGAGTTCCTCCTCCTCCATGTGAACTAACGCTGCTTCAGTCTGAACACACGGGGAGGGGCGTAAGCTTTGGAAACCATGTCATCTGCTGCACGATATATGCTGATGGTTTGCAGTGATGGTCATGTAATAAAGTTCATTGAGAGGAACTATATAACTTTGCCAGTGTGTTTGGGTATAATTAATTTTGGTTAAAGCTTTAAAAATAAGTAATAAATATCAAACAAAGGTAATGCTCATGACATAGTATAACTTTGCAGCATTAAAAAATGGCGTATTATGCCCTTTAACAAAGTTTTGATTTAGTTTTTTGGCTTTTGGAATCAATTTTCACGCATGAATGTTCCAATATTGTTTTCTCATGTTTTACATTGTTGCGGCTCCTCTCTTCCCAGTCTGTCAGTAACGCTCTGTTTACTGTCTCAATGAAGCCCCTCCTTCTGAAAAGCGCACTGTGCTCTGATTGGTTGATTGGATCTGATTGTTGTGATTGGCCAACAGCTTTGAGTATTTTTGTGAAATGTCCCGGCCCTTTACCACTGCAAGTTTCAACCAAGCGGCAACCTTCCGGTCTCTCTCTTGAATCTAACACAGAAGTGACTTTAACTGCAATTCATCGACTGGCCACTAAAAGACAGGCTCCAAAAGAGAGTCTATGTGGGTTATGCGCATATAGACAGTATAAGAAGTGGACAGAGCCATCTCATTGGAACTCAGTTGAGACAGTTGAAGCCCATTTTTAGCGATTTTTGAGCACTTCCGTTCCTGACGCGCAGACTCAAACCGACTCAAACTAAGCTTGATGACGTGAGCAACCTGTCTGACAGACGTAAATCTTCTAGTAGCTGTGCGTGAAAATTGCCAACGTTAATCTTGCAGAGACGGGGAACTTGAGCAAAGAGTTCTCATACCGAATTATTTCCAATTCCCTAAAAACGTTGTTGAAATATTTTGTCCCGTTGCTTTTATGGACTCATTATCTATGGGCTTCTCCTTTGACGGGACGTCCCCCCGATTGCCTGCGAGCTTCTCCTCCTGTCTGTACGGTAATTTCTGTACAGCGCAACAGAGAGTCGAGTGGTTATGACGCAATCGTTAGCCTATTTTTACAAAAACTGTTTCTACGAGGCCATAATGTAACATAGAAGGTAATGGAGCCCTTTATACATTGTCGTGTTTCTTTAGAAATAAATAATGGACAATTGGAGTCTTTAAACGCCTCAGATGTAAAGTTATTCGCTGTCAAAGTGACGCCAAAATGAATGGGAGTCAATGGAAATGCTAACGCAAGTGAAGTTCTGCTACAAGATGGCGGCACCCGGCCGGCTTCAACTTCCGGTCGATGGATTACCCCCTTGGTTATGCGCAACATTCTTCCGGGTTCTACAAAACGGGATTAACTACTTCCTACTACAGGAACTACCCGTACTATCAATTTCAGATGTACACCGTATTGCTAAACGGACGTCCAGAGCCCCGAGTACTCTGTTAGATAAGGGATTTAAAGGTTATCTAAGCGATCCTGGGTGACATCACTTCTTGTTGACGTTCGAACTATTGTCAAACAAAACGGAGGCTAGCTAGACCCTCCCTCCTCCTCATCCGCGCACTAACCCCTCAAACCCACCCCCAAACACTTCTTGTCGGTTATTGGCTGGAACAGTTTGTTATGTTTCGTAGAGCGGGTCGCTAGAGTTTGTTTTTGTAGCCGTTTGTGGAGCCTGGGGTGTCCGCAGAGACCGCGTTTTTTTACAGTGTGTTCAGGGGACAGGCAGCCAGCGGATAGTGAGGAGATGTTTGCTGTATGTGACCAAAAATGTTTTGGCCTTAAAAACGCGTGACATCGCTTAGAGCACCTTTAAGTTTTACGCCTCCTCATTTATTCATAATTATGAAGGTAAGTTATGTAAGTTAGTAAATGTAGCAGACAGTAGTGTGTCTCTTTATAACGAAGTTATCACGCCTAATGTTTCGGACCCAAATCGCCCTGACTGACTCATCCTTTGGGAACTGGTGGAAACTTAACTTACCCCAGAGTTAATTTTCCCCGACACAGAGCAAATCGGCACACAACAAAAACTGCTGTTCGGATGTTCCCGTTTCTGATATTTCAACATTCGTGACATTTTAATTTAAACAAATACACAAAAATTTAATCAGAAATAATAATTTTACTACAATAAGCGAAAATTAACAGTTAACGTTACCTCAGAAATCACCAACCACTGCAGATGTGTACGGAAGTGAAAAGCGGAAATGATTAGACCCGTTTCTGGTTCGAACGCTAAAAAATTTGTTAGCTTGGTACAAAAAGTGGTTTTGGTCAATATAGGAAATTTTGCCCTTCATGACAACTGTGAGGCGGGTGATTTTTTTTTCATCCTTTTAAATCATATTAAGCCTTAAAGTTGTTCATAATTAAGGGCGTGGCCACTTGAGTGACACGTGGATTGCCGCTGATGTCACTACTAGCCGTTTGCTATCTGTTAGCGTGACGTCTCCTCAGCTAATCCGTCTCTTCGCACATTTCCAGTTATCCTGGAGTGACGCGCTGCCAAGATGGCGACGGCCGGCTCCGCCTACTTAGGGCTTCAAAAATGCTCTTCAGAAACTCTACGGGTGATGTCACGGACACTACGTCCATTGTTTTACACAGTCTATGGTTTCAACACACTACTAATTAACTCAACCATGCCTTTCCAATATATTATGCATATGCCTTGGGCGGGAATTATTTAAATTAGGAACATTGTGATGTCATGTGTTAGTTTCCGTAAGAAAACTCAAGACTACAATGGAGGCTTTTCAGGGAGTTCAGAAACAGTGGCACTGATAAAGAGACTATATAGGCATAGACTCGCAAATATCCCTAAGCACTTCCCCTCGGGAGAATCCTATCCGCCATTTTGAAGTGCGTTTAAACTTCGTCAAATGGATGAGGCAGGTTTATTTGGATTGACCCTCGACCCCTTGAATTTGACAGAGGGAGCGAGTACTTGATATGTACGCTTCAGACAGATCCATTGACCACAATGCAACACGATTGGGATGATTGTGAATTTACCCACAAGTGATCAAGGGCTTAGTGTGCTCCTTTTAAGCAAGGTTTTCGCCAGTAGTGGGCACTCATGCAACATAAGCAATGACGTACATCCGAGTGAACAAGACAGAGTGAAGTTAGGGCATAAAAAAGTGGACTTTAAAACAGCCTTTGTGCTCTGTAAGACCTTTTTCATGCTCAAACAGCAACATTACACACTGAAGAATGCTGAAAATGTTTTTAAAAAAAACTCTTTAAATAATGTGAAGTAATGTTGCTCAAAAAACCTAAAGGCTTAAATGCTTCAAATTATTTTCAGAACAGTAAATTGTGTTTTGCGCGTCTAGCACGCACGTTCCTCCTTCAGTATTGTTTTAAAAGAAATTGCTTGATGATATGTGTGTATTTAGTTCCGGTTATATTTATTGCAACATCTCAAAACACATGTGTTTCACACTTTTACAATACGTAGCCTAATAACCAACATTTTCGTGTATTGTCATTTGGAAGACACTGTTGGCCATTTAAGGTACAAATAAATAAAGATAAATAATAAATGAATAGCATTTATAGTTGTACACAGTCAAATAATATGCAAATGCACATTGCATATACAATGCAATGCATATACAATATTTATGACAATATGACAGCTACAACAGTCTTGCTGAAGTTGCCAGTAAATCACTGCACAACCTCTGTGAGTGTGTATTTTGTTTGTGGACATACGTTTGAATATGTGTCAATGTGAATTTGAATGTGTTTGTGATTTGAACTGGCTCTTGCCTTCTGCTCTTAAATGCATTTGTGTGTGACTCAAGCATCCAGTGTGTTTTTCTGCTGCTTTTTGTCTTGTAATGTGATACAGGGTGTTGTCTACAGTCTTCCTTCCCGGAGGAAATCTTTCCTCAAATGCAGCTCGTGGTGACGGACATCGCTTGGGTCTCTGACTGACAGCTGAGAGACACTGAGAGTTTGGTCATTCGGCTTGAGTTCATTCAATGCAATTCTTACCAAACCTTTCTTTAATAAACAGATTTTATACAAACTCCGAAAGGTGCTTCAATGGTTCTTTAACAGTTGATATATGTTTTTCGCTGTTTCATTACAGGTTCTTTCATATTAGCTTGAATCTAACCCTTTATTTTATTACACTTTCACATCTATTATGACACACCACCCATTTCTGATGAATTCATGGGCCTGTTATGAATGGTGGAGTATAAATATTAACAGGCTATAGAGTATCATCTGGTAACAAAGGTTACAGCATTGGGTTACTAACTTTTGGGGCACAAAATATATATAATATATATACACTGCCAGTCAAAAGTTTTTGATCTGTAAGATTTTTAATGTTTTAGAAGAATTCTCTTCTGCTCTCCAGGCTGCATTTATTTTATTGAAAATATATTAAAAAAAACAGTGATTTTGGGGAATATTATTAAAAGGTAAAATAACTGTTTTCTCTTTGAATATATTTTTAAAATGTAATTTATTCCTGTGATCAAAGCTGAACTTTTAGCATCATTACGCCAGTCTTCAGTGTCACTTGTCATATGAACCTTCAGAAATCATTGTAATATGCGTAAAAAAATTTTTTTCAGGATTCTTTGAAAAAGTTGAAAAAGAACAGCATTTATTTGAAAAAGCATCTTTTTAACATTATAAATGTCTTTCCTGTCACTTTTGATCAATTTAATGCATCCTTGCTGAAAACATTTATTAATTTCTTTGTTATCCCCCCCCCCCCCCCCCAAAAAAAAAAAAACATCTTACTGACCCAACACTTTTGAAAGGCAGTACAATGTTGCAAAAGCTTTCTATTTCAGATAAATGCTGGTCTTTTGAACTTTTTATTTACACAACTGTTTTTCAACATTAATAATAATAATAAACGTTTCTTGATTATCAAATCATCATATTTGAATGATTTCTGAAGGATCATGTAACACTGAAGACTGGAGTAATGATGCTGAAAATTCAGCTTTGATCACAGGAATAAATTACACCTTACTATATTCACATAGAAAACAGCTGTTTTATATTTTAAGAATATTTCACAATATTACTGTTTTATGTGTGTGTATTTTTAATAAAACAAATGCAGCCTTGCACACCTCGGCAGTGTATAATATAAATTATGTTTATATCTATATATCTATATGATGTTATATATGTTTATATATATATAATAATATATACATTTATATAGGCTACTCATAATTGTTTTGTATACCGACATGCGTGAGCGCGAGCCTATGGCGCGCGATCAGCTGCGCTCTGACGTCAGCGCCCGCGTTGACACACATGACTCCTGACTCTGGTGAACACGGAAACATCAGAAGAGACGACATCATGGCTCTGCTGTTCAGTGATGAGGAGTTTCAGCAGGCCTGGGCCGAGCTGGACGAGCCGATGCTCGACGGAGGCTGGGAGTTCTTCACCGAGACCATGAACGTCAAGATATACAGACTTTATAACAAGGTGAATATATGATGAATGACTCAATGCGCACGCGCCATGTGCACAATCAAAACAATGCAATGTAATCTGATCTATAACATAATGCATACCATGGAATAGTATATAATATATAACACAATGCAATGGCTGCGTTTGATTATTATTTTAGGCACGACAACATAATACAATGTCCAGCGTAAATGTGCTAAATTATATTGAACATAATATTCATAAGCTTCAAACTTAAAGCAGACCGGGGCTAGTTGTCACATGTTGTTATAATCCATGATTTTTTAAAAATTCGGGAAAAAAGAGAAAACACAGATATGCTTGTTTTCTGGAGCAGTTGTGTATTTTGATTTAATCCATGTTTTTAATTAAACTGTAATTTCAGTATCATCATATTTTGTTCTTAATTAGGTATTTCAGTTGAACAAAACAATGTTTTTAACCCCCCCCCCCCCCCCATATTATATTAATATTATTATTATTATTATTATTATTATACTGTTCAGTATCATCATATTTTGTTCTTAATTAGGTATTTCAGTTGAACAAAACAATGTTTTTTAACCCCCCCCCCCCCCCCCCCCCCATATTATATGCTATAATATAAAACCTTATTGAATGGGTGAATCTAGTGGCAGTGCAGTGATTTACAACTGAACCTTTCTGTTATATAATAATACTTAACACAATATGTATTATAAACTCACCCATTGCATTGGGTTGGTAACAGGGCTTGACATTAACTTTTTTGCTCACTAGCCGAAGTGGCTAGTGGTTTTCCAAAATTACTAGCCACGCAGCATTTTTACTAGCCACACAAAACGTACTAATATCATTATCTCTGATAAGGTTGTGTGTAAAGTTTTGCATCAGGTTTTTTTTTATCAGTAAATACTGTAATACAGAGTAGAACAATTATCTGCATTAGAAACAATGAGCAAAGAATAAATGATTTTTTTCTAAGAAAAAAATCCACAATTAAGGCAACATGATTACATTTTTATATAGGCCTATGCCCGTTTTGGGGACTTTGGATTGTTGCATCTGCATTTCCTCAGAGCTCTGACTGGTTTAATAATTATCATCATGAAGCTCTGGTAGCTCAGAGTAACTGGAGATATGTCCACCTGAAACAAGTATAGGCCTACAGGTCTTTATTTTCCAGATTATTCCCACAAACGCATCTCCTGCTTTCTTTCATGGCATGATTAATTTATTAAAACATAGAATTAACTCTGGAAAGATTGTTGTGATACGTGACATGGGCAGTCCTGCTAGTAGTTATACACCGTGTCCCTTAATCACTAAGAGAATTTTTTTCTTTATCTCAGCTCTACCTTTTCTCTTTATCTCGTTCTCCTGCGCATTTTTTCTACGCACTGCTCGGCCACGCACACTCACGCACTGACTGAACGCTATGTGTGTGTGCATGCGACCAGCAGTCGCGTGTGATGATGACAGAGATCGTACCATCAGGTTAAAATCAGGCGGGAGGCTGACGGTATACAGGTTTGAGGGACTGTGGCTGCACTGTGACAGATTCAACTTTATATTGTCATTTGACAAAAGTCTGGATGTCATATTTGGCGCGCGCACCCTCGCGCAGCGGCACTGCAGGAGAGCGCGAGACACGCCTGTGGTCTGGATTCTCCTGCTATTAAAAAAGATCGCTTTATCATCGCTGCCGCTGGTTAAGTTGATAATTAAGGGCAGACTAAAACAGCCCTCAGTCCGACGGCCAGTCTACGTGTTTTGTTATTTCAGATGCCTTTTTGACAAGACTACAATTTTTCAACACGCCAAAGTGGCTAGTGGGAGTGACTGTGTTACCCGCCACGGGTGATATCCACCCGCATTTGGCGGGTTGGCGGGTGTTAATGTCAAGCCCTGGTTGGTAATGTACATAATATTTAAAAGTTATATTACATTATTTAGCTCAGTGTGAATGAAATGGCCAAATCACCTATATTAAAGATCCGGATGTTTTAGTGATTTATAAGCAAAACCTACAAGCAAAAGCAACCATGACGGATTCATTCAAGAGATCCTGTCTTCATGCATTGGGATCAGTTTCCCATCTAGTGCATGTATAACATCATATCAATCATTCATATATCACGACGCTTGTTCAGTATTACAGGCTCTGGCTGTGATGTGGCATGTGTTTGTGATGCGTTTGTCGTGTTGAACAGGAAACAGGGTTGTACGAGTACAAAGTGTTCGGTTCTCTGCCCAGCTGCTCTCCAGATCTCCTCGCAGATGTTTACATGGATCTCAACTACAGGAAACATTGGGACTCCTATGCCAAAGGTAATCATGAGCAGGACTTCTTCATGAAGACCATTATTTCATAAGCATTCACCCAGTGTCATGATAGTTTGACTCTCAGTATTACTCGTACGACAGGTTTAGACTCATTCCTACTCTGGTGAATCATCATTGAAGAGATTATAGGTGATACACCCATTTCTGTAGCAGAACAACTCAAACAAGAGTATTAAGTGTCTTTTATAAACTGGCGCCCACTTGAAATGCATCATATGGGTTGTTTTTTAAAAGTTTTCCTAATGTTTTTCCACACTCTGAAGCTCCTCCTCTTGATGGTGGTCAGATCCGTTCACATACGCAGAGAACTGGACTGGTACGTCATGTACATGTAGTGTCCCAGTAGGTTGACCCAGTGTTTATTTTGTCATTGTTGTGTGTGTAGTACGTGCTGTGTTGTTTGATAGTGATGTGGTTTATAGAGTACTAGTCTCATATAGGCAGAAGATCTGGACTCGATCGCACAGTCATTGGCCAAGGACCATCCAGAGGCCGTCTGACTGACCAATCACAGCTCGTTTTGTTCCGTGTCATGTTTAGCGGCATGAAAATGTAACGTCGATGTCCCTACAATAACAGATGTGTAAAACTCTTGGACTCCGCAAACTTTACATACTTTTGAAAATCCTGCATTTATTTGATCCTAATAAGCGCTCATTGTCACAGTTGTAAACACGACAGTTTTCTTTTTCCATGAGGGGGTTTGGCTTCACGACCGCTTTGTTTCCAGGCGGGCCGTTAAATAACGCGACACACACGTCTCCCGGAAGTCTTGTAGAGTTCAACCAATCAGATGACGACTTTGAAAATCCTCAAGTGTTTCTAGTTAAGTGTGGCATATGCATGAGACATCCATGCTTGACGTCTGAGGCTGAGACTTATACAGAACAGGCCTTTAAATATCGAGTTTCTCAGTGGACTGATCCAGAATCAGATCCTTCGGTCTTTTTATGCTCAACCGTTTGCATGTGAAAGGCAGAAACTGACCCTGGATCAGATTTCTGTACATTGAGCAGGTTTGTACTTTGAATCTCTTTTTTTGCAACAACATTAAATCTTAATCAGTATCTGTTTACTGTTTAATCAAAAGTGAGTTAAAAATGAGACGGCAGAGCACCAAGAAGCTGTGTGATGTCATGTTTAAAGTGACCTACATGCAGTTTATAGCATTTTAATTCATGTAGTGTTCCACTGAAGACTAGTTATAAACTTAAAAACAGTTATAATTTAGTTATTTATGACCATTTTCTCCCTCTCTGACACTTACGATGCATATACAAAACTGCAAACCTTTTTCAGTTTTCCAACAAACCAATATCAAAATAACATTACTTGAATGTTTTCCAAATGTACATCGAGTTTGCTTGAATAAACATTCACTTTTATGATGAAAAAGAAGATCAGTTTCTCATGCTGCAATGGTTGATCAATAGGTGGCAACAGAATGAAAGTGGACATGAAATTCATTTGTAGTTTATTTATGTCTCCTATTTATGTCTTGACACATTAAAGTTTGGTTCCCATACTAAAAACTGTGTTTCTTAGACATTTTTTCCAAGAAATCTAGAAATCTATTCCAGGTCAAAAATGACCCGAATGCATTATAATTAAACATACTGTTTTTGATACTTTACCTTTTAAGACTTGAAGTTGTAAATGACGTTGCCCACGTGCTGTAGTTTACTCGGTCATGTATCAGTTGTTTTACATGTTAATATGTAAATGTGGGAGGTCATATGTTAATGAGCTTGTAGAGTTAAGTGATCTAGGGAAAGACTTTTGTGTCGAAGTATTGCATTGCAGTTTGAAAAAATCTCAAGAAATTGTGTTTTAATTGAAATGACCATTTAAACAATGTTAACATTGGTAATCATCAATACGGAGCTCGTTTTATTCGACAAACATGTACATGTTCTGTTCTCTCAGCAACTGGGAACTATTAAACCATCTTTAAAAATCACTTTGTTTTGGGTTTGAGTTTAGGACATGAAAGCTGTTTTTGCTCTCCAAAAGATTTCACCGGACGATTTCATAATGCGTTATTATTTTGACACATATTTTTGTAGTTGCACGAGTGTGCATTTGACAAGAATCTAGCTTTTGAAGTCATTTAGTTTTCCTCATGTTTAAGACATGACATGGCAGGGTGGTGTATTTCCCGCAAACGTGAACAGCTGTGTGTGTGTGTGTGTGTATGAGGGTGGAGTGCTGTTTTATTGGAAACACATCTCTGGCTCCAGACGGACCCTGTACGCATGTGTTTGAGCTGATCTTTCATGAAAAGCTTCATGCATCTGACAGCACTTGTGCTTTATTCCTGATGTATGTCCTCTAGTGTCCCCCTGTGTGCTTTCCTGTGGTATAACTGTGGAGAAATCCAACCCAAATGTTGATTTATACACACAACAGCTCTAACAGATCTTGATTGCATGACAAGCGTTTAGAGTCCTTGTTGTTTCACGCTGCAGAGTCATCATCTCTGCGTTTTCTTCAAAATAAATGTTTGTCAAACTACAGGACTTGTTTTGTTCTTTCATCTGAACACCATGTCTTTGTTCACATGTATAATTTCACTGAAGGTTGTGTAATTTAATTTCAATCACTAGTATGAATATTGTGTCGGACCACCAGAGCGGTGAAATGTGTTTTGGGTTAAATCAGTCATGAATCGCTTCTGATTACAATCACGAGCTCCACCCTCGTTCGCTGAATACATCATCTGTGTAACGGCAGATTGACCCGTTCAGACTGGAACACACACACACACACACACGCCTGTCAGGCTTTTTCTGCTCAACAGTGTTCAGTCAACAGTGCTGGTTTTGTTGTTGTTTTTGTTTCTTTTTTTTTATTTTCTTTTTTATAGTTTTTAATATTTGTAACCATTCTGGTGTAATTTCCATGTGAAAGTTTTAGTAGTTCTGTTGTATTTTATCATTTTTATTTTTAAAATGTCTATAGTTTTTTTTTTCCATTTGATGAATCAAGTTGTGGTTATTTTAGTACGTCAAGTTGAACTAAACCAAAATCACTAATTTTGTCTTTGCAACTATCTGGGTAACACTTTAAGGTGGCGTAGTTACACGTTACTACAGCCACTTACTGTAGTAATAACTATAGATTATAATTACAAGTGACTAACCCTAAACCAAACCCTAACCGTAACTCTATAGCAAGTACATGTAGTTAAAGGATAATTCCGGTATTTAGCACTTTGAGTCTATTTTCTAGTTTGTTTTGGATGAACTAGAGTGGTGGACTTAGAAATGTTGAGGATGGGTCCTGTCTCGACTTTTTGACTCTTTTAGGATCGCCTCTGACGCTTCAGAGTGGCTGTCTATGGGCATGCACAAACATGTCCTTAAAACAACCCTTAACGTTAGTTTTCAAAACTGCAACTCACCGAGTGGTTAGTGGTGTTCGTTGATGTTCCAAAACAAGTAGCTAGCGAAATACAGTTTCTGTCGTGTTTTATTTGCCATTTTTTAAAATCCCATTGATATCTGTTGAAGGACTCAGTGCTCGTTGATATTACTGCGCTACCGGATACCGAAAGGGTCTGTTTACATTTGGTTGTAGTCTTTTCCTCGGTTCTCCGTCTCTCAGAAGGCTAGCGTGAGCAGAGCAACTGCGGTAAAGTGGTTGTCGCCATCAAGTGGTCGGGAGTGTGCTAACGCTTCAGACTCAAAAATCCAGCGGAAGTTTAGACGCGGTTGTGAGGTATCTGAAAATATAGTTCTACTATAGTAAATAAAACGGATTGAAAGCATAGATTGCGCCGATATATTTGTTTTTAATCATCAACGAACACCACTAACCACTCGGTGAGTTGCACAGTTTTGAAAACTAATGTTAAGGGTTGTTTTAAGGACATGTTTGTGTATGCTCATAAACAGCCACTCTGAAGCGCCCAGAGGCGATCTAAAAGAGTCAAAAAGTCGAGACAGGACCCATCGTCAACATTTCTAAGTCCACCACTCTAGTTCATCCAAAACAAACTAGAAAATAGACTCAAAGTGCTAAATACCGGAATTATCCTTTAAGTAATAATACTCAGTACTTACTAGAGAAGTACAAAATAACTACGTCACCTTAAAATAAAGTGTAAGCAACAGCTGAAATAAAATTTAACATTTTTAAGTTAAAGTTTATGGCAACATAAACAATAAGGTTTCATTTGTTAATTTGAACTAACAATGAAAAATACTTTTATAATCTTAGTCAACATTTACTAATACATTTTTAAGATCAAAAGTTCTATCTGTAAACATTAGTTACTGCACTGCGAACTAACACAAACATGGACATTTTTATTAACTAATATTAAAGGTAGGTAGGACATTTTTTCATAAAAAACCCTTAGCAACCAATAAAGGGGTCTAAATATTAACACGTCATACATACTTGTATATCTTCTGCGTTTCTATCAATGCTGAAATGAATCTGCAGCAGTCAGGTAATACTAGAGCTCTACAAGTATACGTTCATGTTGTTATGTAATGTTATGTGCTTTGAGACTAAAGCTGACTTTATGCAGTCTCTCATTAGACTCTGCTGTGTGTGTTCATGTGTTTTGAGGTGGCGTGGCTTTGGAGACGCACTCAAGGAAGGGTGGGATCTCATGCTTTCAAAGTCTGTTTTATAATATAAGTCAGTTTTGAACTGTTTAATACTAAGAAGCTGTTTTTACGTGACTTTGAATTCAAACCCTGAAACGTTTGTCGTCCCTGATCGCTTCCAGTCTTGTGGGAAGATGTTAGATGTAGGGCATGGATTTGCTCTCATAAGACACAAGGGCGTCAGTGAGGTTGCATGATGGGATCAGATTGGCAGACGGTGTCCAGATCCAGAGTTCAGGAGAGGTTCAGGTCTGGTTTTAGTTCTCCGACACCAGAACTGAAAATGGTCCTCCTGAATATTTGCCATAAAATGGAAACAAACAGTGTCTCTAAAAATGACATTTAATAGTGTTGCATTAAGATTAGCTTAAGTGTAGCTTTAATTTGTACAATATATTTTTTTAAATCCAAATTAGGCTGTTTACGTTATAGGTTATTTAATGAATATATATATAAAGCATTTTTCATGTTTAATTTCTCGCATAATTAACTATTTTATGATGTCAGCCGTTTACCTTTGTGTGAAATGACTGTGATACAGGGATGTTTGTTCACATCACCCATCTCTGTGATTGTGTCTCATAACTCATCTTTCACTCTTCTCATCTGGAAACATTCCTCTCATAATAACTTGCTCTTGAACTGTTTGTTAATGTGTGTAGTTTAGGTTCTGGGTCACACTGGGTCTCATTTGTTAAGATTAGTTCATTTTAATGCATTGGCTATTATGAGCTGACAGTGAGCAATATTTTTTTTCCCCACAGCATTTTTACTGCACATTAAAAATTCAGTTCTCCTTAGTTAAGTCAAGTCAATTCACCTTTATTTTTTTATATCACTTTTTACAATACAGATTGTTTAAAAACAGCTTTACATTGATAACTGGAAAATAATGCAACAAAGTTTGTTATAAGAAGAAAAAAAACTGAACTAATATAAACTGATACAGCTTGACATTAACATTTATTGCGATTATAAAACACTGTAGAACTATTGTTCATTGTTAGTTGCTGTTAAATAATGTAGTTAATTAATGTTAACATCAGCATGAGACCTTGTTTACGTGTGCAAGTACTTACACTGTGTGTGTGTGTGTGTGTGTGTGTCGTCCTCAGAGCTGCACGAGAAAGACTACAGCGGGCAGAAAGCCATATACTGGGAGGTGAAATATCCATTACCTCTGTCCAACAGGGATGTATCCTACAGACACACTTCAAGAGGTGTGTGGTGTGTTGTGTGTGTGTGTGTGTGGTGTGTGTGTGTGTGTGTGTTGTGTGTGTGTCCATGCACGCAGGAATAGACCGATTCAGTGTCAGAAGAATCATATTTCTTGATTCTAATAATATTTGATTGAAGTAAAACCTGCACTTGTCTCTCGGTGAGGCCTTAACCCTCTTGAGTATGTGTATGTGCGTGAGCGCCGGGATCTGGACGCGGGAGGACGGAGGATCTGGGTAGTTTTGGCCAAGAGCTCGTGTGTGTCTCAGTGTGCAGAGAAGAGAGGCGTGATCCGGGTCAAAGACTACAAGCAGAGTCTGGCCATGGAGAGCGACGGCTCTGGCGGTACCAAAGGTAACCCCACACCACACACACACACACACACATACCACACACACACACACACACAACACACACACACACGCGTAACATACTCCTGCTCACCTTTAACTGTGTGTTTGAATCATATTCCAGTGTTCATGAACTACTTTGATAATCCCGGAGGAATGATCCCGACGTGGCTGGTGAACTGGGCAGCGAAGGTGAGCCGGCGGTAGATTCATTCATTCATGTGGAGTTTATTGCTGTATCGGTGTTGATGAATGTGTTTCACCTCAGACGGGCGTCCCTGCCTTTCTCACCGACATGAAGAAGGCCTGCAGTAACTACGCAAACTACTGCGCCAACAAGTGATCCTCTCATTCTCCTCACTCCGCTTTGGTTCGGTTTCACGTCCGAAGGGCATTCTGGGTAGAGTTTCTGATGTTTATATGGGGATCGGAGAACATTCAGTTAAAGAATCAAAGGATTTCAGGTTCCTGTTGAACTTTAGAAGGAAATCATTGCTAATTTGAGTTTAAAAAATCGGTTTTGAATGTATTATGGATTAATCATAGCGCTTTTATGTCATTTGTGAATATATGAAAACATGAATTAACTTCTTCGTTATAAATCGAATGCACAAAATCAATCAAATCAGCCTTCCTGAAATCCAAAAGCTGTTAGGTTTTACACAGCAACCCTATACAATGAAATATAAATATATATATATATTATACAATTTGGACACTTAAGGCATGGAAATGTGCTAGAAAATCAAGAGTTGTTTACTGTAAAGAAAGATATCATAAAGCAATACTGTAGATACCCTGGCATTATTAATAATTGAGCAGCAATAATAAACGAGCATCAAATCATCATATTATTATGATTTCTGAAGGATCATGTGACACTGAAGACTGGAGTAATGATGCTGAAAATTCAGCTTTGATCACAGGAATAAATTACACTTTAACATATATTCTCATAGAAAACAGTTATTTTAAATGGTAATAATATTTCACAATATTACTGTTTTTACTGTATTTTTTGATCATATTAATGCAGCTTTAGTGAGCATAAGAGACATCTTTTAGAAACATTGAAAAAAAAAAAAACAGTAATGCACATCTGGACTCAAGTGTCCAAATAAGCACGAGGGTCACTGTGTGTGATCTGAATAGTTATGGTTATGTTATAGTTTTGTTCCCCAACCCGAGCAATTGAATACAATCATGCACTTAAATATAATAAGAAAAGTTAGCATGTGCTGAATTAGGCATTAATATAATAATGATGGATTGCAGTAAAGCAGCGTCCTCTGCTGTTTCAAGCACGGGAACACAGTTGAGACTTTACAAAGATAATAACGTTTGCACTGATTTCATTTTAATGGTTCATGCGTTTTTTAATGGTCCAAATTTATGGTCTGTATATTGGGGAAATGAATTGCATTCAAATGTATATTTCTGATACTTTGCGAATACTTTTAAACAGGAATTTGCATAAATCACATTAAGGACAATTACTATACAGAGCAGAAAATATTTCTGAGCATTTGCACTGAAAAATATTATGACTCAATTCATAATACTGCTGTTTACATGTTAATGCCGAGCACAGTAAATTTATGGGAAAAAAATAACACATTATTCTGATCACAAGAGCAATTTAAAGCAGCAATACAGTCCGTTAATATCTGCTGGTGTTTACAGTCCTGGGTTGTTGTTATCCATTAGGAAATCGAGATTATTCATAGGAAAGTTATTAAAGAGTTTCATTGACATTCCCTTTGACTTGTTTGACACTCCGTAGTTTCATTGTGTGTGTTTTTTCTTCTGGATCTGTTGTTTTTTGACATCTACCTCTTAAACTCTCAGTACTGCAAGTGGAAATAAAATCATCTGTGCATTCTGCCTCAGCCTGTTGTTCATTGTTGCAAAATTGAATTGCAATAAAACTGGTGTTTTGCCTTTCAATGTTGTTGAATTTTTATTTGTGTTTGTGCATTCAAATTGAGCTTAAAGTCCCCCTGTGGTGAAACTCCAGCTTTTAATGATGTTTATATGTCTACGTGGCATTTTAAATGCTTTAAGACAAACCATTTTCCCCTTAACAGAGAATTTTCTCCTTAATAGTTCACTTTGAAATTAATTTTTGGTATGTTTTAGCTTACCTCAAGGGCATCCAAGATGTAGGTGTCTTTGTTTCCGCAGTATTTTCAATTTTACATCACTCATTGTTTACACAGAACAGAGATTGTAGGTAAGACGGCTAATTAAAATGGTAGCTACTAATTTGCGCTTATCCGGGATGTTTAAACCGGCGTAAAAGAAAACAATTAAAAAAAATTAAAAATAAAAATTGTATGAGTGACGTACTCGTGCGAGAGACCACTTCCGGTGCTTTCCGGAAAAGAACGAAGCGCCGGCGCCCTCAGATGTCTTGGACGTGGCTGTGTTTACAAGAGGTAAAAACGATATAAATACTGTTCGTTTTCTCACACAAACCGCTTGTTTCGTGTCTTAGGCCATCAATGTGTACTTACATTTACGAGTCATTAAATCATGTTTAACTTGGACTTCTCTGTGTATGCTCTTTGAGGTGGACCCATAGACCTGCATTATATGACTGACAGACAAGAACGGTTTGACCTAAAAATATCTAAATTGAAAATACTGCGGAAACAAAGACACCTACATCTTGGATGCCCTTGAGGTAAGCTAAAACAAACCAAAAAAATAATTTCAAAGTGAACTATCCCTTTAAAACTTCCTTGCAACCAATCAGAACAATGAGTGATCGAGTGGATCTCTGAGCTGCTGTGAGTGAGTGGAGGCGGGGCTCATTTGCATATTCATAGAACCGCGCATACTAAAGGCAAGGGTGTCGAGTTACATTAAAACTAGCCTTTTTTAAGGCATGAAGAACTTTATTTTAAAGTAAAAATTTAATTTAGGTGATCAAAGTGACTATCATAACATGGTCATGGATTTGAGTCTACAAATAAATATTTGTACAACAGGACAGTATTTTCTAGGATAAATGAAATGCAGGAGCTGTCTCTCCCTGCTGGTCAAAAGTGTAATTACAGTATATAATGTCATATTCAGAACAGAAGACTATGACTTTTACTATCACTGCCATACATTAAAAAAAAAGAAGAAAAAAGATATATATAATAGTAAGAGTATCTAGTGTGTGGTTCTAAATTCAGAGAGTGACTAAAGTAAACTGACTAAACGGGTTAGTCAAAACAGTTGTTATAATGATACTCCCTGATTTAAATATCGTATATTCTATAATGGTGCATTTTTTAATTGAATTCTTTTGATTTTGATCCTATAACTCTCCTAAATTAAGTCAAGTCAAGTCAAGTCAAATATATTTATATAGCGCTTTTCACAATACAGATTGTATCAAAGCTGCTTTACAGTATCAATCAAACAACTCAACAATGTTTGTTTATTACTGGACATCCAAAAAGGACATCCAAATTTGGTAGAGCTGATCAATGGTATGATTGTTTAATTAATTTGAATATCCCCATATTAAGACTGTTTGTTTAGTAAGCATTAAACACACATGCACACTATAGTGTTATAAACATCCTTCTGTAAATCATGATTTGTTGGGTATATTTATATGTATATGTAATTATATTTAATGTTAGTGTGATCCTGTTTCTGTAGCGCAAATATGGCCTCAGCATAAAGAGCGGCTCTCACCCCAAATTCAAAATAAATCATATTTTGCATATAGAAGATTTGTGACATATTTATTATTCAATTGTATTATTATTATTTATTGGTAGACAATGAGTGTTTAATATTTGAGTTTGCATGTAATTCTCATTATTATTATTTATTAAGGAAGCACAAATATTGCATTATGTATAAATACTTTACTATTTAGATGACATATATATATATTTTTCCCTTTGCATAGTCACTCACAATCTATTAAAAAGCCTTAATGCTTGTAAAATATAATTTCTTAAATCTTCTTTTTGAGGTTAAATATTCTTGACAGGCTTCATGAGATTCCCCCTTCTGAATGTTTCTCTTGGTCGATGCACTCGTGTCCATTCAAGCTGTAGGAAACAATGAAAATGAGATTGTTGAGGGTCTATATTTGTCCCACATTTTGTCCCCTGAAACGGCCCTCTTGAATAACATCAGGTATTCCTCTGTTTCTTTCCACTGGCTGTCTTTCACGAATGGAAGGCAAATATATTTCTTGGCCAGCTGTTGTATTTCTTCTGATTGGTCATGTACAGGACTAATTAGCTTCAGAAAGCGATACACTTTTCCTCCTGGACTGAAAACCTCCTCCGATTTCCCAGGTGCCTGTCTGTCTGAACAGACGCTCCGCTCGGAAACCTTCCCGTCTGCAGCTTTTGTGATTCTTAATAGATTACAATTAGAGATAGAGGGGCCTCTGGGAACAGGCTTCCTTGATCCTGAATAGGCTTTTATGGGCTTTTTCTAGCGCGTAATGCGCATGAAGTGAGTTTTGATGGAGGTTATTCAGCCCGGTTATAATTGCAGACGTTACCTGGCGCTGCGTCTGGCCCCTCTATCTGTAGCCAAGAAGCCCCTGAACTCAAGGTTAGGTCATTATTTTCATAAGCATATGCTTTGCATTGTTGAAATCTTAACCGTTCTGGCGTCGAGGAGAGTCCAGGCTCTGGTGCCAGTTTATAGGAGTCCAAACAAAGTGTTTCTGCAGGTAATTCGATTGCGTCTAAGTCTGGATTTTTGCAGGGATTTATAAGAAAATACACGGGAGTTGCAGTTTTTGGACTTAATTTGGTTAATAATTTTGCAGTTAATATAGGCCTAATTTAATAACATTCTTAAATATAATTAATAATCTGGTTGCTAGAGTGTTCTAGGAGGCTGATAAGGTGTTCTGGGTGGTTGTTAAGTGGTTGCTAGGGTATATGGTAGGCCTGGGTATTGATTGATTTAATTTGATTCACAATTGACCCTTCGGGTGGAGCTTGATTGACAGGTGTTCTAACCAATCATACTTCGCCATCCGCCATTTTGTCCGAAAAAGCAGCCAGTAGAGTTAGGAGGATTTGAACTTGGTAAAATGAATATACTGACGCCTTTCCGCGGTTAAAACAACATTACTTCTTATGTTCGTTCATGTTTATTTGATGCTATAAATGAACTAGAAGGAAGAGATGATCGGATCACGAGCAGCTTTAACTGATGCTCTACAGCGATCTGTCACGGCACATTAAAGAGCCCCAAAACGGTATTTATTGTTTACATTTCTTTCAAAAAATGACCACATTTGAAAGCTGAGACTTTGTTTAATATGTTAATATCAAAAGTAACCGAAAAGTAACCTGGTCTGTCCTGTCTGTCCGCGTGTTGTCAGTCTCCTCTCTGCTCCGCGATGTATTTTTCACTGCGTGAGAACATGGTAAGAGCGTGAGAGCGGTGTAGCTTGTCGGAACATAGCGACAGTAACTAAGGAGGGCGGGTCTTTGCGAAGGGTCAATTGCTCTATCGATATCCATTCATTTGGATAGCTATATCAGGTAAGCAGCTACATCTGTTTTTCTCAAAGAAAAAGAAAAAAACTCAAGCTGTAGGCCTAAACTATTTTTGGGAACCCTGTCAGTATAGCTACTATAATATTAAATATTAAAATCAGACTAAGCTACATTGTACATTAGACTATTATTGCTAACTGCTTATTATTTATCTTTTAGATATCTTATTTTGAGATAGCCTAATAAACACTCAAATAAAAAACGATTTGTAGCCCAATACAAACATTACATTAGCACAAAAGGTCGTTTTTATAATAATAACTTTTTAATGATCATGTTTCCACTCCAATTCGTTTTTTAAAAATATTTTTAAACGTAAACATAACGTAGAAACATAAACTTGTTTTCATGACGGATCTAATCAAACATGCATTAAATAAGACATCACTAACAGATTAAGTAAAAATGTAAACAATATAGTGCATATTATTCGCAAAAAAAATTCTAGCTAACAGCTGTGGACATCGAAAGGTTTTCCTGAGGGAAATGTGGGCTTACCGTTGGCGTTACACGTGACAGTTTGTTGATGAAACACCGTCTGTTCTCGGTTGAAACACCGATTGAGGCATAAAACATTTCGGTAAGTTATACTACTGTATATTTCAACATACCTTTGGATGCTGCTCATTCATGTTTATTTAGTGCTTTAGCTTACAAAAGATATGATCGGTTCACGTGCCGCTTGAACTGAGGCGCAACGATCTGTCACGCGCGCGCCACACTAAAAAGAGCGCCAAAACGACATTATTTGAATTTCTTGATAAAATCGACAGAATTTAAAAGGTGAGACTTTGTTTTAAGTGAAGTTTTTGTTCACGCATCAACAGAAAATATCATTAATTAATAAGCTAGTGTGTTTTGGGAGGATAGGTGGTTTAGATTGTTCTGTGCAGCGATTATATGATGTTCTGGGTGGTTAAGTGGTCACTGGGTTAAGCGGTCACTTCTAGGTGTTGCTAAGCAGTTGCTAGGTCTAATGGTTGTTCGGTTTTTCGGTGGGTATGTGATTTCTATGTTGTTTAGTGCTTGCCAAGCAACTGCAAGGTTGTTCTGACCGAGTGGTTGTTAATTGATTGCTTGTATGTTTTCAGCTGGAGTGGATATTATGTCGCTAGGGTGTTCTAGGTGGATGTTAAATTGTTCCTAGGTTGTTCTGGGTGGTTGTTAAGTGGTTGCTAGGGTATTTTATGTTGTTACTCCTTGGCTCAAGTCAAAAGGTGGTGTATCAAATCATACCCCAAAGAATATAACCTATTGTCTGATCAGAAAGCCTGCCAATCTATTGCAGTGTTTTTGTTCTAGCTATTCAAAAACCTTTTCTTATTGACCTTTTAATAAACTGTTTACAGTATAATAGATAAGCATACTAACCAGTTACAATGTCCTTAGCCAAATATCATTAGTATTAAAGTACAAAAAAGAAGTTCTGCAGCCATTTTCTGACTTGCTCTTGGCAGGACATATGTGTGGCAAAGATTTCTGGGTTAAACTGCTGATTCGATGGGGAACATACAGAGATGTTCTTCTTCAACTCAACAGCATATTAACTGTTTATGATAGAACCGAGTTTTTGTTCCATTTGGATCAATGGAATCTGTTAAAGAGGATGTTTGCATTTCATTCATCATTCTGCAGAGAAGATCTTGCTTTATTCACTGTAAAATGTAGCCTTTGAAGTTAAAAAGTAAGCGTCCATGCTGCCTTATACTTTTCAGTTTAATCAGCTTAAATGTGAAGATATAGGCTATTAAATTTGGATATTTGAGTTATCTCGACAAGTTATTCTAACACTAAATTTAAAGTAGTACATTTTTAGATGATTACAGTAATAATTTGTATTTGTATCAAATATGATCCAAGCTTTTGAGGAAGGTTTATTTGTTCATCTCTCAATCATCATTGTATAGAGTGAAAAAATCGATTTAAATGCATTTTATTTTATGTAAATAGTATCTATACTACATTACAAGCATCATCATTTCATATTTTTGGCCATATAAATATCAGCTACACCAATTTCATATTTTTGCTAAGTTTGGGCCTCTGAATAAAATGTAGGTGTTTCTGCACTATGATACTACAGTATATGAGTCATAAAAGCATGATCATGTATCAAATATGAACTTTTGTTTTCAATAAACTGTTCCATTTCAAAACATTAGATGTGAGGCTTTACATTGGACATTGATCATGACCATTCAGAATTGAATTGAGAATGGCCTTTAAAGGATTAGTTCACCCAAAAATTTGATTTGTCACAAAAATAAGATTTGCTGACGTAGAACCCTGGAAGTGTTTCACTGTTTACAAACTGAACAGTGTCAGAGACTGACACGAAAGAGAAGAAATGGTTGAATAATTAAAAAAAAAAAAAAAAATTTATTGTGCACAAAAAGTATTCTCGTCGCTTCATAAAATTAAGGTTGAACCACTGTAGTCACATGGACTATTTTAACGATGTCTTTACCTTTCTGGGCCTTGAAAGAAAGTGGTAATGTATGCTGTAGGTGGGGGGTCAGAAAGCTCTCGGATTTCATCAAAAATATCTTGTATTTCCAAAGATGAACGAAGGTCTTACGGGTTTGGAACGAGATGAGGGTGAGTAATTAATGACTGAATGTTCATTTTTGGGTGAACTAACCCTATAAATTCTAATTCAGTTCCTGAATTTGAACTGAGGTAGCAAACAGGAGACAGAGAAAGTAGAATCATCTTCCTCCAGAAGGGGGCGCTAGAGTCTCTCTCAGTTTCTGTATTTGAATACATTGTGTTTTTTTCTCTCTTTTTTTGAGGCTGTCATTTGAGACGTGCCACTTGAGTAATTTTCTCCTGTGTCTCCTCTGTAAATACATAATGCAGAAAGTATAGGAGCTGGCACGCCGTCTGATTGCAGCTATTTCAAGTGATTACAGCAGAACGTCTCTGTCGCTGCTGCTCGTCCCTTAAACGCTGCAGGACGGAGCCCGCTGGGACCCCATTCCTCCATTATATCATTAGTCCTGCGGCCGGAGAAAACACGAGACGACTGCTTTTACTTATAGAGCTCTGACCGCAGCCGTCTGCTACTGTAACACACACTTCCCACCGGAAAATCACTCGCATCTCATTCATGTCTCAAGTGTTTCTCCAAGAGCACAATGAGATTAAATGGAGGCTTTTGAGGCTCATGCTTCTGAGATGTTTCTCCTGAGGAAAAAATAACTCACATGTGTCTCTGTAGAGTTTCAAAAGTGTGCAGGCAAAAGGCAGAGATCTCAATTTGAGCTCAAATGTTTCTCAGAACTTGTTCAGTTGGTTTTGGTTCAAAGCCGCGGTCACACTAGACTTCGAGCATTAAAAATTTCTACCTACGGACACTGCAATATGATGTCATACTCTGCTGCGTCTTTTAAACAAAAATACAATTCAACATAATAAATATGCAGTGCATTTCACTTTACTGCAATGCTAAGTCAAACTTTGGACCCCATTGACCTCTATTGGAAAAAAATAATAATAATCAAAAAATATCTTCTTTTGTGCAAACAAAGGCTGTGTCTGAAATCGCCCCTACACCCTGAAATGCACTATTTTAGGGGACAACCATTTGTAGTGCACTGTAAAAAAAGATTAGTTGACTCAACTTAACTAAGTCAAGTCATCTTGTTGCTTTGACTGAGTTAATTTGAGTCAACTTGAGACTGCATGTTGCATCAACTCGTGTTTTGAAGTGTAAAAAACTTGACACTATAAGTTGACTCAAATTAACTCAGTCAAAGCAACAAGATGACTTGACTTAGTTAAGTTGAGTCAACTAATCTTTTTTTACAGTGTGGTGTCCGAACTCATAGTAGACGTTATTGAGTGCACTCATTCAATCCCACAATGCACCGCTATAATGAATGTACAACCGATGTACGCTCAACGGCTAGAGAACACCCATAATGCACTGTGAGAGTCAAGCACCGAATGAATTCCCGCGTCTGACTTGAAGATGGCAAAGTGTTAATGCAAATGTACATGTTTTAAAAAAAAACAAATGTCATGAATCAAATTATTTTCTGATTTAATCAGTATTATCGAGCTTCTTAAAAGGAAAGGTTCTATATGGAACCTTAATGGGTTCTGTCAGACGCATCATATATGGAATATTTTAGGGGTTCCCATCATGGGATAATTTGCTCGTAAGCTTATTTTATCACTAGAAAAAATGTAAATAACTAGGGGTGTAACGATACCCTCATGTCACGATTCAATACATATCACGATACTGAACTCACGATACGATATTATTGCGATACTCCAAGACATGATAAAAGGTTAACAAAAAAATGACTGTTGCTTAATTTGGTATTAAATTGTGGGTGTAAATTTATAGGCTTGGACTTGGTGCTGATGACCCAATGTACAGGACAATATAAAACAATCATGATTCTGAAGCTGAAAATACAGAATTATTTTAGACGAATATGCTTGCACTCTGTCACTGACTATTTAAAATCATAAAGGCCATTTTTTACTGGTAACATAAGATATTTGGCATTATCAGGACCCACAAATATTCCCCCATTCCATTATTATTTACATTATACTGACACTTATTTTTGGTTCACTATCCACAAGACATATTAATGCATTTTTTAGGGGTGCAACGGATCAAAAAACTCACGGTTCGGATTGTTTCTCGGATCAGAGTCACGGATCGGATCATTTTTCGGATCAGCAAAAAAAAAAAAAAAAAGACAAATAAACATAGGTTTTGTCTTTTTGTTAATTAACACCTTTAAATGATTAAATTAAAAATATAAAATCAACTTAAAGTGCACAAGGCATAATTGTAGAAGCCTAATTTTGCTTTTGTTCAGTGACAATTATTGCATATGTGTTGCATTTCAGTATTTGAATATTGTGTTTTGATTGTAACTTTCTTTCTTTGTGTGTACTAATTAGATAAATATGTTCTATATTTATTTTGAAATATGTTCTGTAAAAATTGTGCACTGGCCCTTTAAGAATTTCGACTGTGAGTGAGGGGATTGGTTGTGCGTCCTTTATAGGAAATAGAGTGGAATCGCACAGTTTTCTTTACTGCATCCGTGATATTTAGGATTTAAGATTATATTTTGTTTCTTTTCTTTTCTTTGTTTGATTTACTAACGAGTTTGGATTAAAAGGAAGAATTTACATGAAGAAAACGGTGCATGTGAATTGTTTTTTATTGGACACGGAGCGAGTTGACTGGAATTCTTGCGATGCGCACTCACAATAATAATATCTTCTTTTTAGAGATATTAGGGGGGTTGACTTACCGAAACGGGCCAATCAAGAGGATGCTCTCTGTCTTACATGCGCACACAGGCAAGGTCTCTCGCTCTCTCCTGTGCGCGCGCTACACGGTTTGGAGCACATTATGTTCTGTCTCGCATGCGCGCTCATGCACGCTCGTTCGCTAGATCCCGGGAGATTTGAACTAATTTGCGGGCATCAGGAAGCCAAAATGCTTCTATACAGGGGATTTAAATGACGCGGGGCGTTCAAGCTCCTCCGTTCCTCTGCTCGCCATGACCACTCTGTGTGTGGTGGACTGAATATGCGCACTTTTTTTTTTTTTTTTCATAAATCAATCCGCGGATCACGTGTGTGCCGAACCGAAGATATTGATCCGAACGGATCACGGATCAATGACGATCCGTTGCACCACTAGCATTTTTGCATTGTGATATATTGTGACACCATATATTGTCACACCCCTAGAAATAACCCAAAGTATTATACAATCATTTGAGACATTTCTCCTTAGATAGAATCTTTTTTACATTAGGGTTCTTTAAAACTGAGAGTTCTATATGGAACCCCACTGAAGCTTTTATTCTAAGAGTGTAATGTATTGAATCAGTGACTTTGCTGTTGAAGGGCGTCTGAGAGAGTGAGAATGGGGGTTTTGTTGTATGAGGGTGGGCAGTAAGAGCTCAGACTGTAAACAGCTCTTGTTATTGAGTGTACACGGTTTGGAGCCAACAGTAAAGCTGTCTGTGAATTGAAGTGGAATTCAATAAAGCGTCCGTTAGCTAATAAACCCCAGCGCCGGACCTTGACGCGCCGTGACCCACCACCAACCGCTTCACGATTACACCCATAAACCCTGAGGACCGGCCTCTCAGGACCAGCTTAAGCCTTTATTTATGAAGCGTCTTAGAGAAGATCAGGTTCCGGCTTCAGATCCGTTATAAACTCATCTCAGATCATCCCGCTCAAGCTCAGATCATTTACACACACTGATCTGCAGACAAATCAGCAACGTCTGCATGGAGGTTTTCACAATAAACGTTTTGTAGCTCAACTGAGATGTATAGACGGCTAATTAAGGCCCAAAGCATGATAATTAAAGAAGCAAACAAACATCTGAAGCCTGTCCACACTGAGGAATGAAGAGAATTTTGGTAAATATTATTTAATGATTGATCATTTAGCAAAAGGACTAGCCTATGTGTTTGATGTTAATCAGAGAGACATGTCACATGGATATTTTCTGAATGCTGATAGATGAAAACAGCATTTCAGTCATTTTATCATCACAATAATTTGGTAGTTTATATATATATATATATATATATATATATATATATATATATATATATATATATATATATATATATATATATATATGTTATTTACATTTTTCTTAACATTGCATAAAAGTTATTTAAATTTTAAATAAACAACTTCCTTCTTGTGTCAGTTACATTTTTATTGTCTTCTGTATTTTCTGGTGAACTTTTACATTTTTTTAGTTTTAGTTTACTCTGATTGTGAAATGTGAAAATATTTCTGTCCATTCAACAACGTAAATATTTCAGCCTGTTTTTCTTTGTACTATCACTGCCATCATTTTCCAATGTCTCACTTTCTATTTTTTGTCTTTACATTTAAAATTAGCACAGATTCCCAAGAGGTGTTTAGATGGGAATTGTGGGTTTTCTTGGAACAGTGTGTTTGTATTTGTAATTGGTTTAATTGCGGTCATTACTGCCAGTATATCACACACACACACACACACACACACACACACACACACACACACACACACACACACACACACACACACACACACACACACACACACACACACACACACACACACACACACACACACACACACACACACACACTCTCACACTCTCTCTCTCTCTCTCTCTCTCTCTCTCTCTCTCTCTCTCTCTCTCTCTCTCTCTCTCTCTGGCTGAGATAGACACTTGAAAACAATCCAATGTAAATAAGTAAACATCACTTTAAAAAAAGGACAAATCATTTGTCTTTTTTTGAGTAAACTCAACTCAACTCTGGAAAATGCCAGGAAAAAGTATTTACAATACAAAATAAAAATTGTTTGAATATCTATTGAATACAATTTCAATTTCCTCATTCAATAAATGCAAAATCTCTTTTTCTGACTTTAATTGCCTAGAAAATTACAAGTTTGCCAACACAGGAAACTTTAATTTGTTTCATTGCTATTTTAATCCATTGATTTACCTGACTTTTAATGCATGATATATCTGTGAGAGAGATTGAGTGGACATCAATTGTATTAGAGCAGTTGTGGTTGAGCTTAAACCATCTAACACCAACACACACACACACACACACACACACACACACACACACACACACACACACACACACACACACACACACACACACACACAAACAGCGCAACAATAGATACTCCGACTCACAAATCCATCCAGCCAAATAGCCAAATATTTGCAGTTGAAAGCCGTGTTTCTGAAGAAACCACCCCTCATAATGTGTCGCGCTCTGCAGATTTATCTTGATTCTCCTGAGAGGGGGAGAAACGGGCCTATTGTTATTATTATTATTATTTTTAGGAGTGTGAGCCCGGGTCCTTGTGTTATATACCAGCTGCTGTTATCTCTGGTGTCTTTTCAACAGGGGTTGTCTGTGATTTCTCTGGGTCATTTACACGGCAATATTAGTCTTACTGGAGCCTGGCGGTTTCTTGGCTCCCGAAGGTCGTTTATTAAAATCGCAACACGACAAAATACTGCAGCGTATTCTTCAATGTCATTTTCACACAAAACAACTGGGGGAAAAGGGCTAGTTTGATCTCGTAATTACTCAAATGTGAAGACGCCCGTCTATATGGGATCGTGTAGGTCAGTGTGAACGGGCATAAATCAAAGTGGAAAAGCCCATTTCTCATTTCGTGGGACGTGCAGCACCAGGGGGTTTGGGTCCGGCTCTAGAAACGACTGACTGTCTCCTTCTGTTCCTTTACGTGCGATAGAGACGGATTCATCAATATTTAGTCAGGGTATATGTATTGTATATTTGAACATGTGGTTTCACAATTTGTTTTAAGCTCAGTGAGTAAGAAGGGAAAATCTGCCAGGGTGGGTGGTTCAGGGCACAAATGCGTTATTGTTTGGGGAGACAGCCAGGACGCACTGAGCACGCTCAGTCTGAGGTATCATCATCATCCTCATCATCATACGGTATCCATTCTAGTTACTGCTGCTGGAACTTCAGTTAAACTCTTGTGATTTAGTGAAGATGTAGTGCTTTTCTATGTAAAAACACTCTGCAAAAGTGATGTGGGTTGATGCCAGGCTGTTGCTAGCGTGTTCTGGGTGGTTGCTAAGGTGATGCTAGGTGGTTGTTAGGTTACTCTGCAGAACTTTTGAGATTAAACAGATTCTTGATGTTTCCTCATAGATTCATAGATGTTCCATAGAGATTCATACAGTAGATTCTATTCTTTTATCATAGGTTACTTTGCAGAACTTTGTAGATTAAACAGATTATTGATGTCATCATATGTTTCATCATAGTTTCTCATCATAGTTTAATTTATAGATTCTTAAAAATAAAGAACTAGGCTAGATATTTTTAATCTCCTCTCTTTGTGGAACTTTCTGGATTCTTCTATGACTTGTAAAACTCATTTATTTATTATATACGCATAATTTGGCATGTTTCATTTTGCGATTATCACAAATAAAACAATTGACTTCAAGCTCAACTACCCAATACGATTACAAAATCTTTAACACATTTTTAACAATATTTATATAAAATAATATATACGTGTCATGTAATGGCTGTAGTAGTAATGCACACAACGTAAGGAGTACAAACACAGTCTTTTTTAACTCCACAGTGATCTCAGGAGAAAACGCGAACACAGCCATGTTAAACTTAGACGATGCCGGACAAATGAACTGAGGAAACTCGGGACATAAATACTTGGGGAGAGTAATCAAGATATAATGGAACAGGTGTGTAGAACTAATTAACAATAAAGGAAACTAACTAGTGATCACAGGCAAACCAGAACAAAGGGAAAACAGAACCAAAACACAATAAAACTAAACTAAAAATCAAAACAGAACATACACGTTACATTATGCCCCTACATTACGTCTTCGCACCATAAGAAGTCCAATTGAGGAGGACGTGGGCTCTGGAGGAGGATGCAGAGCAGGCGGAGGGCAGGAAACAGGGAAGATGACAGATGGAGAGGCCAGGAGGAGGAGTAGCCAGATGACGCTACTCCCGATGACGATGGGTGAAGCCAGGAGTAGGAGTAGCCAGATGACGCTACTCCCGATGACGATGGGTGAAGCCAGGAGTAGGAGTAGCCAGATGACGCTACTCCCGATGATGATGGGTGGAGCCAGGAGTAGGAGTAGCCAGATGACGCTACTCCCGATGATGATGGGTGGAGCCAGGAATAGGAGTAGCCAGATGACGCTACTCCCGATGATGATGGGTGGAGCCAGGAGTAGGAGTAGCCAGATGACGCTACTCCCAATGATGATGGGTGGAGCCAGGAGTAGGAGTAGCCAGATGACGCTACTCCCAATGATGATGGGTGGAGCCAGGAGTAGGAGTAGCCAGATGACGCTACTCCCGATGATGATGGGTGGAGCCAGGAGTAGGAGTAGCCAGATGACGCTACTCCCGATGATGATGGGTGGAGCCAGGAGTAGGAGTAGCCAGATGACGCTACTCCCAATGATGATGGGTGGAGCCAGGAGTAGGAGTAGCCAGATGACGCTACTCCCAATGATGATGGGTGGAGCCAGGAGTAGGAGTAGCCAGATGACGCTACTCCCGATGATGATGGGTGGAGCCAGGAGTAGGAGTAGCCAGATGACGCTACTCCCGATGATGATGGGTGGAGCCAGGAGTAGGAGTAGCCAGGCAGGGACCCAGAGAACGGCAGGACAATGGCCCACGTGACGCCGAGGGAGGGAGGAGCCACGGTAGAGACTTGTCTGACAACACCAGGGAGAAGACTGATGGAGATTAGGCCGATGAAGTGGAGACCATGGGGAAGACGGAGATGGAAATAAATGACACCGATGGCTTAGGAGATGAGTGTCCGAGGTGGAGCCGTTGTGACCGAGGACCAAGGCGGAGCTCAATGAGCCTTATGAAGCTGAAAGGGTGGAGGAACAAAGCCGTAAGGATGATTGTCCCCCGTGGAGCCAAGGAACAAAGCGTAGCTGAAGGCCGTATAACCAAGGCGAAGCAGGAGGGACGAGGGAGCCTGGTGAAACCGGAAGGACGATTGTACCCCGTGGAGCCAAGGAACAAAGCGTAGCTGAAGGCCGTATAACCAAGGCGAAGCAGGAGGGACGAGGGAGCCTGGTGAAACCGAAAGGACGATTGTCCCCCGTGGAGCCAAGGAACAAAGCGTAGCTGAAGGCTGTATAACCAAGGCGAAGCAGGAGGGACGAGGGAGCCTGGTGAACCCGGAAGGACGATTGGCCCCCGTGGAGCCAAGGAATGGAGGAGCCAAGGTTAGAGGCGACTGGTCGACGAGCCGAGGTGGAGAGACTGGCTCAGTGAGTGGAGGCGGAGCCAGGGGATCCTCTTGAATAGTTAGACCTAGGGATAATTACATCCAGCCACTCCCTCTGTTCGCTGATTGGTCCTACAAAAATTGATTTCTGGAAACCTAAGAATATACAGCAGTCCCAGACGTAGTACTGAAGGAAAATTAAATTGAGCGGAAGTGCGTAGGATGGCGCAGCCAGGCTAGTTTTGGGTGCCTGAAAATGCAAACTTTTGAAAACCGGTTTCAAAGTGCAAGGTTTTGAAAACGTTTTCCGTGTAAACAACAAAAACGCGAATTTCTGAAGACAAGGACGTCATGTGTGTGTATTATGTGTTCAGATAGTGTTTCATCGCCATCTAATGGCCTGGCAGCAGAATACAGGGCTTTTAGTCGTTTTGGCGGATCTGTGTGAATGGAGATCGTTTTGACAATGTTTTAAGCATATCGTTGTCGTGTAAAAGTACCCTTAGACGATACCGGACAAATGAACTAAGTAAACTCAGGGCTTAAATACATAGGGATTATTAACAACCAAGGAAACTAACTAGGGAACACAGGCAAACCAGAACAGGGAAAACAGAACCAAAACTATGACACAATAAACTAAAACAGAACACACGTTATATTATATATCATATTACAAAATATATTTTGGCAATTGTTAGCACAATGTTTTTGAACAGTTGGAATGTGTATTAAGAAGGTAAATGAGGTCCGTTTTGATTTCATGTTGACTTCAAAGCATAAAGCAACTGTTTTGTATCATAGTATTACAAACAGGGATTTTTATTGGAGAGAAAAAGCATAAAGAAGTAAAGAAATATCTTGCCTTCATGGTTTTCATCATATAACGAGCGCTGAAAGGGTCTGGCAGCAGATGCAGATTGGAAAGGCCTGTGAGTGAAGCAGCTCTGATATGTGACATGTGCCGTGTGTTCAGATAAATTTGTTTCCTTTGGAAAACAGCAGCGCTCCGTGGAATTCAGACTGATTGAGTCCATTGTCTCTGCCACTAATACGCCACACAACATATTTAAGGGACAGACAGGATGAATGACTGGTAGCCTTGGCCTCGAACGAAAGACAGAGAAAGAGAGATTTCCTAGCTTTCCTGAGAAGACCCAGACTGAGAATCTGAAACCCATACATTTGCAGAGCTTCTGCGAGTCGATTGGGTAATGTTTACAAACTTCTTTTAAAAAGAAAATCTGAATATTGCGATGGAATCTAATTGTGTGCTATAGGAAATAAAAAGTAAACAATCTCTTTGAACAATATGTTGTTGAATGGATACTTTTGCTTACAAAAGACCCCAGTGTATCATATCAAATGTTTCCAACTTTGGCCAGATTTGCTCAAGTCTCAATCAAAAGTCAATATTTTAATCTATTTATTTATTTATTTTATTTTTTTTCATTAATTTTATTACAGTTATTATTATTTTTTTTAATCTCCATGAAATCTGAGGTAAGAAAGAGAAACATCTGAAGCCGTTTATGACATTAAACCAGTAGAAAATGTCACTTTAGCCTGTTTGTCGTCACTTCAGGAGACAAACTGACTCGAGCGAACAGTCCATGTTTACAGTAGATTAAGACTCAGGATGAAGGAAGCCACGACACAGACTCGGTAGCCACGAAGAGGACGGTAACGTTAACTGATGCTGGCGTCCGAGCCTTTAAAGACTTAAAAGTTACCCAGATACCTCTCTCTGGCTCTGAGAAGGCTTAGCGTCTAGGCCTTTGACTCTGTGTGTGTGTTTATTCAGTGCTTGGGTTTGTGTCTGTGAAGGGCAGGTTGGGTCTGTGGTTGTGTGAGGGTTTATGGAAGGGCCAGAGATCAAATCTGTGTTCACACTCGCGGTCGAGTCCAGACCTCCAGCCGTCTGTGTGGCTTTTACGGCATTGAGAATATTCAGTGTGTTTATAAAACGGCCGTATACTGTGTGTATGACAGAAGGGGAGTTTATAGGACGGTCACAGTCTGTGTGTGTGTTTATTGAATATGCATATGCTGTGTGTGTGGCTGTCTGCGGGTGTTTTCGGAGGGCAGAGCGCGTGTCTGTGGGTGTTTGCTTTGGGACGAGCTCAGAGACGGTGGCTGCGCTGCTTGTTGGCATGTCAGCTAAAATGTTCAAATGTTTTTATGGGTTAGTGATGATGGTGACTTGCAGTACAGTGACCTGAGGTTTAGTGTCTCCTCACTGAGGTAACCTGGGTCATGTTTGCAAACGTCTGTTGAAAATCGGAATAATGTGCTATTAAGTGGAGATTAAAGGGATAGTTCACCCAAAAATGAAAATTCTGTCAGTAATTACTCACCCTCATGTTGTTCAACCCCGTAAGACTTTCGTTCATCTTCGGAACACAAATTAAGATATTTTTGATTAAATCTGAGAGCTGGATCACTCCTCCATAGGCTTCTAAGGGATTGAAACTTGACAGCCCCGAAAAGTTATTAAAGAAATCGTTAAAAGAGTCCAAGTGATTACAGTGGCTCAATCTTAAGTTTATCGAGCTACGAGAATACTTTTTGAGCGCAAAAAAACAAACAAAAATAGCGACTTTATCACACACATGACCAGCGTCGGCCAATAGTGAGCCTACGTGTGACGTATAACCCAGAAGCGCTGCGCTGTTACACTGCGTCAACAGCTTAGGAGAAAGACACGGAAGAGAAGAGATGGTTGAATAAAGTCGTTATTTTAGTTTTTTTGCACGCAAAAAATATTCTCGTCGCTTGATAAATGTAAGATCTAGCCACTGTAGTCATTTGGACTATTTTAACGATTTCTTTAAAAACTTTTCGGGGCTGTCAAGTTTCAATCCCTTAGAAGCCTATGGAGGAGTGATCCAGCTCTCAGATTTAATCACAAATATCTTAATTTGTGTTCCGAAGATGAACAAAAGTCTTACGGGTTGGAACGACATGAGGGTGAGTAATTACTGACAGAATTTTCATTTTTGGGTGAACTATCCCTTTAATTTCAGTCTCCTGAAGTAAAAGAGCAAATCTCATTTGCTAAATATTTTAAATCATGCTCCTAGATACTACCGTATCAATCAAAAGTCAGATTTGAGAAAGATTTGAAGAGAAGGATCTCAATATCTATTTTGATTTTTATCTCTGTCTGTCTGTTGTTTTTATATAAGAGTATACAGTTCCAAAATGAATGCATGAAATGTAAGTTAAAAATTGACTTTGGCAAGGTAACATTTATTTTGGCTGGTAACTTTATATGGAACTGCAATATTACAGTTCAAGTCACACTGTAATAATGTTAGTTCTAATTATAATCAATTTTATAATAATAGTAATAATAATGATGACATTTTAACTCATTTCAAACCAATAAGATGTATTTAGGGCTGGTCAGTTTTGTCAGATCACTCGCCGTTGACAGATGTTCAAAAGTTGACTTTAGTCCCTGATGATGAGGTGTTATTGACCGTCTCTCAGGCAGCAGCTTCTCATCATTGTGAGGTAAAGGTGTGTGTTACTGTTGAATCTGTCAGTGACGGCTGTTCTTCACACCTCTGAGACCCGGCAGCGTTTGGGTGGTCCGCTCGTGGTCCCGTCCATCGCGTGTTCAGTGCCCGAAGCGTTCTTCTTCTCCATGACCCGCGCGGGTATATTCAGCAACTCGCGATTTGTTGGTTGATTTTGAGGCCTCGGTTTGAGAGCGGTGATATTTTAAGCAGAAGTCTCTCCTCCTCACCGCAAGCATTTTCATAGTCCCCCCGCCTGGATCAGAGAGACGTTTCTTCAGAATAAAGTTTGATGGGTTTCCCTGGTACCAACGGCTCTGTCAGTCAAAGCTGGCAGGGTGAGTGCTAAAACAGATGTGTGTGTGTGTGTGTGTGATTTCTGGAATACAGTCGGTGGATTGTACAGAAGGATTATGACTGGAAAATTCAATCTCTCATAAAGTCTGTTGTCTGCCCTTTATAAATCAAAGCCTGTAGTGAGCACAGAGGATGAAGGACACTGCTGATTTGAAAAGGAGAATGAGGAGGTGGAAATAGAGCCTGTTTTATTAGCAGACGACTGAATGAGAGTTTAACGCACACTTAGACTTCAGAACAATAGTTCGGCCACATCAAGTTTTAACATAGTTCCTGAATGACAGCAAGACTCTCGATATGGGATCCATACTGTGCCAAGGCCAATATGTTGTCTGATATCTTGCCATTTTTAAAACATTTTTCTGTTTGGCCGATAAGTGATGTATGCTGGACTTTTATTTTGAAAATGCTGGGTGACTGGTATGAAAAAATGGCACAATTTACATTCGTGGCAATTCTCGCAATTCTGACTGATATATAAAGTCGCAATTGCAAGAAAAGAGTCAGAATTGTGAGTTGATATCTAGCAATTGTGAGTTTATATCTCAATTCTGACTTTATATCTCGCAATTGAAACTTTATATCACGCAATTCTGACTTTATATCTCGCAATTGAAACTTTATATCTCAATTCGGACTTTGTATCTCGCAATTCTGACTTTATAACTCGCAATTGCAACTTTATATCTTGCAATTCTGACTTTATATCTCAATTCGGACTTTGTATCTCGCAATTCTGACTTTATAACTCGCAATTGCAACTTTATATCTCGCAATTCTGACTTTATAACACTCAATTCGGACTTTGTATCTCGCAATTCTGACTTTATAACACTCAATTCGGACTTTGTATCTTGCAATTCTGACTTTATAACTCGCAATTCGGACTTTGTATCTTGCAATTCTGACTTTATAACTCGCAAATTGCAACTTTATATCTCGCAATTCTGACTTTATAACACTCAATTTGGACTTTGTATCTCGTAATTCTGACTTTAATATCTCACAATTCTGACTTTATAACACTCAATTCGGACTTTGTATCTCCAATTCTGACTTTATAACACTCAATTCGGACTTTGTATCTCGCAATTCTGACCTTTATAAACTCCAATTGCAACTTTATATCTCGCAATTCTGACTTTATAACACTCAATTCGGACTTTGTATCTCGCAATTCTGACTTTATAACTCAATTGCACTTTATCCGCAATTCTGACTTTATATCTCGCAATTCTGAACTTATAATCTCAATTCGGACTTTGTATCTGCAATTCTGACTTTATAACTCGCAATTGCAACTTTATATCTCGCAATTCTGACTTTATAACTCGCAATTGCAACTTTATATCTCGCAATTCTGACTTTATAACACTCAATTTGGACTTTGTATATCGCAATTCTGACTTTATAACACTCAATTTGGACTTTGTTTATCATTCACAATTCTGACTTTATAACATCTCAATTCGGACTTTGTATCTCGCAATTCTGACTTTTAACCTCATGACTTACTCGCAATTTATTATTCCGCAATTCTGACTTTATAACACTCAATTCGGACTTTGTATCTCGCAATTCTGACTTTATACTCACAATTCGATCTTATAACCTCAATTCGGACTTTTACTCGCATATTGACTTTTATCACAATTCTGACTTTATAACACTCAATTCGGACTTTGTATCTCGCAATTCTGACTTTATAACCCAATTGCACTTTATATCTCGCAATTCTGACTTTATTACACTCAATTCGGACTTTATATCTCGCAATTCTGACTTTATAACACTCAATTCTGACTTTATATCTCACAATTCTGACTTTATAAAACTCAATTCGGACTTTATATCTCACAATTCTGACTTTATATCTCGCAATTCTGACTTTATATCTCGCAATTCTGACTTTATATCTCGCAATTGCAACTTTATATCTCACAATTCTGACTTTATATCTCGCAATTCTGACTTTATATCTCGCAATTCTGACTTTATAACTCGCAATTGCAACTTTATATCTCACATATTCTGACTTTATATCTCGCAATTCTGACTTTATATCTCACAATTCTGACTTTATAACACTCAATTCAGACTTTGTATCTCGCAATTCTGACTTGATAACTCCCAATTGCAACTTTATATCTCACAATTCTGACTTTATATCTCGCAATTCTGACTTTATATCTCACAATTCTGACTTTATAACACTCAATTCGGACTTTGTATCTCGCAATTCTGACTTTACAACTCGCAATTGCAACTTTATATCTCGCAATTCTGACTTTATAACACTCAATTCGGACTTTGTATCTCGCAATTCTGACTTTATAACTCGCAATTCGGACTTTGTATTCTTGCAATTCTGACTTTATAACTCGCAATTGCAACTTTATATCTCGCAATTCTGACTTTATAACACTCAATTTGGACTTTGTATATCGCAATTCTGACTTTATAACACTCAATTTGGACTTTGTATCTCGTAATTCTGACTTTATATCTCACAATTCTGACTTTATAACACTCAATTCGGACTTTGTATCTCGCAATTCTGACTTTATAACACTCAATTCGGACTTTGTATCTCGCAATTCTGACTTTATATCACGCAATTCTGACTTTATAACACTCAATTCGGACTTTGTATCTCGCAATTCTGACTTTATATCACGCAATTCTGACTTTATAACGCTCAATTCGGACTTTGTATCTCGCAATTCTGACTTATATAACGCTCAATTCGGACTTTGTATCTCGCAATTCTGACTTTATAACACTCAATTCGGACTTTGTATCTCGCAATTCTGACTTTATAACACTAAATTCGGACTTTGTATCTCGCAATTCTGACTTTATAACTCGCAATTGCAACTTATATCTCGCAATTCTGACTTTATAACACTCAATTCGGACTTTATATCTCGCAATTCTGACTTTATAACTCGCAATTGCAACTTTATATCTCGCAATTCTGACTTTATAACACTCAATTCGGACTTTATATCTCGCAATTCTGACTTTATAACACTCAATTCGGACTTTGTATCTCGCAATTCGGACTTTGTATCTCGCAATTCTGACTTTGTATCTCGCAATTCTGACTTTATAACGCTCAATTCGGACTTTGTATCTCGCAATTCTGACTTTATAACACTCAATTCGGACTTTGTATCTCGCAATTCTGACTTTATAACTCGCAATTGCAACTTTATATCTCGCAATTCTGACTTTATAACACTCAATTCGGACTTTATATCTCGCAATTCTGACTTTATAACACTCAATTCTGACTTTATATCTCACAATTCTGACTTTATAAAACTCAATTCGGACTTTATATCTCACAATTATGACTTTATATCTCGCAATTCTGACTTTATAACTCGCAATTGCAACTTTATATCTCACAATTCTGACTTTATAACTCGCAATTGCAACTTTATATCTCACAATTCTGACTTTATAACTCGCAATTGCAACTTTATATCTCACAATTCTGACTTTATATCTCGCAATTCTGACTTTATATCTCACAATTCTGACTTTATAACACTCAATTCGGACTTTGTATCTCGCAATTCTGACTTGATAACTCCCAATTGCAACTTTATATCTCACAATTCTGACTTTATATCTCACAATTCTGACTTTATATCTCACAATTCTGACTTTATAACACTCAATTCGGACTTTGTATCTCGCAATTCTGACTTTATAACTCGCAATTGCAACTTTATATCTCGCAATTCTGACTTTATAACGCTCAATTCGGACTTTGTATCTCACAATTCTGAGAAATAAAGAAATCAGAATTGCAAGATGTAAACTTGAAATAAAAAGTCGCAGTTATCTTTCAAAATGTTTTATTCTTTGGCGGAGAATCATTTTCCGTAGAAAAGTGTCTACAGTCATTTGATGAAATTAAGAACTTGTCGACAGGAAGTTTTTGCATTTAAATTTAATTCAGCCCCTTTTAACGGAATAGTTCTCTCCTTTACTTATCCTTCCCATCTGATTTATAGTCTATTTAACTTGTCTTCTATATTCCAAGTCTTCTATAGATTTGAGGCCAAATACATTTTTAGAAATGGCGCTTCTCAACAAATCCTGCAGTAAAGTAATAGCATGTGACGCCTTAATAATGTTCTTTAGTCTTCAGAGTCAGACAGCATTTATATTACAGTGAGTCTATGAAGCTGATGGTGTCCTATTCTTTCCATATGCATGTTTCATAACATCTGATTATATTTATTTAGGGGTAAACGTTCTGTTCTGAGATCAGTGCTACGGCTCCTGTGTGGATCCATATGGGCACGAACACCCGTCACCCTGTTTTTCATTAATAACCCAGCAGCTTGATCTTAGATCTGAAGCCCGGCGTCTCTGAACGCATCTTAAAGCTACACGGGGAGCACCAGCAGAACTGAGGGGGCTCATAAACAAGTTTATATGAAGAACAGATCAGAATGCAAAGTCTGGTCAGAATGTGGCATGATGGGAAATTTGAGCTGGTCTCTTTTCACATTGTGTCATCCAGGTACGTTTGCATCAGTTTCCATCATGAGTGTGTAGAGCAGATGAAGAAAAGTGGACCGTTTCCTCGCAGAACTTGCACTTCAAAAATTATTTTCTGGTCACACTTTAGATTAGGGTCCAGTTCTCACTATTAACTACGACTTTTGCCTAATATGATGATTTGATGCTCAAGAAACCTTTCTGATTATTATCAACGTTGAAAACAGTTGTGCGGCGTTTCTTGTAGAAACCTTTTTTCAGGATTCTTTGATGAATATAAACTTATTAATAAAAGTAATAATTTCTTGTATGTGACCTGTGAGCATAAAAAGATGCGGATTATATGTCACAAAAACTTTAATATTAAAGCACCCTATAAGTTTAGTCTTGCAGTGTAAGTGGTGATTTTAAGCATAAGTGTTTTGTACTTCAGGACGGTCTAGTTTAGAAGAGTTGCAGATCTGGCAGAGGTAAACTTTCAAGGTTGCGCTCGAGTCATTTGTCTTCCTGTCTCATCCCTCTGTTAAACCAAATGGGCCTGAGAAGGATCAGGTCAAACGCAGGGTCGTCCCGTGGCACCAAGCATCCCGAAGCGTTGGCTGGATATTTCAGAGACGTCATTCCTGAGGGAGTTCAGGTTGCAGCGCATACCGTGCTGACAGGAGAGGAGATCTCCTCTGGGACTTCAGTCTCTCTTCTCCTCATCCCTCTGTTTTTAGACTCAGGAGTGAAGCTGGGACCAAGATGTGCCGTTTGAAGGGACTTTAGGGTTCAGTTTTACCTCAATGTCCTTGGAGAGTTTTAGTGCACACTTGGCGTCCAAGTTTCCAATCGCAAGCCCAATTGAAAGCGATGATCTGTGGTTTGGTTCGTGTTGGTTTGCAATCAGTATGAATGCAATGTAGACTATTTTGCAGAAGTGAACCACTATTTATTACGGATTATTGACCAGTTGTAGTATAAAGGTTTTTTTTTTTTTTTGATGCAATTGGGTAGTTTGAATCTTCCACAGAATTGTATTTATGTATTTTATTTGTTTGTTTATTTATTTATTTATTTAGTTGTTTGAACCTACAGAAATTTTATTTTTCACATTAGGCTGGTGCGAGTTATTTATGTGCACCAGCAATTCTAACTGAAAGCAGTGGTCTGGAGTTCGATTGATATGGTTTACAATTGTTATGAAAGCAATCTAAACTATTCTGAGGAAGTGAACCACTGTTTATGATATATATTTGACCTGTTCTAGTATAATGTGTTTATCATTGCTGCTTTTCTCAATGTCTCCACAGAAATTGCCCTTTTGGATGAGCAGTTTGCATTCTTCACATGTCTTGCAATGCAAATTTTGGAGGAAAAAAAGTGAAGCTGTGTCTTCTTCTGTGTTGTAGTTATAGATGTAAGCAGCTTTATTCTTCCACTGGAATTTATTTAATTATTTTTAGGTAATTGAGTAATTTGACACAAATATCAATATTAATAAGAAATGTCTGCTTTTTCTGTACATTAAATCTAAATTTTTCTCATATGTGGGTCAAAAAAAGAAAATTAGAAAAATCACACAAGATATCTTTAATATCACATTTGTTTCTCATAGACATCAATGAGATTAAATGGAGGGCTAATGGAGACTTTTCTACAATATTCTGAGGGGGAAAAACAGTAATCTCACATTTTACTTTCACGTTGATATCTCTATACTCTTACTGCATGACAAGTATGGACTCATTTGTGTCTTTTTAATTTCTCTCATGGCATTTTAGCAGAAAGTTGATGCTTAAATGAAACGCACAGTAACTGAGATCTCCGCTGTGTCTCCTGATGAGAATTCCTGCATTCTTATGCATTTTTCTCGTCGTTTATCTCCTCTCCTCTCGTGTGTGTTCTCGCTGTGGTTTGCGTTTAGCACTTTTGGCAGTGGCACCAAAGCCGTCGTTCCCTGAGCGCAACAGCGGCGGCCATTAAGCATAATTTGTCTGGTATCCCTGAACTGCAAACTCACAACGAGAGAGGAGAGAGAGAGAGAGAGAGAGAGAGAGAGAGAGAGAGAGAGAGAGAGAGAGAGAGAGAGAGAGAAGAGAGAGAGAGAGAGAGAGAGAGAGAGAGAGAGAGAGAGAGAGAGAGAGAGAGAGAGAGAGAGAGAGAGAGAGAGAGAGAGAGAGAGAGAGAGAGAGAGAGAGGAGAGAGGGCATTCCTCAGGTTGTCATGTGGAGATATTGGGCCCCATGCGGGTGTGTGTGTGTGGTGTGTCAGACAGCGACACTGAGGCTCGCTGGGAACTCCCGCAGGACTCACTGTGTGTTTGTGTGTGTTTTAAGGGGGAGGGAAGCAACCTGAGAGGGACGTCCTGCTCCTGACGGTGGGATCAAGCGCTCCTACGGCCAGCCAGGCACCAGCGATCCTGAGGGATTTACACACGTCACCCTCACACTCGCTCTCTGTTTGCTCTGCTCATTCTACTCTTCTCCATCATTCACTTCTGCACTCTTAGAAGAAAAGGTTCTACCGGTATATGGAATCTCAAAGAGTTCTGTCATGCGCATCATACTGTATATAGAACCTTTTAGGGGTTCCATCATGGGATAATTTTATGGATTCAGTTGTAAGAAAATAATTTTGTTTTAATTATAATTCAATTGTATGAATTAAGTAGCTCGTAAACATACTTTATTAGTAGAAAAAATGAAATAATATGTTAAACATTAAAGTATTATGCTATCATTTGACATTTCTCCTTATATAGAACCTTTTGTTATAATGGGTTCTTTATTTAGTCAAGAAACCTAGTGTTCTAGAACCCCACTGAACCTTTTTTCCCCTAAGAGTCAGATGACTCAATCGTGATTTCTTTGCTTGATTGGTCGTGACCATTTGTATGTTACTCTGCTCTGATTGGTCAGATGACCAGTCTGTTGTGATTGGTCTACTCTGCTCTGATTGGTCAGATGACTCAGTCTGTTGTGATTGGTCTACTCTGCTCTGATTGGTCAGATGGCTCAGTCTGTTGTGATTGGTCTACTCTGCTCTGATTGGTCAGATGACTCAGTCTGTTGTGATTGGTCTACTCTGCTCTGATTGGTCAGATGACTCAGTCTGTTGTGATTGGTCTACTCTGCTCTGATTGGTCAGATAACTCAGTCTGTTGTGATTGGTCTACTCTGCTCTGATTGGTCAGATGACCAGTCTGTTGTGATTGGTCTACTCTGCTCTGATTGGTCAGATGCTCAGTCTGTTGTGATTGGTCTACTCTGCTCTGATTGGTCAGATGGCTCAGTCTGTTGTGATTGGTACTACTCTGCTCTGATTGTCATATGGCCAGTCGTTGTGATTGGTATACTCTGCCTCTGATTGGTCATATGGACCAGTCATGTTGTGATTGGTCTACTCTGCTCTGATTGGTCAGATGACTCAGTCTGTTGTGATTGGTCTACTCTGCTCTGATTGGTCAAATGACTCAGTCTGTTGTGATTGGTCTACTCTGCTCTGATTGGTCAAATGACTCAGTCTGTCGTGATTGGTCTACTCTGCTCTGATTGGTCAAATGACTCAGTCTGTGTGATTGGTCTACTCTGCTCTGATTGGTCAAATGACTCAGTCTGTCGTGATTGGTCTACTCTGCTCTGATTGGTCAGATGACTCAGTCTGTTGTGATTGGTCTACTCTGCTCTGATTGGTCAGATGACTCAGTCTGTTGTGATTGGTCTACTCTGCTCTGATTGGTCAGATGACTCAGTCTGTTGTGATTGGTCTTCTCTGCTCTGATTGGTCAGATGACTCAGTCTGTTGTGATTGGTCTCTCTGCTCTGATTGGTCAGATGGCTCAGTCTGTTGTGATTGGTCTACTCTGCTCTGATTGGTCAGATGGCACAGTCAGTTGTGATTGGTCTACTCTGCTCTGATTGGTCAGATGCTCAGTCTGTTCGTGATTGGTCTACTCTGCTCTGATTGGTCAGATGACTCAGTCTGTCGTGATTGGTCTACTCTGCTCTGATTGGTCAGATGGCTCAGTCTGTTGTGATTGGTCTACTCTACTCTGATTGGTCAGATGGCTCAGTCTGTTGTGATTGGTCTACTCTGCTCTGATTGGTCAGATGCTCAGTCTGTTGTGATTGGTCTACTCTGCTCTGATTGGTCAGATGACTCAGTCTGTCGTGATTGGTCTACTCTGATCTGATTGGTCAGATGGCTCAGTCTGTTGTGATTGGTCTACTCTACTCTGATTGGTCAGATGGCTCAGTCTGTTGTGATTGGTCTACTCTGCTCTGATTGGTCAGATGACTCAGTCTGTTGTGATTGGTCTTCTCTGCTTTAATTAGTAAATAAGCGTGTGTCGGAAACCAAACATCTGTTACCATATCTGAATTTCAGCTCTGGATCTTCCTTGGGACTCGATACACAGTGATACAAACAGTAACAATGGCATCTGTTTTTCCAGATCAATTCCTGCACGAGTTGAAGTGCATCAAAGTGGGTTTGCTTTTACAAAGCAGAAAACAGTGTCTTCTCGACATGAACAACACAAACCAAACTCTTCCTGTCTTAGCTACAACTACAGTTTTTGAGGGTTAAAGTAGATGTTGTTCACAGGCAGCCGATGAAGACCATAGGCTGGCATTATGCAAATTTGTTTTATTGTTACATAGGTAACATGAAGTAAGACTGGAATTACTAATGACTTGTTTCAGCAGTTCAGATTCAATTCTTTCTTTTAGGTGAACAATAACTTTATTTGTTGTGCACTTTGATCTTTGAAACTTTGCTGAACTTTTACATTTGGTTCCTCAAATCCAGCCCCGGAGGGTCACTGTCCTGCAGTTTAGCTCAAACCATGATCGAACTGCAATTTTCTAGTAACTCTGAAGACCTTGACTAGCTTTTTCAGGTGTGTTTGATTAGAGTTGGAACTAAAGTCTGCAGGGCATTGGCCCTCCAGGACCGGATTTGAGGAACCATGTTTTACATTTACAAACAACTATTACACACGGCATGAAAGATAATATCCAAAAAAAACATAATGGGGCACTTTAAGTATCCATTCTGTTTCATATGTTTTGCCTCAGGAGAAAAAAAAATAGTACAAATGAATTGGTAGTCATCATAAGAGTATAGAGTTGTAAAATGAATGTGGCGAGCAGCTCAGATAATTTGATGAGAAACGTTTCATAAGTTCATATTGAGATCTCTGAGATCTGAATATATATTTTGTTATCTTGGAAAATCTGAGCACAGTTCGAGACATTGTTGAGATCTCTTCAAAAAACATGTTGGATTACTGTGATCTTTTTCTGAGTACAAGCAGGAGACTTCAGCAAACGTCTCAAATTGCACTGCTGAAGAAATGAGATCTCAAAGAAAATTGGGAATTTTCTTCTTTTCCATCTAGTTGAATTGTTTCATCTGAGAATTTTGTACATTCCACAGCAAGTTAGAGTCAATTTAAATATGTATAGAATATTTATAGAAAGACACAATATTTATGTAATATTTCAATTGTTTCCCCTTGATATCAATGAGATTATATGGAGAGCAAATGGAGACTTAAAGGGTAACTTAACCCCTGGTCAGAGCCTGACTCCACCCACTGGCAATACTGGCAGTACCACAACATCCAATAGGAAAATTCAACTGCAATAGCCACCGTTCAACCTGAAGAGGGCAGCACTCTTTTTTACACCATATACTGTAAAATTAAAACACTTTATACCCAAATGTCAAACAATTTACTCGAATCAGTCTTACAGATCATTAACTAAAGTAGTTACCCTTTAAAATTCCGGTTTTATTTATTTATTTATTTGTTCATTTCATGACTCCAGTAATCTCACAGGATGTGAGACATTTATTTTATATCTCTATACTCTTTCTTTATGACTCGTGTGTCTTTTCATTTCTCCTATATGGATTTTGACTTCTGATTACACACTTTGGTTTTTTGACAGATCTGAGCACAGTTTGAGACACTGTTGAGCTCTCTTTAGAAACTCTAGAGGAGACAAATTAAGTCTATTTCTTGTCTGTCTCCATTTGCACTGCATTCCCTTCATAGTCTCTTGAAGAAATGAATGAGATATGAAAAGAGATCTCATTTGTGACTTTTCTTTCCTATAACTCTCTTTGTCTGTATTGGATTTCTCATTCTATATACTTCTTGTCTTCTCAGAGGAGGCGTTTTTGAATTATGTCCCCCGGTACCCCTGCACTCCTGTGGACCACCACACACACACACACACACACACACACACACACACACACACACACACACACACACACACACACACACACACACACACACACACACACACACACACACACACACACACACACACACACACACACACACACACACACACACACACCACACACACAGTAAACTGTCCTCTTCTGCTTCTCTTTATATGGTAATGTGTGTCTGCAGACAGAGAGAGACAGACAGGGAGAGAGAGAGAGAGTGAAAGAGAGAACCTCTGTTTTCTAGGAACTTGACCCTTATCAAACATGCGCTACTTTGTTATTGTGGTCTTGCTCAATTACCAGACCCCAAACCAAACACACACACACTGCAGCTCAGAGACGCCCCGGAGGAGACGGGAAGCTTGAAGCTCATTCATTGTTTTATATTCAGCACGAAACCTACTTACTGCAAGTACACAAACACAAACCTTTCTGAAAGTATGCATTGCATTCTCAGCGTCGCTGCTATAGGGGTGCTATAACAGACATTTGCGCAAATTATTCTTTTACAGTCCACTTTGGTATCATTATACTATTATATTTTTCATTAATATTTTACATTAGTTTTTGAATATTTTAAATTCGTTTTTCGTCAAGAATTGGTTGCATTAGTTTTCGAATCACCAGTACACAGAAACGATAAGTGTTTCATTCGGACACGTTTGAGAACCGATGAGCTGGAGATATTGAGCATGCGTGATTGCACCCGTTTCTTTCGGACAACTGATGCTGTGAGGTTACTATGAGCACAGGAGGACCGATGACTTAAATAAAGGGACACATTTTATTTAACAACAAATAAAACATGAACCTGTTAAACATCCACATTTGCAGATAACGTTTTTGCTTTAGTTGCAAAACGTAAATGTTAGAAACCGAAGATGGTGTTGATGATGATGATTATTATTATTATCATTTAACTTAAAGCTGCAGTCTTTAGTTTTTTTTTTCCTCTTTGTCGCCATCTCTGTTAGAAATCTGCAATTGCATTATCAACTTAAAGATGAACTAAGTAACTTTTTTTACCTTAACCGAACAGCTTTGGAGTCATTGTAATGTTTATATTACTGATTTCGTGTTGAATGGTGGTCGTCTCGCCCCCCCCTGTTGGCTGTGAGCGGAAAAAACGCACTTGCAACTTTGAGCCCGCGGCCCGCCGACCGCAGCATCAGAAAGTGTTGCGTGATATCAGGTCTCGCGATGTAACGAATTGCTTTACGGCAAGAAAGATCTGCTAAAATGAGCATCAAACAGAAATAACCCGGCGCCGTGTTCGAGGCGCACATACAATACAGACTGCCGACAGTTCAACAGGGTGCGCACAGCTCTTAAAGGGGCTACACCTTATTTCCACTCCTTACAGCTTTCATCATACTGAACCGGTACCGGTGTACAGGGGGAGGGGATCAGGCCGTGAGTGCAGAGACATCTCTGCGTGCGTGATATTTACGACAGTACAAGTATCCCACAGGGGTCACTGTTTGACAAAAACGTAAATCCTGCATAGTGCTGCTTTAAGTGGGTTGTGCCTCGGCACGGCACAGCACGGATGAATCCAATGTTTGAGGAGAGTGTGCGGCTGTCAGTCGTCATTCAGAATGACAGATTCTACTTTTTGGAAGTATGACCAACATAAGAATTTTCACCAGAAAATGTAATTTGAACAAGTAACATCCACTTTTGTTCTGACCAACTAAGGGGAAAAAAATTAATTTTTCTGTAGCCACTCCAAAGTCTGAAGTCTTTGCATTTTACAATGGGTGAATCTCCAGTTGTCACTGGTGATTGTCGTTTGAACCTTTCTGGATCCGCCATAAAATTGATGTATCTTTATGTGTGCAGATGTGACGTAATGACTCAATATAGTCTACTAGCCGAGACTCTTCTTTATGTGTGCAGATGTGACGTAATGACTCAATATAGTCTACTAGCCGAGACTCTTCTTTATTTGTGCAGATGTGACGTAATGACTCAATATAGTCTACTAGCCGAGACTCTTCTTCATGTGTGCAGATGTGACGTAATGACTCAATATAGTCTACTAGCCGAGACTCTTCTTTATTTGTGCAGATGTGACGTAATGACTCAATATAGTCTACTAGCCGAGACTCTTCTTCATGTGTACAGATGTGACGTAATGACTCAATATAGTCTACTAGCCGAGACTCTTCTTCATGTGTGCAGATGTGACGTAATGACTCAATATAGCCACTAGCCGAGACTCTTCTTTATGTGTACAGATGTGACGTAATGACTCAATATAGTCTACTAGCCGAGACACTTCTTCATGTGTACAGATGTGACGTAATGACTCAATATAGTCTACTAGCCGAGACTCTTCTTTATGTGTACAGATGTGACGTAATGACTCAATATAGTCTACTAGCCGAGACTCTTCTTTATGTGTACAGATGTGACGTAATGACTCAATATAGTCTACTAGCCGAGACTCTTCTTTATGTGTACAGATGTGACGTAATGACTCAATATAGTCTACTAGCCAAAACTCTTCTTCATGTGTACAGATGTGACGTAATGACTCAATATAGCCTACTAGCCGAGACTCTTCTTTATGTGTACAGATGTGACGTAATGACTCAATATATTCTACTAGCCGAGACTCTTCTTTATGTGTACAGATGTGACGTAATGACTCAATATAGTCTACTAGCCGAGACTCTTCTTTATGTGTACAGATGTGACGTAATGACTCAATATAGTCTACTAGCCGAGACTCTTCTTTATGTGTACAGATGTGACGTAATGACTCAATATAGTCTACTAGCCAAAACTCTTCTTCATGTGTACAGATGTGACGTAATGACTCAATATAGCCTAATAGCCGAGACTCTTCTTTATGTGTACAGATGTGACGTAATGACTCAATATAGTCTACTAGCCGAGACTCTTCTTTATGTGGACAGGTGTGACGTAATGACTCAATATAGTCTACTAGCCGAGACTCTTCTTTATGTGTACAGATGTGACGTAATGACGCAAAGACATGCTCGAATCTCCAGCGGAAATCCACCAGTACCACTGGAGTTAAAAACATGTTTACAAGCATACCGTTTTGAGTCGAGCTAAGGCAACCAGATAGTTTTGAACACTGGCTGGTTATGTACCAGCTCAAAAAATTATTTTGGATCATTTTTAACCCAAAAAAAGTTACGGACTGCAGCTTTAAGTTATAATTACAAATGACTTTATTTGAATGTGTTTGAATGCATTTTTATCCACTGGGGTGAAAGAATTGACTTCATTACATGAGTACGTAAAGCACTTGTGAACCTGTTTTTTTGAACCAGTTAAAGGGTACCTATTATGGCATTTAAAATGTTCCTAATATTGTTCTGGGAGTCCCCAACAACAGTTTTACAAGCATGCAATGACAAAAAACACTTTTGTTGTCTTATAATATGCATTTATTTTTACCTGATTTGCTCACCGACTCCCATATGAATCGTTTAGCGAGTCATTTTTCCAAACCCCGCCTTTGCGTGACGCTAATCTGTGGTGATATGTTAGACACCCAGCCGACGGGGTGTCATTGGTTGTTGCGCTAGATCTTACCCAGATACAACAGTGCTATTTTCTGATTGGCTAACAACACCAGATGAACAACACCAGAGGAGACCAGGGTTGCCAGGTCTGCACAACAAAACCAGCCCAATTGCTCATCAAAACTAACCCAATCACGGCCAAAAATATTCAAATAGCGTTCCCAGGTGTTTCCTCAATAACAATCATGTTCCAGTGGATAAAACAATCGCGTCAACCAGCGTGCACTACACAAACAACCCGCGGAAACAGTGCAGGCATACGGACCTGGCAACACTGGAGGAGACGCGCTTGAATCCTGCCGGTTCCACAGTGAGTGAGTTTTGGGCACTGCGGCATATTAAATATATTACAAATAGTTTTTCAGCGTGAGAAATACAATGTGTGGCCGGAGAGCGTGACAAAAGACCGAAATGAGTGACTGTCACACTCAATGCGTGATGCGTGACACTCGAGAGCCCTGTGACAACTCCATTAACAACGACAAACACTTCACATATTTCAATACAATTGACATTGAAGACCTAAGTTAGCTGCTAGAAGCTGCGCTGTGCCTGTGCGTACACAACACACAAAATAATTATAGAACATGATACAAACATAAAAGCAACAGCCAACTTACAGATTGTGATTCGGAGAAGGAAGCTGATCCAAATAAACTCGGTACTGAACCTCCCTCCTTCAGTATCAGCCATACTACATGCAAATTCATACTTTATAGCATTTAGGTTTGTGAAGCAATCATCTTCAAAATGACGCGAACACAGAACAAGTTCGGGCTATAATACTTCTGTGGTATAGTTATGAACTGTAGCCACTGTCTTCAAATGCTCCTCACTGGGCAGATGAAAAAAGTTTGCTTTTGCGTCGCACTTCAAAACACAGCAGCGTCTCGTCGACATGATGTTTTCCCTGGTGTCTCCTAATGCAATGAGTGGGCGTATCTTATTTAAATAACTTGTACAAGTGACGTACGAAAGTTAAAGAAAATGCATCGTTCGTCTATCGATTCATATCAACGACTCAGAGTCGACTCTTACTTTTGAGAGATAATAACTTTTTATATGGTGAACTTTCATATTTAAAACTTTGCAGGATGTTTTCGTTCACTTAGATCTATGTTACACACTACATGAAAGGTAATTTTCAAAATTCCATGATAGGTACCCTTTAATTGAAACGAACTGTCCGGAAATTAACTTGTCCGGACTTCCCATCACTAACGGTAATAATGTGATTGCTTGCAGATTGCAAGTAAAAGACCGATCAGCCTGCGCCCTCTAGAGTTTCAGGACGAAATGAGATATTTAGGCTTTTGGCAGAAGCTTTTATCCAAAATTTCCAATCATACATTCCCTCGAAATCGAACCCATAACCTTAGTGTCGCTAGAAAAAACCTCCCCTCGATGACGAACTTGAAAGTAAAATTTACTTATTATTATTATTATTATTAAACAAGGTTTTTTTTTTTTTTTTAGACCTAGGGTTTGAGTTAGTCTATAGTCATAATTAGCTTTATATAAAAACTGTGCTGCATTGTCTCTTAGATTGTGTGTGTGCGTGTGAGTGTGTGTGTGTGTGTGTGTGTGTGTGTGTGTGTGTGTGTGTGTGTGTGGTGTGTGTGTGTGTGTGTGTGTTGTGTGTGTGTGTGTGTGTGTGTGTGTGTGTGGTGTGTGTGTGTGTGTGTGTGTGTGTGTGTGTGTGTGTGTGTGTGTGTGTGTGTGTGTGTGTGTGTGTGTGTGTGTGTGTGTGACTAATTAAATTGTTGTTAGCATAGCAAATGGTGCAATAAATTTAAATTGCTGGAACAATGCAATTTGTCTGAAATCCGGATCTCTCCGTCCTGCCTTAAATATGACTGCGAGAGACATTAGGACTCATTTAGTGTAATTAAAGCCCAGATTGAAGCGTCCGTGGCTCTGTCTGTGGCGTGTGTGGATCTGTCTGTCAGTCTGAGCGAGCGAGCGAGCGAGGGATCGGTAGGTGGGTTTGCAGTGGCTGGGTGGCAGGGTGAGCGTGCGGGGCCTCCCTGGCTGGCGCCTGAAATTTTACCTTCCTATTCATCAGGCTGGTGTATTAATAATAACAGCACATCTGGAGTCACTTACTGTCTACAGTTAACCCTTTACAGAGATGCTGTCCTCCTCTTCTCCTTTCTCCTACCTCCTCTCATTCTCTCTCCTCTAGAAGTGCATTTCTCTATCAGTACGATGGTTTTAAAATGCTCTGCTTTTCTCATGCAAGCACCAACAAGACAATACAGTACAGAACTGCAGTAAATATATTTTAATTTAAAAAATATATAATCAGTAAGTCATGACAACTTGTTTTTTTTATTACTTTAACTCATCAACAATTTTACATGACAAGTTATATGAGAATCAACTAGATTTTTTAAGTCAGTTTGATATAATTTAAGTTGAAATGACTTGTACGACCAATTTGATTATACGTAATGTAAGGCATCGACTGAACTTTTTTACAGTGTGATTTTTGCAGATGCTATTATACTAAAATCACATACAATAGCATGCAAATTATGTTGACATACTATATTACCTGGGTAATTGGGAACTTGAATAACTTGGTCTGAAAAACAACATACAACAACTTCTATGAGACATTTTTTTCACAGTAACAGTATGTCATTACACAGGTCATTTTTTTCTAGTTTATATTTTAATAAGCATTTGTCAATTAGCCTATAGTTTTTGGAAAACCCATTACTTTAACACTTGGTAATTAATCTCAATTGACTTGGCATCTGATTTGATTATTTATATATACTGTATCTATATATATATATATATATATATATATATATATATATTATTATTTTTTTAAATCTAGATTAATCTCACTGTAATCTTGGAATTAATCTAGATCTAGATTAAAATGGCTCATTTGAATTCTGCCGAAGGCATTCAGAATATGTGTGCTACCCAAATAATGACTAAAAGTAAATCTTTGAGAATAGTTTGCCTAGTGTAGAGCTGGTAAGTCCCGCCCCTTCCACTAACCCCACTGGACCTCTAGGTTGAAAAATCGTCAATGCAAGTGAATGAGAGAAAATAATTATTTTCTAATCCCGTTTAAATTTTGAAATGAATGTGAACATATGTTGTCTGTGAATTTTTTATATAATTTTTCGTGTAAAGAATGCTATAATTTAGCGGGTAGGATTTTCATACGGTTAGACATTGTGTGAGAGCACTTTGTGGACTCCCTTTCGCCTTCAGAACTGCCTTAATTCTACGTGGCATCGATTCAACAAGGTGCTGAAAGCATTCTTTAGAAATGTTGGCCCATATTGATAGGATAGCATCTTGCAGTTGATGGAGATTTGTGGGATGCACATCCAGGGCACGAAGCTCCCGTTCCACCACATCCCAAAGATGCTCTATTGGGTTGAGATCTGGTGACTGTGGGGGCCATTTTAGTACAGTGAACTCATTGTCATGTTCAAGAAACCAATTTGAAATTATTCGAGCTTTGTGACATGGAGCATTATCCTGCTGGAAGTAGCCATCAGAGGATGGGTACATGGTGGCCATAAAGGGATGGACATGGTCAGAAACAATGCTCAGGTAGGCCGTGGCATTTAAACGATGCCCAATTGGCACTAAGGGGCCTAAAGTGTGCCAAGAAAACATCCCCCACACCATTACACCACCACCACCAGCCTGCACAGTGGTAACAAGGCATGATGGATCCATGTTCTCATTCTGTTTACGCCAAATTCTGACTCTACCATCTGAATGTCTCAACAGAAATCGAGACTCATCAGACCAGCTAACATTTTTCCAGTCTTCAACTGTCCAATTTTGTTGAGCTCTTGCAAATTGTAGCCTCTTTTTCTTATTTGTAGTGGAGATGAGTGGTACCCGGTGGGGTCTTCTGCTGTTGTAGCCCATCCGCCTCAAGGTTGTGCGTGTTGTGGCTTCTCAAATGCTTTGCTGCATACCTCGGTTGTAACGAGTGGTTATTTCAGTCAAAGTTGCTCTTCTATCAGCTTGAATCAGTCGGCCCATTCTCCTCTGACCTCTAGCATCAACAAGGCATTTTCTCCCACAGAACTGCCGCATACTGGATGTTTTTCCCTTTTTACACCATTCTTTGTAAACCCTAGACATGGTTGTGTGTGAAAATCCCAGTAACTGAGCAGATTGTGAAATACTCAGACCGGCCCGTCTGACACCAACAACCATGCCACACTCAAAATTGTTTAAATCACCTTTCTTTCCCATTCTGACATTCAGTTTGGAGTTCAGGAGATTGTCTTGACCAGGACCACACCCCTAAATGCATTGAAGCAATTAACATGTGATTGTTTGATTAGATAATTGCATTAATGAGAAATTGAACAGGTGTTCCTAATAATTCTTTAGGTGAGAATTATTTGGTGAGTATATATATATTTGTATAAAATATCAAAATTAACCAGAATATATATATTTTTTCAGATAAAAATGATTGCAGGTTTAGCCTAAATTAAACTATCTGTCAATAGAAACTAGCTAGTTTGTAACCAAACATTTATTTTGCTGTCATTGATTGGTTGAGAACATTTTGGATGTTGAGAACCAGAAATTTGATGTTTTTAACTATATTTCATGTTAACTGCACGTATATATAATGTGTTTTTCTGGAATTTATGTTTATTAATGAAGAAAGTCACAGGGCATGAAGTGTACTTTCTTTATGGAAAGTGCTGACCATCTTTACCATCCAACCGAGTCTTCTGAGCCTCTGCGCCGTGGAAAGGGGGAACCCAGAGTCAGTGGGGGGGCTGTTCACGGGCCAAATGTTGGCTCAGCATCGGCCCGACACACACACGGGCCAGTCCGTCTGGCCGTGTACCTGCTTGCATGTGCAGGTGACAGAGATCTGGGTCGTACCAAAGTGACAGGCGCTCAAAACAGCGTGGCAACCGCAACCACATTACCGCATCGACTCGCACAGCCCTGGTGTTGTTATCGAGCAGAAAACACACTCACACACATGTACAGACAGTGGTCATCACTCATCCGCGCTGCAGTCAACACTAATGATGTCATCAACAGGCGCCCGGCCAGACTCACACAAACTAGAGAGTAGAAGTACCTGTATGAAGAGCCTTATTTAGCTTTAGAGAGAGAGAGAGAGAGAGAGAGAGAGAGAGAGAGAGAGAGAGAGAGAGAGAGAGAGAGAGAGAGAGAGAGAGAGAGAGAGAGAGAGAGAGAGAGAGAGAGAGACAGAGAGAGAGAGAGAGGCTTCTTTTTCCGAAGCTATGCCTCCCACTGAGAAACACATATGTAAATAAATACATTTATTATTATATATAAATATATATATTACACGTCTGCATAATATATTTAGATATATATGCACACATTAGAAAAGAAAGAACACGTCAGGCTTGTGTAAACACATTCAACAAACAAGGCGGTGTGGTGCTAATCATTTTCTTAGAAAAACAAGCGCGGAGAAATTACGGCGTGTGTTTGTCTAAGCGAGCGCTACTGGGGAATTTCTCTGCGAAAATAAATAACGCTAATTGAATAAACGAAGGCTGACATAGTGGATTCTGGACTGAGTTTACAAATATAAGGCCGTAGATTAAACTCTGCGTTTAATCCGGAGTGGCTTATTATAAACTCTGAGGGTGACAGACAGGTTAGGGAGGTTCCTTATTAGGCAGTATCACTGAAATTATTGAATTTAATGACACTTGACTAACATACAGAATAGACAGAAGAGTTGCATGGAGTTGATGTATGCATGTTGATAAAGAACAGACTAGTCAGTTATGCTAAGAGTGACTTTTCTTTTAAACTCATCCCTGTTAAAGCACTGCTGCTATAGTCAAAGCACTGCTTTTGTAGCAAATCCACTGTCTTCAGCAAAATATTTCTAGACCAGTGTTGGATTCCACATGGTTTTAGATTAATTTCTATAGACATTTTCCTGTTGCATATCACAAGTTGTTTAAGCATAATTTTTAATCCATGTGTCAAGCTAAATTACTCTAATTTGCATCTCAATGTCCATTAATGTGCACTGTTTATTTAAAATATATGTAGTTTTGCACCTGTGTTATTTTAGTATTATTGATATTCTATTCAATTTTTCTTAATATTTTGAATTATTTTTTATTTTGGTAACACTTTATTTGAAGGGGTGTGCATAAGACTGACATGACACTGTCATAAACATGACATAACACCTGTCATGAACATGAAGGAGTCTTTATGAATGTTTATGACTGTTGTCATTAAGTGTCATTCGGTAAATTATGACACTTTTAATGCAAAGTTGACATTGTTTAAAATGTCTTTGTTATGACAACTTGACATTAACAAAGACAAAAAATGTCTTTGTTATGACAACTTGACATTACCCAAGACAAAAATGTCTTGATTATGACAACTTGACATTAACAAAGACGGAAATGTCTTTGTTATGACAACTTAATATTAACCAAGAAATCATAACCTGTCAACCTGTCACAAATATGTCATAACAGGTCTAATTATCAAACTTCAAGCATTTTGCAGTGTAATAACCCTTAATGACATCTTTATAACTAGTACAATGTGTTCCACTTTACTTGAGGACAAGTAAAATATTCATGACACAGTTATAATGGTGTCATGACGGCCAAAGTTGTCACAGGTTGACAGGTTATGATTTCTTGGTTAATGTCAAGTTGTCATAACAAAGACATTTCCGTCTTTGTTAATTTCAAGTTGTCATAATCAAGACATTTTTGTCTTGGGTAATGTCAAGTTGTCATAACAAAGACATTTTAAACAATGTCAACTTTGCATTGAAAGTGTCATAATTTACCGAATGACACTTAATGACAACAGTCATAAACATTCATAAAGACTCCTTCATGTTTATGACAGGTGTTATGTCATGTTTATGACAGTGTCATGTCAGTCTTATGCACACCCCTTCAAATAAAGTGTTACCTTTATTTTAATTTTAGTTATAAAGTTTTAGTCGTTTTTTGTCATTTAAAATGTCTAGCACTCTCTCTAGTGTCCTTATTCTGTTCATTAAGGCTGGTGTCCCACGATCAAGTTTCAGTTGATTTTTAGTCTTTATTTACACTCAATTATTTGAGAATTAAAGCAAGTTGCGTGGTCTGTCCTGCTCAGCTGCTGATTTTTTTTATAGTTATTGTGCAATTTATAGTGCTCTAGTAATGACTAATTAAAATAAAAAAGAGAAGGAACAGAACAGTCTGTTTTTATTGAAAGTTTTTTACTCACAGAAACTGTGAATAATGAGCATGTGCTTTCTACGGCAAACATGAAAGGACAAATATATAACACTCCATGAAATACATCTCAGTTCAGGAAGTTTATTTTGTGCAGTATTTGGCCTACTATTCTTATTTTATAGAGCTTCACATTGATTTGAGGCAAAATGTGGTTGCATGTGTGACAGTTGATGGTTGGGATTCCTATTTCTCAACATGATCATGGCGCTTGCAAATACAAGGGCACGGGGTTCGATTCACAGGGAAAGCTTTAGAAAATCTATAGTTTTAATGCAATGCAAGTTGCTTTAGAAAAAAATCATCTACAAAAATCCATAAATGTGAATGTAAGGCTATGTCTACATTAATCGGATACATTTGAAAATGCAATTTGAGCTTTTTGAAGACAGTCTTCCAAGTGGATACATTTGAAAATACTGTTTTCTCCGTTGTAGTGTGGACTGTGAAAACAAAGAAAATGATAGCGGTTATGTGACGCATGATAGATATCGACACTCGGTTACTAACGTAACCTCGGTTCTCTCTAGAAGAGGGAACGAGTGTTGCGTAAGCTAGCTTACGCTACGGGAAAACTCCTTTTCTCGAGAATACTGAAGCCAAAAAATTATCCTTTAATTTTCTCATATTTAAAACGCATGCTTGCACAGAGCAGACCTAGAATAGGCAGCTCGTGCGCCTATTGGCTGCTCTGCGGCAAGATGCTGCAACCTATCGGTGGACTGGGAGTGACGTCAGCACCAATAGCAGCGCGGGTGCCCGAGTGCGTCACGTCCCGCCAGAATAGGCGTGGCTTACCTCTATATAAGCCCGGTCCAGATAGGGTGTTCTTTGGTTTTTCACACTGAAGCGAAATAAGAACGCAGCATTAACACGGCCGGGTTACGCAACACTCGTTCCCTCTTCTAGAGAGAACCGAGGTTACGTTAGTAACCGAGTGTCGTTCTCTTACGAGAGTACTCTCGTGTTGCGTAAGCTAGCTTACGCTACGGGAACCCAGTTTAAAGCGCCGTGTATGCTGAGACCATTCACATTAAGTCCAAGGGCCAGTGCCCGGGGAACACATAATAGTGAAGATATGTGGGCCGACACAAAGTGAGCCCTAACACATATTGACCATATGGCGACGCCTCATATGTATAAGGGAGTGCATAACACAGTATAACAGTCAGCGTGTATGACAATCTCATACAGATAACACTTTGGCCTGCAAAGCAGGGACCTCCAGGTTATAAAACCTTATAAATGTAGACAGAGAGGCCCAGCCTGCCGCTCTACAAATATCATGGAGTGAAACACCACTAGTCCAAGCCCATGATGAGGCCATACTTCTAGTGGAATGGGCTCGAACACCTAAAGGGCATTGAAGGCCTTTAGACTTGTAAGCCAAGGCGATAGCATCAACTATCCATCTGGAAATGCTCTGTTTCGAGGTAGCTAGCCCCTTCGTGCGGCCACCAAATGAAACGAACAGCTGTTCTGACTGCCTGAAGGCAGCGGTTTGTTGAACGTAAACTCTTAAAGCCCTGACCGGGCAAAGGAAGTTTACATCGCTGTCACTGTCGGTTCCCGGAAGGGCAGACAGGGAAATGACTTGGGCTCTGAACGGAGTAGAGAGCACTTTGGGGACATAACCGTGTCTTGGTTTGAGCGTAACTTTAGAATCATTAGGCCCAAATTCCAAACATGACGCTCTCACAGAGAGCTCGTCGCGGGACTCGTGTTTTCAGCCAGCGCTGGAGGGGGTGCATGCGCAGCAGACCCAACCGAAGCACTGCAGAGGCCGCATACGAACCGACAGGGGGCGCGGCGGATTCATCCTTCTAGCTCCCCTAAGGAAGCGGATGACCAGCTCATGTCTTCCCGGTGACTGACCGTGCGTCGATTCTGCGGACGCCGCCACGGCCACCACATAAACTTTGAGCGTGGATGGGGACCTCCCCTTATCCATCAGCTCTGGTAGGAAAGTGAGCAAATGCGCAACCTCACACGACCGTGCGTCCAGATCTCTGTCGGTGCACCACTTGGAGAACACTGACCATTTAGACGCGTAGAGCCGTCCCGTGGAAGGAGCTCTAGACTGCGTGATCGTGCTCATCACTCTTTCTGGCAGGGTAACGAGTACCCGTTGATCAATCATGCGTGCAGAGACCAGCGCTCTGGATGGGGATGCCAGATCGAGCCGCGAGCCTGAGAGAGGAGATCTGCCCTCACCGGAATAGGCCACGTAGCTGCATGTGACAGCCGTGTTAGTTCCGGAAACCAATTCTGATTCTCTCAGTGCGGAGCTATGAGGAGCACCGAGTGGCGCGTTTCCCTGACTCTCTTGATTACCTGTGGTAACAGAGAGACCGGAGGGAAAGCATACAGAGGGAGGCTGGGCCAGACCTGGGCCAGGGTGTCCTCGTTCTTCAAAAAGAACATCGGGCAATGAGCATTGTCTTTTGACACAAATAGGCCGACTTCCGCTCTGCCGAATAGGCGCCACAGTTTCTGGGCTGTTTGGGGGTGCAGGGACCATTCCCCCAGGGGAACGTTGTCCCTGGACAGTTTGTCTGGACCGTCATTCGAATGGCCAGGCACATGCGCCGCCCTCAGCGAGCACAGGTGCATCTGGGACCAACAAGGATGCGTTCCGTCAGATTGTAGGGGTTCCTGGATCTGACACCACCCTGACGGTTTACATAGGAAACCACAGACATGTTGTCCGAGCGAACGAGAACGTGTTGGTCCTGTATGAACGGGAGGAAGCGCTTCAGCGCGTTTTCGACCGCTATCATCTCAAGACAGTTTATGTGAAAACACTTCTCTCGGTCTGACCACTGGCCAAAGGCCGGTCTGCCTTCGAACAGCGCGCCCCAACTCGAGTTGGACACATCTGTCGAAACTACTTTCCAATAAGAGATGGTTCCCATCGTCACTCCCTGCTGGTACCAGTCGGCTACTAACCAGGGCTGCAGAGCCGCTATGCAGGTCTGAGTCACTCTGATTTTCTGGCCGCCAGAAACCCAGGCTCGGCGAGACGCGCAAGCATTCAACCAGTGATGGAGCGGGGCGCATGCGCAATAGGCCCAGCTGGAGCACCGCTGCAGCTGATGCCATACAGCCCAGCATCCGTTGAAACGTTTTCAAAGGGAGAAAGCTGCCCTTCTGGAAAAACGCGGCTAGGTGGCGAACACAGCCAATATCAGCCAGTCGTCCAGATAGTTCATTATTCGCAGCCCCTGAGTTCTCAGGGGGGCGAGCGCTGCGTCCATGCACTTCGTAAATGTATGGGGTGCTAGAGACAGGCCGAGCGACAGGACGGTGTATTGATATACCTGACCGTCGAAGGCGAATCTCAAAAATTGCCTGTGACGGGGTGATATCTGAAACAGAAAATAGGCATCCTCCAGATCTAGAGAAATAAACCAGTCCCTCGGGCAAACGTGCGCGAGGATTTTCCTGGTTGTAAGCATTTGAACGGTCTTTTGCAAGCACCTTGTTCAAATGTCTCAGATCTAGGATGGGCCTGAAAGCTCCGTTCTTCTTGGGTACAAGAAAATATCGGCTGTAAAAGCCTGACTCGCTAAGAGAAGGCGGTACTTTTTCTATAGCCCCTTTGCACAGCAGTATTGCTATTTCTGCGTGAAGTAGGTGTGCTACTTCCGCATTCACTATCGTCGCGGACCGGGCTCGAAAGCGCGGGGGAGGGCGAATGAATTGAAGTGTATAGCCCTGCTTTATTGTGCTGAGAACCCATTCTGAAATCCCTGGGATAATTTCCCACGCAGCTATGTGAGCCGCTAGGGGGCGAATGGCCTCTGGGTTCAGATCGCCACCGTTTGCGGGCTTGTGAAACTAAACCGGAGCCGAAAGCGCTCTCGGTTCTGGGCAATGGCTGCTCACTGAAAGCCGAGACCGGCTGATTTATGTGAGGAGTCCCAATCATAAGGGATGGGGAGCATTTTATTCTCACTTTTTGACGCGCGAGCAGCGCTTTGGGCGGAAAAGCTTTCTGTAAGCGTGAGCGCGTGTGCGCAGGCACGAGACTTGCAAGTGTATGTGACGCCCCGATCATAACGGATAGGGAGCGTCATATCAATGCCCTGTGTTTCGTTTTAACGCGCGGGCGGCGCCCGGGGGGAGGTGTGTGTTAGTAAGCGTGAACGCTCTCCGGCGGGCACGAGACTTACATTCATAACCTGTTTTATTGAACGTGTAACAGAGCGGGCAGATAGTGGGCACGGACCTGTGGACACATTTCTTATATTCAACACTCGAGCGGCTTTTCTGCGCTTTATGAGAGTGTGCTCTGTGAATGACACGAGATTTGATGTGCTTGTGTGTAGGGGTGAACTGGGGCGTGGGAACTTGCACTACACTTAAACACCAACGGCGTGAGCCGGATAACCAGACAGTATACTCCTTTGAGATTTCTCTGGGTCGCCGTGAAAACGGCGTATGTGTGCAGGCGAGAGGGTAAATGAACCGGCTCGTTGGCTGCTAAATGGACCACTGCAGTAGCCTTTTTGAAGGGGACTGACAGGGAAATAAACTTTGACTGTGGTCCAGCCGTGAGTCTTTAGTGATAGAGCGGGCAGAAAAATAGGCGTGGACGCGAACTCGCGGACACATTTCCTACGTTCAACACTCGAGCGGTTGCCCGCTTTAAGGGAGTGGGCTCTGTGAATAACACGAGCGTGCTTGCGTGTAGGGGTGAACACTGAGATGTGGGCACCTTTCTACACTAAAACACCATCGGCGTGAGCCGGATCTGCATAAATGTTATCTGCTGCGGGAGCCGGGATCGAACACGGGTCTCCGGCGCGAAAGCTTAGGGTTTAGCCACTGAGCCACAGGGAAAACAACGTAAGCTTTAGTTGCCGGGAGCAGATAAGAGAGAGAGAGAGCGTCATCACAGTTTTCGTGTGTGTGTCGGCACTGTTTACAGGCGTGCGTGTATAACAGGCACACTACTGCAGTATAGACATTACCGGCCGCTCGTACTAGGAGGAGCTGGAAAATGTTTGAGAAGAAGAGGGAGTTTGTCAGGCCTCGGCGGGACAAAAAACCACACTTTCTTTCGACGGTGACGTCTCGGTTCGCGCGCTCGCTTCCTGTACGTAAGAAAGCTGGTCGCGAGCTCAGAGAGGAGAGCTGCATAAATTTTTTCTGCTGCGAGAGCCGGGATCGAACACGGGTCTCTGGCGCGAAAGCTTAGAGTTTAGCCACTGAGCCACGGGGAAACAACATAAGCTTGAGTAGCGCGAGCAGCCACGGTAGCTCCCTTGTAACGTAAAGGAAGCAAGCCGCGGTTAGAACAGCAGTCCATTGATGCGTGTCCCTCAACCTCAGACGCGACGGCAGTGAGGCTTGTGAGCGGCAGCTGCGCGTCAGTGAAGAGAGGCGCGGAAGGTGAAAAAGCGAGGCTCGAGGGAGGCTTTCCGGGGAGCGCATCGCTGTGGCTACAGGCTCCGGCAGCCCTTGGGAACGGCGCTTATCACTGCGCGGTCCCACAAGGGGCAGAGTGACTGCTTCTGCGGGGGCGCGCTAGCTTCCTTGTAACGTAAAGGAAGCTACGCGCGGTTAGAACAGCAGTTTATTGATGCGTGTCCCTCATCCTCAAACGCGACGGCAGTGAGGCTCGTGAGCGGCAGCTGCGCGTCGGTGAAGGGAGGCGGGGAAGGTGAAAAAGCGAGGCTCGAGGGAGGCTTTCCGGCGAGCGCATCGCTGTGGCTACAGGCTCCGGCAGCCCTTGGGAACGGCGCTTATCACTGCGCGGTCCCACAAGGGGCAGAGTGACTGCTTCTGCGGGGGCGCGCTAGCTTCCTTGTAACGTAAAGGAAGCTACGCGCGGTTAGAACAGCAGTTTATTGATGCGTGTCCCTCATCCTCAAACGCGACGGCAGTGAGGCTCGTGAGCGGCAGCTGCGCGTCGGTGAAGGGAGGCGGGGAAGGTGAAAAAGCGAGGCTCGAGGGAGGCTTTCCGGCGAGCGCGTCGCTGTGGCTACAGGCTCCGGCAGCCCTTGGGAACGGCGCTTATCACTGCGCGATCCCACAAGGGGCAGAGTGACTGCTTCTGCGGGGGCGCGATAGCTTCCTTGTAACGTAAAGGAAGCTACGCGCGGTTCCGTCCCAGGCGGGAAGCGCACAAGATGTGGCGGTCCCCGACGCTGAGAGGGGCTCGACACGAGCCGCATTTGGAAACTCGAGGCATTTGAAACAACGCCTCTTGCTCTTTTAGAATACTAGAGAAGGAATATGAAAAGGATATGGGCGCCGGATAGCGCAGCAGGTACGGCGATGAAGCGGCGAAGGCGGCTTCCAACTGCAGTGCAGAGGGCTCGTCCCGCTGAGGTGCTTGTTTCGACGGCGCGGCTTCTCTGGAGAGTCAGCGATGTGAATACTTCGCTGAAGTGGAGAAAAATCAAAGAACACCCTATCTGGACCGGGCTTATATAGAGGTAAGCCACGCCTATTCTGGCGGGACGTGACGCACTCGGGCACCCGCGCTGCTATTGGTGCTGACGTCACTCCCAGTCCACCGATAGGTTGCAGCATCTTGCCGCAGAGCAGCCAATAGGCGCACGAGCTGCCTATTCTAGGTCTGCTCTGTGCAAGCATGCGTTTTAAATATGAGAAAATTAAAGGATAATTTTTTGGCTTCAGTATTCTCGAGAAAAGGAGTTTTCCCGTAGCGTAAGCTAGCTTACGCAACACGAGAGTACTCTCGTAAGAGAACCATATGGTTATCCCGGCATGTGCCTGCTATTCACTTGCACAGTGTTGCTTAAGATGAATACAAAGTTCAGTCATGAAACACTAGATGGCACAGGCTGATAGATAGTCCTTAACTCAGTCTGCTTGCAATCACATCATTCTCTTTAGGGCACAGCTGATTGGTTCCTGCTGTATCGGTATATGAGCTAGCTATTCAATCTTCAAATACTTTCAGAAACCCTCCACCTTCCCCAGTTCCACCTGTATACAGGTGCTGGTCATATAATTAGAATATGTTGATTTATTTCAGTAATTCCATTAAAAAAGTGAAATTTGGACATTATATTCATTCATTACACACAGACTGATATATTTCAAGTGTTCATTCCTTTTAATTTTGATGATTATAACGGACAACTAATGAAAACCCCCAAATCAGTATCTCAGAAGATTAGAAAATTGTGAAAAGGTTCAATATTGAAGATACCTGGTGCCACACTAGAATAAGCTAATTATCTCAAAACACCTGCAAAGCACTTTGAATGGTATCTCAGTATAGTTCTGTAGGCTACACAATCATGGGGGAGACTGCTGACTTGACAGCTGTCCAAAAGACGACTATTGGCATCTTGCACAAGGTGGGCAAGACACAAAAGTTAATTTGCTAAAGAGTCTGGCTGTTCACAGAGCTCTGTGTCCAAGCACATTAATAGAGAGGAAAAGGAAAGGAAAAGATGTGGTAGAAAAAAGTGGACAAATAATAGGGAAAACCGCACCCTGGAGAGGATTGTAAAACAAAACCCATTCAAAAATGTGGGGGAGATTCACAAAGAGTGGACTGCAGCTGGAGTCAATGCTTCAAGAACCTCCACGCACAGATGTATGCAAGACATTGGTTTCAGCTGTCGCATTCCTTGTGTCAAGCCATTCTTGAACAAGACACAGCGTCAGAAGCGTCTCGCCTGGGCTAAAGACAAAAAGGACTGGACTGCTGCTGAGTGGTCCAAAGTTATGTTCTCAGATGAAAGTAAATTTTGCATTTCCTTTGGGAATCAAGATCCCAGAGCCTGGAGGAAGAGAGGAGAAGCACAGAATCCCTGTTGCTTGAAGTCCAGTGTAAAGTTTCCACAGTCAGTGATGGTTTGGGGTGCCATGTCATCTGATGGTGTTGGTCCCATAGACATAATAAATACATAGATGCCCTATTGGCCGCTTTGGAACGTTGCTGCAATACGTCAACGTGTCCGCCATTTTGCTGAGGGCAAGACTGCACTGTAAACAAATGCAAGTAAATGGATGAGCTGCGGTTTTCCTGGATAAAAACAATAATAACTTTTACATTTATCAGCCGATTTCAGTGGTTTGTACGTGGTGTACGTTACCATTACTAATTATATAATGACCAAATACAACCAGAAAAAAATGTTCAGTCTTTTTTGTGAAAGGTAATTCCCTGAGACCTGTTTTCAATTGTGTGGCGACTTGTACAGCCCCACGCAGCACACGAAGCAGGCTTTTTTCTCAATTCCCGTAATGAGAGGTATGGGAAAGTTGCCCTCCTTGATATGGCGGCGCCGTTGACGTATGCTCCAGCAGCCAATAGGGTGTCTATGTATTTATTATGTCTATGGTTGGTCCACTGTGTTTTCTGAGGTCCAAGGTCAACGCAGCCGTCTACCAGGAAGTTTTAGAGCACTTCATGCTTCCTTCTGCTGACCAACTTTATGGAGATGCAGATTTCATTTTCCAACAGGACTTGGCACCTGCACACAGTGCCAAAGCTACCAGTACCTGGTTTAAGGACCATGGTATCCCTGTTCTTAATTGGCCAGGAAACTCGCCTGACCTAAACCCTATAGAAAATCTATGAGGTATTGTGAAGAGGAAGATGTGATACGCCAGACCCAACAATGCAGAAGAGCTGAAGGCCACTATCAGAGCAACCTGGGCTCTCATAACACCTGCGCAGTGCCACAGACTGATCGACTCCATGCCACGCCGCATTGCTGCAGTAATTCATTGATATTCAGTATCTCCGAAAATTAGAATATTACTTAATACCAATACAAAAAAAGGATTTTTAGAAATGTTGGCCAACTGAAAAGTATGACCATGAAAAGTATGTGCATGGGGCGCTGTACATGCACATACTTTTCATGGTCATACTTTTCAGTTGGACAACATTTCTAAAAATCCTTTTTTTTGTAGGTATTAAGTAATATTCTAATTTTCGGAGATACTGAATTTGGGATTTTCATTAGTTGTCAGTTTTAATCATCACAATTAAATGAAATAAAAATCTGAAATATATCAGTCCAAGTTTCACTTTTTGAATAGAATTAATTAAATAAATCAACTTTTTGATGATATTCTAATTATATGACCTGCAACACCTGTAGATCTGCCACAGGTAATTCATGTATGCTATACTGTACAGCAGCAGCAGCATGTCTTACTAGCTCACAGCAGAGTGTCGTATATATATATATATATATATATATATATATATATATATATATATATATATATATATATATATATATATATATATATATATATATATATATATATATATATATTGGCAGAAGCAAGTCCCGAACTTTCTCAGCAGCAAGAGATCTAATCCGCTAAGAAAGACCAAACATATCAGCGTTTTCATATCCGTTCCAAACACTCCGAAAGTTGTTGTGTCAGAAATGTTATTTTGTACAATCTTCATATTAAATTACTTTAAAGATGACAGAAAATATACTCACAATTGTGCAAAGAGGGCATTTGCATTTAAGTCCATACATGGAATGGTGATTTAGAGTGTGAACTCCAAGTTACTACTTGTACATTCTGAAACAAGTTATAACATTTAAAAAATGCTACACAAACGTCCAACTAATGTTTCAGACAAAAACATTCCATGAATGATGCATAAATAACGCTTTTGTGCTAACATTTTAAGAGCAGTACCAGATAACTTTGAACAAACGTTCTATTAGGCTAACCTTACTGGAAGAACAGTTGATCATAATTTTGAGGGAACATTGCCAGAACGTTTCCTGTTAGATGGGTCGAAAAGGAAAGGCCGTTTTTAAATGTTTCCTGATGTAGACATAGCCTAAATGTAATGCTCTTACAAAATCGACTTGTTTTGTTATGGGACGCTGTTCCTGTAGAGTTGAAATGAAGTTGTTCCCCCCGTGCGTCCTCTGAGCCCCTGCGGTCCTCGTCTCCATCTATCTCAGTACGCGCACCTCTCGCTTCATTAAACACGCACAGGGCATCGACACATGCGCCCACCATCCATCAAACCGCGTTCTGTTTATTTTCAGAGCTAAGAAAGACCTATTTAACGGCGAGCAGGTTGCATCAGTGTGTGTGTGTGTGATTCACCTGTCAGAATGTCCCGTCAGGAGATTTCTGCTCTCGGCTCACCTGAACTGAAAGGCACATTGATGGCGCTGCGGACAGAAATAACTGCTGATGTCATGTGTTATGGGACGGAGAAACTGTGAAACACGGACATTATTCAAACCTTGACAGCATGAGCACTGCTCAGATATTGGTCTGATAGCGGCATTAGTCTCTTGACTATCGGTGTAAAGTCAACATTGCAGCCAGGAATCGCACACTTAGACCGATGTGACCGATGTGAAGTGTACAATCATGGTGTATTTTTGATGTGAAAGCTTGCAGTGATAAAACAGCTGATAAATTATTCATGTGTTATTGAAACAATTGTTCATACAGCTATTTTTACACACTGTATGGGATTCAACTGCAGTTTGTGTTAGAAATATACTGATCTAAATGTGGCTCTCTCTCTCTCAAATTAGTCAGTTCTGTTAGACAGTTCAGTTGAAAAAAACGGTTAATACTTTTATTCTGCAGGACGCATTAAACTGATCAAAAGGGACCATGAAGACATTTATGATGTTACAAAAGATTTCTATAAAAAAAAATGCCGTTCTTTTGAACTTTCCATTCATCAAAGAATCCTACAAAATATGAAGCAGCACAACTGGTTTTCGACATTGATAATAATCAGAAATATTTCTTGAGCATCAAATCATCATATTATAGTGATTTCTGAAGGATCATGTGACACTGAAGACTGGAGTAATGATGCTGAAAATTCAGCTTTGATCACAGAAATAAAATACATTTGAACATATATCCAAATAAAAAACATTTCTTTTAAATTATAATAATATTTCACAATATTACTGTTTTTGCTGTATTTTTGATCAGCCTTGGTGAGCATTATTTGGTGTCAAATGTTATTTTTGCAGATCCTTTTATCTTCTAAAGATTCAATGGCATGAAGAAAGTTTTGGTTGAACTATAGTTCTTTCACAGAAATGCTCATTGTAGCAACCTGGAAAACATTTCAAACAAATTGTACCCAATCAAAATTGACGTTTTGCTAAAGAGGCTGGCTGTTCACAGAGCTCTGTGTCCAAGCACATTAATAGAGAGGCGAAGGAAAGGAAAAGATGTGGTAGAAAAACGTGTACAAATAATAGGGATAACCGCACCCTGGAGAGGATTGTAAAACACATGAATAATTGACGTTTTAAATTGCATTTAAGATTTTCATCGGTTTGTGAATGTGTGTGCATTATGGAGACGAGACTGAGATGATATTAATACTAGAACAGCAGAAACAGTATTTTGGCTCATATTACTGCACTGTTTGTACACATGAGAAAGCAGCACACAGTAGACGTTTCTCTTTCTAATAATGGCCTGTGAAACAGCCTTTAAACACTGTAATGCCTCCACAGCATGTACGGATTTAAAGTGCGATTTGGTTAATTAGCTTGTTTTGACACAGTGTGTGTTTAAATGAGAGTTTATAGGGATCGGTGTGTGAGAACGCTGCTGTCTGAGAGCCTCATGGGAACACGAGAAGACGGGCCTCTTAAATGCCTTGGATAGTTTTATTTTATAGCAAAACCCCAAACATTCCCCGATGGTTTAAGGTGCCGATAGTTGTTTTCACTGGCCGTATTCAAGTCTCTCTTTCAATGTAAGTCTATGGGATTTTTGTGTCAGTTACATAGAAAAAATGTTCAGTGGGGTTCTATATAGAACCCTAGAGTTCTTCACTCAATGCCAAGAATGCCAAAAAGGTTCAATATAATTATATTGAATTATTAAATTATTGCATAATTCTTTCATGTTAAAGGGGTTATTTCAAATTTCTAGTGACACAGTATGTTTACGAGCTGTTTAATTCAGAAAATGTGATTGAAATTAAAAATGAATAAAAACAAAATTAATTAATAACAACTAAACGCATAAAGTGATCCTATGATGGGAACCTCTAAAAGGTTCTAAATATGATGCGCCTGACAGAACTCTTTAAGATTCCATATAGAACCTTTAGTTCTAAGAGTGGCAAAGTGAAAGTTGTTTAGTAAAGTAACAGCACATCTTTCCTACAACAAACCACATGATTTGAGGAATGATTCACTCCAACCTAAGCTGGAATATAATGTAAGAGGTAAAAATACCAACAACTAAAAAGACCAAATTGCTCTCCTTAATTTAAGTGTGTGTGTTCAGTAATGTAGCCTCAATTAGACATGACTGTGGAAACTGTAATTGAGGAGATAAATGATGTGAACAAGCCACAGGAATCAGTGTAGACCTCTAATGAGTAGTACTATTAATATTACCTGGGGTTAGTGATGACATGAATGATTCCTCGTGAATCATGTGTCTTTTTGAGGAGAGCTGTGCTGTTATTTTGTTGTTTTAAATCGTCAGATTCACCATTTTCACCTGCTGGACCGTAAAACAGGTGAAAAAAATGCCATAGACACACATTTAAGGAGGACCCAGACCGAGACTAGAAGTTCTTTGACAACCTAAGAACCGCTTAGCAATGCTATAGCATCATGGCGACACGTTTTGCATGTGTGTGTTTGTGTCTTTAACAGGCTCAGAGGATTGTGGGAACTGAAGTGACAGTGAAGCCACAGACAGATGTGATCTTTCAGCTGTGAAATGTGTCTGTATTAGTACAGAATCATAACTACAGGTATTTCTTACTTTCTTACACTTTAAAAAGAAATGTTCTTTATTGGCATTGATAGTTGACATGAATGGATTCTTTCCATTTCACAAAAGTTACCTCAGAGAGGAAAAATGTTCTTTAGATTATTAAAAACTAAGAATGTTTTTTTTACGCATTTTTTTTTTTTTTTTGCAGTTCTGTAGGGAACTAAGAATTGTTCTTTAACCCTTAAAAGCATACCTCAGGTCTGTAGTGACCAAAGATGCCATTAAATACCCTTCTCCTTATTTATTTTTAAGTTTAATCAACCTTCTTAGTTTTCCTCAATTAATTCATTATAAACAATATAACCAGAAGAAAAAAAAAAACAATCATAAAAGTACTTTAGATTAATCTCATAAAGAATGCCTGAATCCCATTCATTTTTTAAAATTGAATTAAATAGCGACCCCTAGGTGTGTAAAAGTGTTAGTATATTTTTTCCACACAACAATAATCAAATCTTTGATGGCTGAATAAATGCAATTCCCCTTTATCCCATAAGGTAGCAGTGTCTGATACACAAAAAGGAAGTGATGTCATTTTCACTCATAGTTACCGCCATAGATATCCATAATAAAGGCTAGATGTCTCTATCGTCATCACCGGCGGCCATCTTGTCACAGGCAAGCTTTCTGGCAGGCTCTATGGTATCTGATGTAAGGTGCGAACACAAATACTCTTATCTCGCTGAAATCTTGGCAGATTTACAAACGGTTTGGTTTCTTACTAATGTTATTAATGTGGCTATAATACTGGATGTTTACATAATTAATTATTCATAAGTGTGCAGTGTCATAACTACATCTCTGACGTTTATAACGAACCAAACCGTTTGAAATTCGGTCGAAAATTGAGCAAGTTATGGTTATTTAAAAAGTACATGCACCATAAAACACAATGTTACGAGTGAGCGAGCTGCCTGTGACAAGATGGCCGCCAGGTGCTGACGTCGACCTCCATTGGCCAGCAGCGCGGATGAGACATCTAGCCTTTATTATGGATATCTGTGGTTACCGCAGGCAGAAAACAAAAGAATAGGAAGAATCATCAGCAAAACTCAAATTTACTGCAAGTACTGAACGCAATCAAATATTAGTGTCACTGTCACTTGATGCTGGATCTGGTGAAGAATCTGTCAGCGACCATAATATTGATTTTGAAGATGTTAAAAATTATAGTTTTAAGAATATGTTTGAGATGGCGAATATGATCCAGATGCTGAATGTTCTGGGAAATGAGCTCTGACGAGGACAGTGATGATGGTTTAAACATCTGCTCAAACTGAACACTTCCAAGCTCCAAAAGGTAACAAAATATGCTTTATTTTACTCTTAATTGTTGCTTTAATATCTGGAGAGTTTTATATTATCACTTCAGGTAGAGATCCATCCGTGTTAGAAATAGATACCAATTTTTACAGATTCCTATAGATTCCAGAAGTAATAAAATAAGAACAAATAAACAAAATTCAAACAACACCACAAATAAATGCAATAGAATGTTCATATCAAAGAGAGTTATGAAATAAACACGGCTTTATGTTTTTTTTTTTTCCCGGTGGGTCTAACAGTTTGTTTGTATTCAGTTAAGAAATTCTACAGAAATTAAAGTAATCAAATGTAAAATAATACTAGATTGTCTTTATTGTAAAAAATACAGATTAACGCTTGCAATTAGTTACAAAAGATATTCAGTCAAGAGCAGAGAGTGATTTTCTTTGTCTTTTGTTCTTTGATTAAAGGATAATTCAGTATTTAGCACTTTGAGTCTATTTTCTAGTTTGTTTTGGATGAACTAGAGTGGTGAACTTAGAAATGTTGACGATGGGTCCTGTCTCGACTTTTTGACTCTTTTAGAATCGCCTCTGAACGCTTCAGAGTGGGTGTCTATGGGCATGCTCAAACATATCCTTAAAACAACACTTAACGTTCGTTTTCAAAACTGTGCAACTCACCGAGTGATTAGTGGTGTTCGTTGATGATTAAAAACAAATATATCGGCGCAATGTATGCTTTCAATCCGTCTTATTTACTATAGTAGAACTATTTTTTCAGATACCTCACAAACCGCTTATAAACTTCCGCTGGATATTTGAGTCTGAAGCGTTAGCACACTCCCGACCACTTGATGGCGACAACCACTTTGCAGCAGTTGCTCTGCTCACGCTAGCCTTCTGAGAGACGGAGAACCGAGCGAAAAGACTACAACCAAATGTAAACAGACCTCTTTCGGTATCCGGTAGCGCAGTAATATCAACGAGCACTGAGTCCTTCAACAGACATCAATGGAATTTAAAAAAATGGCAAATAAAACACGACAGAAACTGTATTTCGCTATGCTTCTTGTTTTGGAACATCAACGAACACCACTAACCACTCGGTGAGTTGCACAGTTTTGAAAACTAATGTTAAGTGTTGTTTTAAGGACATGTTTCAGTATGCTTGTAGACAGCCACTCTGAAGCGCTCAGAGGCGTGTCAACTAATTAGTTTGCAAAACTAAATGTTTAACTGAATACGCCAAGACAGGCATTTTGACATAATTTTGTGTATATTTGGCTGTTTAAGCGCAGTAAGCCACTCAATTTGGTACTTGCGACTCACAAGCTGTTTGAGATGCGGCTTTATGTGTGAGCGTGAAAACCTGTAATTAGTCAAATTATGTGCAATACAAGTACTATTTAATGAGACGAGTGTGTGTCACTTCGCTGTCGAAGAGATGTGATCAAATTCAGAATTCAGTGTTTTAAACCATTTTTCAAGATTAAGATTACTTTGGTACTCGTATTTCTGTATAAATATGTGTGTTCTGGTAGCCGTATATAAGGTTTCTGCCATTAAAGGAGTCTGGTGTGTTTCATGACATGAGAAAACCCATGATGACCTTCTTGCCATAAGCAACAGTAGAAAAGACAAAAGCATTAGTCGAAATCGTTCAAATGAAAACATCACGGAGCCGGCATAAGCTCTGATATCTCTGAATATGACAGGTAAATGCGTCACCGTTTATGTATTTTGACACTGATAAAACTCCAGGAGAGAATCAAGGGAATCATATGTGACAGACGGCGAGGTTAACCAAAGCCAAATGCTGATCTTTTGCCACTTCGCAAAATGGGTTTGGGTTTTTAAGTGAGTAAGTGAACTGGTCATGAAAAGGATTTTGAATTTCAACCTTAACTCAACATGAAGTGGCATTTGCGACCTATTTTACTTCTGATACGCATTTATGATATAAATTCAAAATGTGCACTTAAGGAAAGATTATTAAGACAAAAATCTTGTTTTCTTTGAGAAATGAAAAGTTTTAGAATGAAACCAGGAACATGCGCTCATCTGTTTTGAGTTACGACTGCACTTCTCCAAGCATGTTATTATGTGTGTGTTTTATGTTGTGACAATGCCCGGTCAGACTAAAAATACACCTGTGACTTGAGTCCCAGACTTCTCTCGGTCTCTTCGTGCAGAAGTAACTGAGTTGAAGTGTGAATTAGCTCATTCAGACAGAAACAGAGATGCATTTATCTCTCCGCCTGCTTTATGGCCAGTGGAATGGCAGGTCACTTCTTCCATTAAACGATTCTCGGAGAACGAGCGTTTGACAGTATGTCGGGGTTTCCACGGCGCTGGCTTAGTGGGAGATGTTCGTTTTGGATCCATTTGGACAGAGTGTTTTATGGCTTTATTCCCCACGGCCTGAGCGCACACTTGCATGTTTGTGCTTCTCGAAGTCGCAAACAGATAGAGAGTTTGTAGTGATTTAGTAGCTGTTTTTATTCAAAGAGACATTTTAAGAACACTTGTTTCAGATTCAGTCCTGATGGAGAATCCTGAGGATAACAGCTTTGATGAAGGGCATAGTGATAGTACTAAACCTTAAACCAGCCCTTTAACCAAACCAGACATAGATAGATAGATAGATAGATAGATAGATAGATAGATAGATAGATAGATAGACAGACAGACAGACAGACAGACAGACGGACGGACGGACGGACGGACGGACGGACGGACGATGGATGGATGGATGGATGGATGGATGGATGGATGGATGGATGGATGATGGATGGATGGATGGATGGATGGACAGACGGACGGACGATGGATGGACGGATGGACGGACGGACGGACGGACGGACGATGGATGGACGGATGGACAATAGATAGATAGATAGATGGATGGATGGATGGACGGATGATGGATGGATGGATGGACGAACGGACGGACGGACGGACGATGGATGGATGGATGGATGGATGGATGGATGGATGAATGGATGGATGGATGGATGGACGGACGGACGATGGATGGGTGGACGGACGGACGATGGATGGATGGACGGAGGAACGAACGAACGGACGATGGATGGATGGATGGATGGATGGATGGAAGGAAGGATGGACGGACGGACGGACGGACGGACGGACGGACGATGGATGGATGGATGGATGGAAGGACGGACGGACGGACGGACAATAGATGGATGGATGGATGGACGGATTATGGATGGATGGATGGACGAACGGATGAACGGACGGACGATGGATGGATGGATGGATGGATGGATGGATGGATGGATGGATGGATGGATGGATGGATGGAGAAGGAAGGACGGACGGATGGACGATGGATGGATGGGCGGACGGACGGACAATAGATAGATAGATAGATAGATAGATAGATAGATAAATAGATAAATAGATAGATAGATAGATAGATAGATAGATAGATAGATAGATAGATAGATAGATAGATAGATAGATAGATAGATGTTGTTATTACACTCTATAGACTGCTGGGTTGTTTCAACGCAACTTTGGGTCAAATTTGGACAAACCCAGACGTTGGGTTAGGTTTTTACATTACATTTTTAACCCAACATTTGGGTTTGTCCATATTTGACCCAAAGTTGGGTTAAAACAGCCCAGCAGTTTTTAGAGTGTATTATTGTTTCCCTTTTTCTTTTCACTACAATATTTTTTTGCATGTATAACAATAATGCCAGTAAAGTTTATAAAAAATATAGAGAGATAGATAGATAGATAGATAGATAGATAGATAGATAGATAGATAGATAGATAGATAGATAGATAGATAGATAGATAGATAGATAGATAGATAGATAGATAGATAGTTTATAAAAAATATATGTGTAGTATTTAATGTATACTCCCACCCTGAAGTTTCTTCCCGAAGAGCGCGTGGCGTGAAAAGGCCGACAGGGGGCGCAGCGGCTTCAGACACGCCTCTCTCTTCTCTCTCTCTCTCTCTCTCTCTCTCTCTCTCTCTCTCTCTCTCTGAGAGGAGGTGTCGGGGAATCTCCTGCAAACATTTAAAAAAAACTGAGCCGATGTATTACATCACAGGGCCGCGCGTGTATATATCAGAGGCTCGCGCGTGAGAGAGGCATTCCCAGAGGTTTGGCTCGCGACGAGAAGGACACGCAGATGCGTCGCGCGCGGGACTTTCAAGCGTGATGCTGCGCGCGATTCGGATGCATTTAACAGCCTTGGTGAAAACCAGCATTTCGTGGAGACCCGAGAGACCCGAGTTTTGATGCACATGTGAAATAAACGCGCCATGGATGGATAGATCCGGTGTCTGAGCGCTCAAAACTCTCACGCACTTCGGATTTTGCATTGGATAAAGTTGCAAAGATTGTGTGTTAAAACGCATCAAGTGGAGATTTCCACACTTTATCGCATCATCATGGATCTCCAGCAGTGTGTGGTGTCCGTGTACCTGCTGCTAATGTCTTTCGCTCAGTGTCAGCACTATTACCTCCTCAGACCCATCCCGAGTGACACTTTACCCCTGCTGGAGCTGAAGGAGGACCCCGACCCCATCTACGACCCGCGGGAGAGGGATCTCAACGAGACCGAGCTGAGAAGCGCGCTCGGGGACTTTGACAGCCGCTTCCTCTCCATCAGTCCTCCTCAGGACCGCTACACGGGCAACGAGGACCTGGACGAGCTGGACCTCCAGCAGAACCCCGCCGGACTGATGCCCAAAGACATCAAGAACCTAGACTTTGACGTGCAGTGGGGTAAAAAGCGCAAAGCCAGTAAGAAGCTGAAGCGCAGGCTGCAGATGTGGCTGTGGTCCTACTCCTTCTGCCCGGTGCTTTACGCGTGGAACGACCTCGGCTCGCGCTTCTGGCCGCGCTTCGTCCGGGCGGGGAGTTGCTACAGTAAGCGCTCATGTTCGGTTCCGGAGGGCATGGTGTGCAAACCGGCCAAATCCACGCACATCACGCTCCTGCGGTGGAGATGCGTTCAGAGGAGAGGCGCGCTCAAGTGCGCGTGGATACGAGTGCAGTATCCCATCATAACTGAGTGCAAATGCTCGTGCGCCAACTGAGCGATTATTAATGGACATCATTCATAAAGACTCCGATCCGATGCTCATTTCTGGAGAAGAAAAAAAAGTTTGATCTGATATATGTTTCTGGACTCTAATCTGAAACATGTGTACATGGACATAAGCTGAGCTGATACATATCGCTGGACTTAAATTATGGAGAACTGTTCTGATAATTATTACTGTACAAAATGTAATCTGATATGTATTTCTGGATTTCAGTTTAAAAAACTCTGGTATATTTCTTGAAAAAAAGAAAAACATTATTGAAAATCAATTCTGATTTATATTTCTGGACTTAAGTTATAAAAATTGTTTTATTTTGGTAACACTTTATATTAACTATAAGTCATATATATATAATATATATATATATATATATATATATATATATATATATATATATATATATATATATATATATATATATATATATATTATGGTATATAACATTTGAGCAATTGTTTGAATGTACTAGCTGACAATTTATGCATTGTGTAATATAATACTGTCTGTTAATGCCATTAATATAAGTTATTATAAAGTGTTCCCTTTTATTTTTTTATGCACTATCATGTGTATGAATGTATTGTATATGTGGTGCCATCATGTAATGATCTAGCTACTTGTAAAAAGCCAGTATTATGTGTATTATCCAGAGTCTACTGTATTTGTGGAAAATATTGGTTACCGTTGTATTTATATTGCAGAGAGAATGGAGCCGTTTGAGATGTTTTATAAGGTTTCCACGTCGATGTGACGGCCTCAAAATTTATTATGAATTTTTAACGTCTCGCAGCTATGACGGCTGCTTTTTCCGACAACGATTTATCCTGTAAATTAAGATTTAAGAACTGTTATTTATTCTTTATATTCAGATAATAAAATATCAGTGAAAACCCACAACAAAACGGCACATCTGAGCTTTTGTTTCAAAAGTCTTTGTTTCTTTTCATAAAGAAACTTCAAAGAGATTCTCCTAATTTACCATGACATTTTCTCACCTGGCTTAAGGGCCCCGTAACCAGGCAACCGCCGGTGATGCTCTCAGGGGCCCATTTTGAGGTTTGCTAGCGGTTTATATTAACTTTTATTACATCTTACCATCCATATATAAGTCTCAATTTAAGATTTCTGCATTTGAATTGCATATTAAATTTCCATCCATTTTGATCACCCAGTTTTAACATAAACAAACGGATAAATGTGATGCATGCTGTAATTCTCAGTCATACAGAAATGAAACGGTATGATTTCAGTAATAGCAGCAATAAATGAGTTTTAAATACCTACACAATAACCAGGTATATGTATATTTATCATCAATCAATCCAATGTGTTTCAATCTTACACATTTTAACATCACATCATCATCACATTTAAACTCATCACTGCAAAAAATGCTTTTCTCACTTAGTACTTTTGTCTTGTTTCCAGTCCAAATATCTCAACATTCTTAAGTCAAGAAGCATTTATAAGTAAAATGACATAGGAAATTATATCTTGTTTTCTGGTAAAAAAATTTAAATAAAAGTGAGTTTTTGCTTAAAACAAGCAAAATGATCTTCCAATGAAAAAAAAAATGAAAAAAATGGAAAACAAGAAAAAAATTGATTCAAATGGAAAACAAGTTTATTTTTCTTACCCCATTGGCAGATAATTTAGCTTGTTTTGAACAAAAACTCACTTAATTCTATTTAATTATTTGATCAGAAAACAAGATATAATTTCTTATTTGATTTTACTTATCTAATAAATGCTTCTTGATTAAAGAATTGTTAAATATTTGGACTGGAAACCAGACAAAAATACTAAGTAAGAAAAGCATTTTTTTGCAGTGTTGATCTGTCAAGGATGTTTGCTAATGACTTGCTAATGAAAGTTAGCTGAGATTATGTGATGTACGTTTCAGTCGACAGACCTTCTAAAGTAGATTAACTGCATCAATTAATTCAAACTATTCTTAACATTCACAGCCTTACTTCCTCTGGTTAAATCAGTTTGCCGGGTGGGTTGAGGGTGACCACAAACATGTAATGTACCTAATGGAGCTCACGTCTAAACTTTCCCACATCGCGGGTGTTAACAGAGTCGACGCTTCACCCTAATGAGTGCGTTAGTTCTCAGTCTGTAAAAACCTCTGCTTATCTGATAAGTGCAGTTCCACTGAAAATAGCTCTTTATCTCGATCTCAAGTGCCTTGCATTCAAGCTTTTATTGCGGGGTGGAGATGCGTGATGATTCTCATTGAAGACCTGTTAACATCTACTGTAACATCCCCAACAGATGATGGGCAGATAAAGCGTAACAGCTGGAGAGCATCTCTCTCATGTGGCCCGGCCCGACTGCCACCCGCCCATTTGTGGCCCCGCAGGAGGGCCGCCCTCCCTCCGAGAGCATGGAGCCAGTCTAACAGAGGAATAAACCCTGCCAAACAGCCCTCATAAAGAGCTTCAAATACAGCTCTGTTTACCCCTGCAGAACAGCGCTTTATCCAAACACACCACTGATTAGGAGCGCTTGGGCAAACTAATCACACAGAGCTTCCTTTAAATGGATGTGTGCTGGCCAGAGACCGGTGAAGGCCTCGGGATTGGAGATGGCAGACGCAAATAAAGGTTCTTTATTGGGTTCTATGAAGAACCTTTAACATCATTGGAGTCTTTCTATTCCACAAAAGATGCTTTATTGGGGGGAAATGGTTCTTTAGATTGTTAAAATGGTCTTAGAAAAAAACTATTATTTTTTGAGAGTGAACTTCTCTGTGTAGAATTGTCACTCTTAAAAAAATCTTATTGGCATCGATGGTTCCTTGAAGAACTTTTAACATTCATGGAATCTTTTCACTGCATGCACAAGAAGCTCTTTATAGTGGAAGAAGGTTCTTCAGATTTTTAAAAGGTACTGAGAAAAAAAAGTCATTTTAAGACCTTCGTTTTTGAGAGTGAACTTCTCACTGTAAGAGTGTCGGATTGTCACTCTTAAAAATCAAGGTTCTTTATTGGCATCGATGGTTCCATTAAGAATCTTTAACACCCATGGAATCTTTCTATTCCAGGTTTTTATTGTGGAAAAAGGTTCTTTTAATAATAACTGTTCTATGAAAGGTTCTTCTTCAAAACATTTTGGAACCTTCAAATGTAAATTAACCACTGTGTTTTTTAGAATGGTTGAAAATTGTCTAGTTTTTACTTACAAAGAACCATTTTTTGGATGCATAGTGTTCTTGAGCTGCTATGGTTCTTTAGGGATTTATTACGTGCTTGATGTTTCATTTTAGGTTCTTCAGATCTGTGTTTTGCTTGGTTCTTGCAATTCTAAATAATTGGCGGTTAAAACATGGATCTTTAAAAAAGAACTTTTAACTGGAAGCTTTACTTTTAGGAGTGTTTTCAATTGAAATTTACATGATTATCTATTAAAAATGGGGGGGGGGGGGGGGTGCAGACAACACATTCATTAATTATTTAATTAAAGAGGACAGTCAGTCTCAGTCACATTTGCTAGCAGTGAAAATTTGGATTTGTATAACTATTTTCCACATGTTTTAATGATTTTAAAGTGATGAAAACTCAATACAAATGGAAGTCTGGGAATAAAGTGCTTCAAATGAAAACTCTCTTATATTCAAGCTGCTTCTTTGTCTAGATTCCAGTTCTGTTTGAGTGCGCAATTCACACAGTATTCATTTACAAAACTTCAGATCAAGCCTTTAAGCAGAATCCTTCGGATCAAAAGATCACACTAAATTCAGTGTGTGCAAACATTGATGGGTGTTCGAAAAATCCTGAATCTGTATATCTGAGTCCACATCCACCAGTATTGTGCTCAAAAGCGTAATACGTGTGTGTTGTTGAAATGTGCTCTGACTTGACGGCGAGCGAGCCGCTGTTATCAGAGTGAAATACTGCGTTTGTACTGTGTCTGAGATGACACTGTGCAGCGTGCCGGCAGGGGTCGTGCGATCAGGCCCCGCGGCGACCTCTCTGTCGAGCTGGGCGGGGGACTTCGGCTCCTGCACGGTGGCCCCCAGGTACCAGCAGGGCCCTCTGTTTAACCGAGAGGCAGGCGTTTGTAAACCCTGCGGGAGATGGACTGTGATTTATACACCAGTTCTCTCATATATCTCTGTCCTCTTGTGTTCTCTTGTCTTAGTCTGCTGTAGATGCAGACACTTAAACAGAGGATGTGTTTAGAGTGCTATACTGTTTGTGAAAGGAAATAGTGTGCAGTATTGTGCGCAGTGTGGGATACTAGTTTTACTGCATTACTGAATTTACTACAATTACTTATACAATATTTATTCTGCAAGGATGCATTCAATTGATCAAAAGTGACAGTAAAGACGTGAAAAACAAAATATCCACAAAAATATGAAGCAGCACAACTGTTTTCAACATTGATAATAATCAGAAATGTTTCTTGAGCATCAGATCATCATATTAGAATGATTTCTGAAGGATCATGTGACACTGAAGACTGGAGTGATTATGCTGAAAATTCAGCTTTAATCATTAGAATAGATTACTTTTTACTATTTAAGTTATTTTAAATAATAATATTTCACAATATTTCTGTATATTTGACTAAATAATTGCAGCCTTGGTGAGCAAAATAGACTTATTTCACAAACATTAAAAAATCTGAGTGGGGTCCAGTTCATCTTAATTAACACATGTTTTGCCATTTTAATTAAGTTGCGTGCAAACCGGCAGAGCTAGTATGAGAATGTCTAAATCTTATTTGTATCTCTTAGACAATGTGAGAATAATTTGAGGCATTTGCTGAACTCTCCTGCTTCTGAGGTGTTTCTAAAGTCTCAATAATCTCACGTTTCTCCTCTAGAGTTTCAGATGAGATCTGAGAACAGTGCAAGCAAATGTCTAAACTCAGAATGAACTCAGATTGTCCTGAGACTACATGATCTTACTGTATGTCAACAATTGACTCATTTGTGTTTATTTTTTAGGAGAAACATCTGCTGAATCTTAAAATGACATTGGTTACACTTTATTTCGATGGTTCACTTTAGACATTCTAAAGTAGCTTTGCAATTACATGTCAACTATCTCTCATTAGAGTAATAGTAATAGACTGTGAGGTTAGGGGTCGGGTTAGTTGAATAAGTTGACGTACTTTCAAAGTTACTTATAGTCAGAAGAATGTCTGTTGAGGAGCATCACAATATATATACAGACATTAAGCAGACAGTCTACTAATTCTCCAATTAGAGTTAGTTGACATGTAATTGCAAAGTTACTTAGTAGAATGTCTAAACTGACCCATCAAACTAAAGTGTTACCATGCAATTTAATGGGAACACCTGAGCAATGAAAGAGCAGACGAGCATGACAGAAGCTGCTCATGTGTTGATGTGTATGTCTACTCTGATATCTCTCCAGCAGAACTGTCTCGTTTCTTAATAAGGACACGGCGCTGTCTTGTGCAGACGGTCGCGGTCTGTTCCTTCTCTTCTCTTAAGTGCGCGGCTTGACCAGTGTCAAGAGTCTCCGTATCTCTGCGGCTTTAGGAGACGCTCCAAACATGTTTCTCCTGCGGTCACAGACCCACTTTGAGTGATAACGGTACTTTGTCTTCCTAATGGTGTGGAATGAAAGGGCCGTTCTGTCATAAAATCCTCTCCACAAACCCAAAGCTCTGTCCCGTTTCAGTGACAGCGGGATTGAACGCAGACCGCTGACATGAAGACGTCCGTTTAAAGACGTTCCTAAGACATGTCAGTCGACTGTCTGCATTCAAATTGGAGCACTGTCGTTTCACGTTTATTTACTGACACTCGTTTGAATTTCCAGGAGAAAATGAGGGAGGTTTCTCTTTTATAGCTCTGTAGACATAAAGGGTTAGTTCACCCAAAAAAATGATTACTCACCCTCAGCGTGTTGAAAACCCATAAGACTGAATTTCATTCATCTTCGGAAAAAAATATTTTGTGCTGAAATCTGAGAGCTTTCTGTCTCTCCATTGACAGCAAATTAACTACCATTTTGACACTTCAAAAAGGTCATAAAGAGATCGTAAAAATAATACATTTGAATTGAGCAGTTCAGTCCAATTTTTCTGAAGAGATTCGATCGCTTTATATGATAAACAGATTGAATTTAGGTTTTTATTCACATTTATATATTGATCTGCGAACATAAACAGAACCTCAAACGAACCGGCTTTACGGGGGGGAAAAAAAATCTCTTTTTGAAGCTCAAACGTAGTGTGTAATACGAGAATGAACCTCATTGCTTCTTGCTGAAGCTCAAACGTGCTGCGTAACACGAGAATGAACCTCATTGGTTTTTGCTGAAGCTCAAACATGATGCGTAACATGAAAATGAATCTGATTGGTTCTTGCTGAAGCTCAAACGTGCTGCGTAACACGAGAATGAACCTCACTGGTTCTTGCTGAAGCTCAAACATGATGCGTAACACGAGAAAGATCCTCATTGGTTCTTACAGAAGCTCAAACGTGATGCGTAACATTAGAATGAATCTGATTGGTTCTTTCTGAAGCTCAAACGTGATGCGTAACACGAGAATGAACCTCATTGGTTCTTGCTGATGCTCAAACGTGATGCGTAACACAAGAATGAACTTCATTGGTTCTTGCAAAAGCTCAAACGTAATCCGTAACATTAGAATGAATCTGATTGGTTCTTGCTGAAGCTCTAACGTGATGCGTAACACGAGAAAGATCCTCATTGGTTCTTGCAAAATCTCAAACACAATGCGTAACATGAGAATGAATCTGATTGGTTCTTGCTAAAGCACAAACGTGATGCGTAACACGAGAATGAATATCATTGGTTCTTGCTGAAGCTCAAACGTGCTTCGTAACACGAGAATTAATCTGATTGGTTCTTGCTGAAGCACAAACGTGATGCGTAACATGAGAATGAAACTCATTGGTTCTTGCTGAAGCTCAAACATGATGCGTAACATGAGAATGAAACTCATTGGTTCTTGCTGAAGCTCAAACGTGCTTCGTAACACGAGAATTAATCTGATTGGTTCTTGCTGAAGCACAAACGTGATGCGTAACATGAGAATTAATCTGATTGGTTCTTGCTGAAGCACAAACGTGATGCGTAACATGAGAATGAATCTCATTGGTTCTTGCTGAAGCTCAAACGTGATGCGTAACACAAGAATGAATCTCATTGGTTCTTGCTGAAGCTCAAACGTGATGCGTAACACGAGAATGAACCTCATTGGTTCTTGCTGAAGCTCTAACGTGATGCGTAACACGAGAAAGATCCTCATTGGTTCTTGCAAAATCTCAAACACAATGCGTAACACGAGAATGAACCTCATTGGTTCTTGCTGAAGCTCAAACGTGATGCGTAACACAAGAATTAATCTGATTGGTTCTTGCTAAAGCACAAACGTGATGCGTAACACGAGAATGAATATCATTGGTTCTTGCTGAAGCTCAAACGTGCTTCGTAACACGAGAATTAATCTGATTGGTTCTTGCTGAAGCACAAACGTGATGCGTAACATGAGAATTAATCTGATTGGTTCTTGCTGAAGCACAAACGTGATGCGTAACACGAGAATGAACCTCATTGGTTCTTGCTGAAGCTCAAACGTGATGCGTAACACAAGAATGAACGTCATTGGTTCTTGCTGAAGCTCAATCTTGATGTTTAACATGAGAAAATGAGACGTATTGATTTTTGCATGTCAGGCGAACATGCTTGAGCTTCTATTTACCAAAACTGATGTGTGAGCTGATTAACGTTTATATGTGAATTAAATTCTAAATTCAATCTGGTCATCATATAAAGTGATCAAGTCTCTTCAGAAATTTTTGACTAAACCGCTCAAGTCAAATAGATTAGTTTTACGATCTCTTTATGAACTTTTTGAAGCGTCAAAGTAGTAGTTATGTAGCTGTCTATGGAGGAATAGAAAGCTCTCAGATTTCATCAAAAAGACAAAAGTCTTACGAGTTTGGAACAACATGATGGTCAGTAATTTATGACAGAATTTTCATTTTTGGATCAATCTCTAACACTTTAATGGACTCGATGAACTTATTTTACATCAACATGGCTTGGTATGGCTTGATCCAAATAGGCTTTTGATCTCATTTCTGTTCTCAGACCATAAATATAATGACTGAAAAAAAAAACACTGATAACTGAATCAAACCAGTGAATTTCCTTATTCTTGGCAGAATAGCAGGGATGTTTTTTAGGATAGAAGTCTCATTAGTGCTGTATATTGTTTGAAGTTTCAAGGACAGTAGACGATAATGAGATAAATGCACATCAACTGAGCCGGTGGACACTCCTCTGAGCTGTGATAACAAATGATAAAGCTTGTGTTTTGAACATGTTGCAATGAACTTTCATGCCATATATCAAATGAAATATATCACACAGGAGATGTGCTGGTCTCTATTAGTGTGATTTCTTCTTTCACACTCAACAATGTTTGGTCTGCCGTTCATTTCAGATCTGTTCCTGTACTCTTACAAGCTTAGTTAGTGTTTGAAGAAATTTTGATGCCTTCCGCTCATATCTTGCATAGCATTTTGCATTTAGCACATATGTTTGGTTCTCAACCACATAGCAACGCCCTGACAACCACCCACAACATCTTAACATAATATTACTATTAAAAACGCAAGACGCTGGTGAATGAGAAAAAACGCGAAGCCCAACAGTTAAAGACGTCCGTTTGGCACGTGTTTACATTGAAAAACAATTGAAAATAGCGCATTGTAATGGAAAACGTGTTCTGTGTGAAGGTCCCCCTACAGCTTCTCTGCTTTTGGTCTGATGTGTGTATTGAGACACAGTCCTGGATTATTCATATGATGAAAGTGATGGTTGTGCACAAAAAAACGTGCATGTTTACATAGAATAATAATCCAAAAATTGAATGTACATGTTGTGTATATGGCCCCTAATGCTGCTGCTTACCATTTAAAATATATTTTGTGTGACAAGCGACTTTTTAAGCAACATGAAACCTGCTCCGAATGGTGAGCATTTGGCATTGTGCTGCTTTCTGAGACTGTTTTGACTGAATTCTTATGTGTGCTACTTGTTTTAGCTTCCATAAGACTGTATTGGAATCAGTTGGGTTGAGTTTCCTGTGCATTTGCCTGTGTTGTGTTGAGCTATTGTCTACGTAAAGCTTTCCAAATCAGCCACTTTGCACGATGGTTCTGCATCAGTAGACGGCAAGGTTGCTCAGTAGGTGTCTCTGACATCACTGTCGCTTTCACACCGATGCACGCCTCCTCTCATAAGCCCTGTGACCGATCAATAAATACAAACTCTGTGTCCGATCTCATCCACACCCACAGACAGAACATACATGTAGAGTTCAAAGACCCGGTTGATGTGCGCGATCACTTCCCGCTGTGCACATGAAAGCAGCTCGGTCGTGTTGATTTATACGCGCCGGGCAAGAACATTAGTCTACGATAATGAGAAATCAGACGTGAGCCAAGTCTCTCTTTAGACCTGCCGGTATTGATGCATTTCCATGAAGTAATGCAGAAGTATCATAGAGAGACGGGGGCCTGTGAACTCACTGGCTTTTATTTCTCTTCATATTCCTCAGCAGAATGCATGCTGTAAATACGCGTATTAAATTTAAATGCAGTATTTTTGGAAGCAGAACACCGTTGATGAGGTAATGCCACAGACCGATGCACAATCACAACTGTAGTTAATCTTTCCAGTTAAACTGAGAGGCTTGTTTTGAAGTGCAGGAAACTTCACCACTGAAATGGCATGATGCTGCAGGACCCAGGTTTTATATTGTACATGTGATTATTTTGTAGCATATTACTTGGATTTTGCATTGTTTTTGAGGTCAAGTCAAATTAAATCTATTTGTACACTGTAAAACGTCATATGATCAATAAGTCATGACAACGTATGCTTTTACATTGCTTTAACTCATCAAAATAAGTTGCAATGTTTTACTTTTTTTTAAGTTATACAAGATTCGGCTCATTTTAAGTTGAAATAACATGAAATGACTTAAACATCCAAGTTGATTGTACTTAAATTGTACTTAAATGCAACTTTTTTATAGTGCCTTTCGCAATACACATTTTTTTTTCAAAGCAGCTTACAGAAAATCATGATGTTGATGTTTATATCTTAATATCTTTGTGCATTATTTAGCAGAAGAGCTATAGTTACATAGGCCTATATAGTTTACATATTGCAACGATATAATCACAGAGCCAAGTTTGATATATGGTATCGCTTTACATGAGTGTACTGTAGGTATGGGATAAAGTCGGATGTATTATATATCCAACTTTATATATAGAGCTGTGTGATATAGTATTGTTTTATGTGCGTATAGGCTACAAGATGTACAGTATGCAGGTAAAGCTGGATGAAATAATATATCAAACTTTATATAAAGAGAAGTGCCATAATCAAAGAGCCAAGATTTGCAATATAGTATCGCTTTATCAAGTCAAATCACCTTTATTTATGCGCTTTTTACATTACAGATTGTTTCAAAGCAGCTTTACAGAGATAACAGGAAAATAATGCAACAAAGTTTGTTTCCAACGCATTCTCACCCCAAGGCGTCATCTAACTGACAATTTTGACCATGCTTTAATATTCGACGCTAAAGGTACCCTTTAGCGTCAGTTAGTTGACGCGATCCCAGGGCGTCATTTAACTGACGCTAAGGGTAACGCGTCAGTTAGATGACGCGGGTAGGTTTAGGTCTGGGTAGAAGGGCGTCATCTAACTGACGCTAAGGGTAACGCGTCAGTTAGATGACGCCCTGGGATCGCGTCAACTAACTGACGCTAAAGGGTACCTTTAGCGTCGAATATTGAAGCATGGTCAAACTGATTCCCAAGGCGTCAGTTAGATGACGCCTTGGGGTGAGAATGGGCTGTTGTTTCTAGAAGAAAAGAGCAGATCAATAAAATTGTTGAATATTAAATGTCCCCAAATAAGCAAGCCAAAAGCTACAAAGTAGTATATGTGTATAAAGTTGGGTGTACTATATTACCAACTTCATTTATTAAGATGTATAGTATGAGATTTGTTATTATATATGCCTTTGCGTACTTGTTGCATACTTCAGAGTGCTGCGATAATGTAGTTTACTATATTATATTATTTCAGGATCCTAAGAGACCTGCATCTCATTTTTTGGGGTTGTAATCATCCATCCACCAGTTGAGAAGCACTGCTTTACATTCATGCACTGCATTTAAAGATGGGTTTGGAGATTTGTGCCTGGGTTTCCAACTTGATAAAACTATGCTCTTTTAGGAATTGAATCTGTAAGCTTTGTGCTCGTAGAAGCGAGAGCCATTAGGCCTCTGCTTCCCCTCCAGAAGTCTCTTATCTCCATACGATTTGTTCCTTGTTTCAGATTCCCGTTTCTGCCTGAAGGCGTCACCTATAGTGAAGACCGAATGTCTGGAGCAGGCCACGGGAGACATATGATTCTCATTGTGAGGATGAAAGGCGTCTATACGTCTGTTTTTCCCTGTCTTTTGTACGTCTGGGGAGCGGCGGATTGGGTGGGCGGATCCGCTTGTGTTGTGATCCCCTCTCATCCATGTGGTGTTGCTTTATGCTCCGCGGGTATGGATTCATTGTAGTGAAATTGAAACTTCATGACATGTCATTGTTATAAACTTATAAATAATTTATTTCGCCCCGAAGACCGATCGCGGCTTCAAAGGTGCCCAATTGGCGGAGACAAGGTTCGTCTCTGACCCAGTTTGACCATGTTGAAGCATTTTCCCTTCATATCTCTCGCGTTAACTCTAGCCGCTTGTCAGCACGTCGCTTCGTCTGTTTTTAACTTCTTGCTTTATGAAAACTCCATAAAACCTTGTATTTCGCAATGGCTTTTTTGTATTGTTTTTACGACGGCTGCTTAGAAAGTGCATTGTAGAAATGAACCCTGTAGTCTTTGCTATCTCTCTTGTCATCGCTGCTAGCTAGCTCACTTGCTAACATACGTCTGTCAGTGGCCTTATATTTTCACCTTATCCTCCAAGACTACAGCTGGCCTGCTCTTAACACTCTTTGTATATAAACCCCGCTCTTAGTCGCAGGTGCTTTTACCACCCCGCTTTGGATAAAGAGTCTGATTCATGCTAGTTTTTGCTTAAATCACACTGTTTGTGCACTTGCTTTTTGCAACCCTGAACCCTGTTTAGGAGAAGATGTGTGCTGGGCTTCTCCCACTGCTAAGTTAATTGGTGTCTTCTGAAACGTTCATTGTTGATGCTGAGCCAGAGATGTTTTCCTGTTCAAATTCTTCATAAATCACTGTTTGTGGTGTTTGATGGAAAGCGAGGAATCTAGGAGTGGAGATATTCTTGTTACCTGGAATGCAAGGCCAGTGTTTCTTTGATGTCGGAAGGTCAAATGTTCTTTAGAAACGCAGGTACGCGGTTAACTAAGAAACTGGGCTGATACTGCACATGTTTTTGAGGGTCATTCCCAAACAGAATGAGTGTTAACTAGATCAGACTGCACAACCGTTCAAAAGTCTGGGGTCGGTAGGATTTATTTAATGTTTTTGAAAGAAGTCCCCTCTGTTCACCAGGGCTTCATTTATTTGGTCTAAAAATAGAAGTATTGTGAAATATTATTGCAATTTAAAATACCAATTTTCCACTTGAACATGTTAAAATGTCATTTATTCCTGTAGAAATTTGGTTGAGATTTTGGACTATCGTCTCTATCGCGGTTACACTCACTTGGGAAGTTACACCAGCTTATCGTTGAATGCATTTTTAAGCCTTGTGGTTTAAAAACAAGTGATTTCAAGCGCAATAAGCAGCGAAAGAGGACTCAATTTGGTATATGCCCAGCCCGCGCTGTCTGAGAAACTGTTTTTTTAATAAAGCCGCTGCTCGTACAGCACGTGAGTACTGAACTTAGCGTCTAGAGTTCTTTTCTAGCGCCTTACTGAGCTTGAACAGTCAAATACACTGAGTTATGTCAAAACGCCCATCTTTTGAGTGAGTATCCCCATAGTCATTTATGTCTTATGTGAAAGTCAATGGTTAAGTAGGAAAGCAAATGTGTATCAGTATATTAGATCAGTGCATTCGGCTCTTAAAGTGACAGCAGCTTAAAGTAACACTAAGTAGTTTTTCAACCTTCATAATATATTTCCAAGACCCTTGTGATGGTACATCGACTTAAAATAAGTTAAATGACTCGTTTGCCATAGCCTGACGGGGTCTGTGTTGCTTTTACTGGCACTATGTAACTTCGGGCTTCGGGTAGTAACCCGACCACAAAAAGAACTACAAAATTCGACTGCTTTACGTCAAGCGCTACAATAGTCATTATTTCGTTTTTCTTCGTTTCTGATGTCGCAATACATCATCCTTTCATGAAATCATGTAACATACTCTACCTTGTCTGTGGACATCGTTCATTCTGAAGCCGGTGCTGGGTAAACAGCGAGCGTGCGTGCGACGGTAGGCTAAATTATTTACGACAGCGGTAATGGACAATTTCGTTTCCAACCAGTAGGGCGACCGAAGAGGAAAAGTTACTTGGTGTTACTTTAATAAACCTGCTTTGCTCTATTGTAGTTTTTTATTTCTAGTGCATGTAATTCTTTTCTTTGATCCTATTTTATCACCGACTGTTTAGTTCTTCAGTGAGCTTAAGTTTTGTTTTTTGTTTTTTTACTTAAGTTAGTTTGGCTAGTATTTATGGAAACTAGTTTGTTTCCGCCACAGAATAAAACATTTTAAAAGATAATTGCGACTTTTTATCTCGCAATTCTGACTTTTTTTTCTCCCAATTGCGAGTTTATATCTCATAATTCTGACTTTAAAACACAATTGCAAGTCTATATCATGCAATTTTGAGATAAAAAGTCAAAATTGCGAGAAATAAACTCGCAAATTCTAAGTTTTATCTCACAATTCTGATATCTTTTCTCAGAATTGTGAGATATAAACTCGCAATTGCCAATTATAAAGTCCAATTCTAAGGAAAAAAGACTGACTTTTTTATATCTCACAATTCTAACTTTATAACACGCATTTGTGACTTAATATCATATTAATATAATATTAATATTAATATTCTGAGATAAAAAGTCAGTATTGTGAGATAAAAAGTCACAATTATCTTTTTTATTTTTTATTCTGTGGTGGAAACAAGCTTTAAGTATTATTTTTTTGAGTGATTGTGAAATTGGTGATGAGATTTATGAAAATTCTATTTAATTTTTATATCATAAAAACTTTATTTAAAGCAAAAATAACTATACCGTGATATATATCGTTGTCATGAAATAAAATGATTCATTTTATGATAAAAAAAATTTGGTCAAATCACCCACCCCTAATTCTTGCTGAATTAAAGTGTTGATTTCTTTAAAAAATAAAAGAAGAGAAATCTTACTGACCCCAAACCTTTAAACAGTAGTGTCGTCTCCAATGATTCACTACCTATCATCCAAATTATAGAGCTGTAAAATGAGCATGGAGCAGCTCAAATCATTTGGGTTGTTCATATTAAGATCTCTGACGTCTTGGCAAATTTGAGCACCGTTTCAGACGTCGTTGAGATCTCTTCTGAATTACTGGGGTTGTTTTTGCCAGAGAAACATCTGAGAAGCAGCTCAAGTGTATTGAGATATTTAATAGATATCAAATCATCTAAATAGATGCGTTCATACGCTCAACATCTGTAACTCTGGAAGTTTTTGCGATGTAAAATCAAAGACGACACACTCGTGCAGAGTTCACACGCAGCCCAGGAATTCACAGCAATTAACCCTTCAGCGTCACATGTAAATATGAGCGCTGGAGGCCGTTAGTCTTTCACACACACACTGGGATCCTGCTTCTTTGTTCTGTCGGGCCCCTGGCCTGTTGCCATGGTGATGGTGCTGGCAGCACCTCACTATAATAGCTGGCGTGTGAGCTGTCCATCACTCCATCCCCCCGTGACACACACACACACACACACACGCATGGTGTGTTATCATGTTTTATGGGGACTTTCCATAGACATAATGATTTTTATACTGTACAAACTGTATATTTGCTCCTCCTACACTAACCCGCCCCTAAACCAACCGTCACATAAAAGTTTTTACATTTGTACATTTAGTATGAATAAAAAGCTGTTTTTCTCATTGTGACCAAAAACTGTCTCAACAAAGATTTCAAATATTGCACATTTTGTCCCCATAACGTATGGTTTACCTGGCCACACACACACACACACACACACACACACACACGCACACACACGCACACACACACACACACACACACACACACACACCACACACACACACACACACACACACACACACACACACACACACACACACCCACACACGCACGCACGCACACACGCACAACACGCACACGCACACACACATGCACACTTGTCTATTCAGTACATTTGGAATTCTGTGCCATCTAGTGTTAACAGTAATCAAATTGTGTGTGTGTGTGTGTGTGTGTGGTGCGTGGTGCTGGTGCGTGCGTGCGTGCGTGCGTGCGTGCGTGCGTGCGTGCGTGTGTGTGTGTGTGTGTGTGTGTGGTGTGTGTGTGTGTGTGCAGCCCTGTAAATGTGCAACAGTCCCTCTGATCTGATTAGATGTGTGTTTTTCAGGGCCCCTTATAAAAGCATGACCTTGGTTACCATACTTTTCATGCAGTTGTTAGTATTAGAATAATGTTTCATCTGTCATGAATAAAACATTTAAAACAAAATAACATTAGGTGCATCCCAGTTCATGTACAGTGCACTACTCTCTGCCATGCTGTAGTATAAAGAGTGTGAGTATAAATAGAGTGTGTTCACACTGAAAGTTCCAAAAAGAATAAGGGCACTTCAAGTTTGAAGATCAACCGGTTTTACACTGGCAACTATAGTAACTGTGGAATTCTGGTGGAAGCTGTGTGTATTCTAAATGTATACTCTGTTGGAGAAAAAATAATTTAATGTCTATCCAATTACGGTAAATGAAGTGTGAAGGGTCTTCACAGGGACGTTTTTTCATTTTCACCCCGATAACCGGGATATGCCCTCATTACAGACAGCAGCTGATGGAGGAAAAACCTGTTCTCGTCACACCAGCTTGTTGATTTATCTTAAGATTTTAAGCATTTTAGCTAAATATTAATAAACTTCTCCATGGTTCATTATAGGTTCTTGAGATCAGTGTTTTGGTTTCTGGGTTCTTTAACCCTCTGGTGCTCTAAAGGACGGATTAATCATTTTTTTTCCAATGAAATTAATGTATTTTAGAGTTTTTTTTATAATCAATTATATTTACGCTGTATTTATAATCCATTTTTTAACTTTTTGAGCACAGACCTGAAAATTTAATTTCCAAATTAAACTGTCGTATTTCTTGAATGCTTTACAGCACTAAAGTTTGATCTCTTTTCAAAAAACGTGGACTTAAAAAAATGTAAAATAATTTTACGTGTAAAAATACTATATTACATTTTTATATGAAATATATATTTTCAAAAACACATTTTACTCTAAAACGGCAAGAAAATCAAAGCCATACATATAAACAAGTTGTGTTCCAAATTTTTATCTAAACTATATAGATAGCTTTATATATAAAAAAATGCTTTCAGGAAGATTTTGTTTGCTACAGTACCAAAAAGTTTTTACTATAAAATTAGTCTCCCATTCATTTCCAATGCGCTTATTTTTGAAGTGTGATTATTTTTACAGGACCATTTAACCTGTTCAAATCATGTCCATGAATTTTTTTTTGTTCACACAGCAAGTGCCAAAACCTTTACCAAGTTTTGTACCATTCAATGAAGTAAAAATTTAATAAAAAAACAAAACGTAAAATTTTTTGGTCGAAATTAACAGCAGAGCACCATCAGATCAGATGGTTTTCTAGAGAATATCAAAATCCCTCAAAATCAAAGAAATTATAATTTGCATGAGAAGGAAGTAAAACAAATGCATTATAGTGATGAGATTCAACATGAGAATAATGAAAACGCTAAAACAAACACGTTTGTTGATGGCTTAATTGGACAAAATGTCGATCAATCAATCAATCAAGGCCCTATTTTAAATGCATTATATTTTGGGTATAAAATTCATTGCATTAATTCAGTCATGCTGTCTAGTTAGGCATCTAATATTTCAATTCAATTCACATTTATTTGTATAGCGCTTTTCACAATACACATCGTTTCAAAGCTTTACAGAAAACATTACAATTTAGAGTGATCTGTTATCAGAGGTAACTGTCTAAGTTATGTATTTCAGTACATATACAAAATCACAGTTAGCTAAAAATGTATTAATTTAAACAATGTAATAATTTAGGGAAGAGACAATGAGCTCATTGAAGTAATGAATACATGTTTGTTAACAAATGATTATGAAAATTTAAAAAAAAACGTAGCATTGGTGCATGTTAATATTCTCTAGTACATACATGCCAAAACAGTGTTTGCCAGTTTGTTGTGTATTACTGCCGACAGATAAAATGAAGCTTTGTGTGTGTGTGTGTGTGTGTGTGTTATATCAGCAGGAGAAGCTACAGAACAACACGAGAGATGGAAGTCAAAAAGACGAGACCCGTCCAATTATCGGAGAGGTGTGAGGGGTCGTTCCCGGACCCAATCACTGCCGGGATACCTGAGGTGTGAGCCAGCCTTAAAAACAGATGCAGAAGTGAGACGGTCAATGTTGGCTTTCACACACACACACGGGGAAGGCTTTTTACACCCCTGTAGGGGGTAATAAAGCGAGTTAAAGCATTACACTTCTGTAAACTTAATCTACACGGCTTTAATTACTATTTGGCGCCTCTCTTCTCTCTCTGGTTTCTCTGCATCTCTCCGTCTCTGCTTGAGTTCTTGCTGACAGTCATGAAAACGAGATTTGCTCGGTTGGGGTTCCTGTTTGACTGATCGGCATGGAGCAAATTAACAACAAGCAACACACACACACACACTTCCCCCATCGCTGTTTGTATTACATTTTCTTCTTTCTTCTGAAGTACTGGAGCCAAAAGACCTTCCTGATAATCAACAGTCTCCTGACACACACACACACACACACACACACACACACACACACACACACACACACACACACACACACACACACACACACACACACACACACACACACACACACACACACACACACACACACACACACACACACACACACACACACACACACACACCCCACACACACACACACACACACACACACACACACACACACACACACACACACACACACACACAAGGAATAGGAATAGGAATAGTCACACATAAACAACTCATTATCATGTCATTTCAAACTCGCAACATTGCTATTTCGCATGCAATGTAAGGGCATGAAGACTAAAGCCGTCAAACACTGTAACAGTACTGCATACTTAACATTTGCAGCAATACTGCATACTCATTTTGTTATGTGCTTTTGTCATGTTTATTAGTTTTTTTTAATAATAGTAATTTTTTCACATTTAGTTTTATAATAATTTATTTACCATTCAGCGCTTCAAATTTAAATAAATTCAGATAGTTGCCAAAGCAACTTTTGTAATTTTCATTTAAGTTTAAATTGTTCAAATTTATGTTTTTTGGTAACCGTTTTTTTATCTAATATTTTATTTATTTATTTTATTATTTTAATTTTATTTATTTCTATTAACAATAATGTTTTTAAACCCTAATTTTAATCTTTTTTTGTGTTTTTATTTCTTCTTTTTATTTCTTCTTATTTTATTTCAGCTGTATTTCAATTAACAACTAGAATGTACATTTCCAGAAGAAAATGTGAGTGGTGCCTGCAGTGGCAAAACTCGCCACTCAGTTGCTGGGGTATGGTACATGATTGCATACGAGCCAACAAACATGTCTGTACGATGTTCTGGTGCTGAGATATGGCTTATTCATGTGTTCAGGTGGATGCTAGCTGGTTGCTAGGGTGTTCTGGATGGTTGATAGGGCATTGCTAGGTGGTTGTTAGGGTGTTCTGGGTGGTTGCTATGGTGTTGCTAGGTGGTTGTTAGGGTATTTTGGGCGGTTGCTAGGGTGTTGCTAGGCGGTTGCTAGGGTGTTCCGGGTGGTTGTCACAGATGGTTACTATTGGAGTTCTTAGCTTTTTCTTGGCATGATTTAGCACTTAGCACCATTCACAGCTAGCATGTGTAGCATGTTGGAAGTCCTGTTTGCTAGCATGAGTCAAATGATCCAACCCCCATCTCTATACGATGTTCTGATGCAGAGAAATAGGTCTTGCAAAATGGTTGCTAGGGTACTCTGTTTGGTTGCTAGGGAGTGGCTTGGAAGCTGCCAATCATGAAACTCCAAAGTCTGCTTGTCATTATGAATGATATACCAACTTCCATGCCTCTGTGACATTCAGAATGGAAGATATCCCTCTATGGATTTTGTTTGCTAAGGTGCTCTTAGGAAGTGTTGAGGTGAATCATGATTGGCTGTTTGCTGCCCCGAGTCAAACGTGATCACTCTCGTGTTTCTATGACAATTAACTCCGAAGATATCCCTTTGATCTCTTTCAATGGAAGTCTATGGAACCTGTTGCTAAGGTGCTCTAAATGGTTGCTAGGGCATGGCTTGATAGCTTCACACTGATCCTAAGAGACTGATTGGTCGTCTGAGTAAAATGAGCCCGCCCCCTTGTCTCTATGACACTGTGATCCAGAGTTATGTTCAATACAAAATCCCTATGCAATTTACCATAGTAGGAGAAACTTATGCGTTTCATGGCCGAACTTTGCCATAGTAAGTCAATGGGGAAACTTTGGGCCGCTCCTGCCCCCCAAGGGTGCAACTTTTAACCCATTGTGAGGTCAAAGTTTGTCGCAATGTTAAGTCTATGGGATTTTTTGGCCGCTCTTTCGCCCTTGGGGCGAACACCGTACCCCTGATTGCTTATAAAAGTCATAGCACACCATTCCTCAATAAGCCGCACGATTTGATGCCTCATTTGTGGGTCTGTGACAAAAGCTTCGGGAGGAGTAGCGTGCCAGACTTTTGGCAGAATAAAAACCGCAATAGTAATAGTTGGGGCTTTGCCTTGGGCAAGCACCCATTAATTACTATGGAGTTTATATAGAGTTCTTAAAATCTTTACATTTACATTTACATTTAGTCATTTAGCATACGCTTTTATCCAAAGCAACTTACAACTGAGGACAAAACCAAGCGAGTCATCGTGAAAAGGCAAAAACAACGCAAGAAGTGCTCAAAACACAAAGTTCACACATAGCTCGGAGTAGTATAAGCTAGGCAAGCGAGGATTTAAAGGAAAGGGAAAGGTTTTTTTTTTTATTATTATTTTTTTTTATTATTATTTTTTTTTTATTTTGTTTTTATGTTAAGTGCTCCCTGAAGAGGTGAGTTTTCAGTTGTCTTTTGAATGCTGTCAGGGATTCTGCATTCTGGATGACGGTGGGGAGATCATTCCACCAGCATGGAACCGTGAATGAGAAAGTTCTGGAGAGTGATTTTGTGGCTCGCTGTGATGGTACCACGAGCCGCCGCTCATTGACCGATCGTAGGCTTCTGGTAGGGATGTAGACTCGTAGGAGCGAGTGAAAGTAGGAGGGAGCTGAACCTGTGGTCAATCTGTAAGCAAGCGTCAACGCCTTGAACTTGATGCGAGCAGCGAGTGGTAGCCAGTGCAGAGAGATGAACAGAGGAGTGACGTGGGCCCTTTTGGGCTCGTTGAAGACAAGACGAGCTGCAGCATTCTGGATCTTTAGTATGGTCCTACGGTTGCTAGGGTGCTGTAACTGGTTGCTAGGGTGTGTCTACGAAGATTTTAGGCCATTACTGTTTGGCTGCTTGATAATATAAATCCTCTGGGGGGAGAGAGAGAGGGAGAAATGCAGGGGTGTCAGGCCCTGTCTGTGTGTGTGAAAACGTCGGTTGGGATTTAAATTTCCGAACATTCCGCAATGTTAAGTCAATGGGACTTTTTTGGACCTTTTTCGTCCGCTGTGCGAACATCATATACCCGATCGCTTAGAAAAATCATAGCACACCTCTCCTCAATGAGCCGCATGATTTGACGCCTCACTCATGGGTCTGACACAAACTTTGCAGGAGGAGTTACGTGCCAAACTTTTGTGCGGAATAAGTATGACGGATAAAGACCATTGCACACAGTCCGAAATTCGCATCCGAAATTTTCGCATGTTAAAAAATAAATATGACCTCATGTTATGTCAATCACGCTTACACACTGCCTCCGAAACTTTCGTCCGTCATAAAAAAAATCCGATCGGGTTCGATTTTCTGCGTTTTTCGTATTCGTAGCAAGCAGTTTGAATGGTGTTTGAATGTTGTTTTGACAGTTCAGAGCCACCGAATCACGAATACGAAAAAAACGCATACGAAAATTTAGGACTCAGTGTGCAATGGCCTTAACACTAGTGATGCACTAGTGATGCGATGCACTAGTGAAGCACCACTAATAATGATTTTATTAGTTTAATGTTAGCCTGATAATAACCCTGATTTTAACCCTTTAATAACCCTGATTTTAACCCTTTAATAACCCTGATTTTAACCCTTTGTGGTGTTTTTTAAATCTTTTCGGAGCTTTTCATTTTATTTTACTCCAACTATTTAAATAATAATATTTTTAATAGTTTAATGTTAGCTAACAACAATAACTTTGATTTTAACCCTTTAATAGCCCTGATTTCAACGCTTTTTGGTATTTTTTTTTATCCTTTTTCCTGCTTTTTACTTTATTTTAGTTCAGCTTTATTTCAACTAACAATACTGTTTTTAATAGTTTAATGTTAATTAACGATAATAACCCTGATTTTAACCCTTTAATAACCAATTGTAACTTCTTGGTGTTTTGTCTTCTTTTTGGAGCGCGACAGCCCCAGTGCCCATTTATTGTGTGAAAAAAAAAGCTCCTTTTTGTGTTTTACCGGAAGTCGTACAGGTTCGGGACGACATGATGGTGGTGAGTAAATGATGTCAGACTTTTGATTTTTGAGTGGACTATCCCTTTAAGACGGTCAACAGACGGGACTAACGCGTTTTCATTTCCCTCTCTTTCTCTTCGGTGCTCGTTAGTTCCTCAGAATGAATGTAAACATCCACTGTCTTTTCAGAGCGGAGATGCAGTGCTATTGTGCAGCACGTAATCCTGCAGATATGACACATACAGGCCGACAGACAGGCCACAAAAGCCTGCGGAGAGACACTGAGGTCTACCTGCTGCTGCTCGGGGGGGGACAGCGCACTGGAGCCAGTGTAATGAGCTGTGAAATTCAGCTCTGGCTTTAATGGCACCGCATCTACACTGCCAAAATACTGGCATTACGTGGGTCAAGTCGAGTCACCTTTATTTATATAGCGCGTTTTACAATACAGATTGTATCATGAAAATAATACAACAAAGTTTGGTTCTAGAAGAAAATTGCGTCACCGTCCACCTTAAGGCAGATTAATAATATTGTTGAATATTAAATGTCCCGTACTAAGCAAGCCAAAAGCCAAGGCGACAGTGGCGAGAAGCCAAAACTCACTCAGTGACAGGCTGGAGAAAAAAAACTATGATTATGATTACAGGTCTATAATAATAGTACAATAGTTTGCTTTTCCATTCAGCTAAATTCATTGCACTTCATTGGAATGACGGAAACTGTACACGTGTATCGAAAGCTTTTTTTAGTGTATTTCTGTGTATGATAATTACATTATTCTTGCAGGGAAATTGAAGAGTAAAACTATAGTGAACAAGCAATATTAACATAGATTAAAGATAGAAAATAAAATTAACTTAATTAGGAAAAATTTAAATTACATGAATTAAAAAAATTATTAAAATGTAGATTTTTTACTAAAAATGAAACTTGAAGAGAATAATGAGGCAATTAAAGTAAGTAAAATAATAGCAGTAGTACAAATGTAGTTGTGGATTTATTAACAAATAAAAAATGATGCATGATCATTCAAATAAGAAGTAAATTGAGAAAAGTAAAGTAAAAGCACAAATCAACAAAAAATTAAATAAAACAATAAAATAAAATTAGAAAAATGTATTATATTCTATTAGCATTCCTTAAAACATTTATTAAAATTAAAATTGGATTTTTATTCAAAATTCAACATGACGATAAGAATATGGTTATGATTAAAATATTATAAATAAATATATAAATAAAATATAAATAACGTTTTAGTAAATCATGTAAAATAAAATAAAGAAAATGAAATAAGAAAATTGAAATTACATTCATTTGTATCAAAACTTTAATGTGAAAATAGGAAAAACAAAGTAGAATAATAACAGTAGGAAGAAAATGAATACGTAATATTGACAAATCAACAAAAAAATATATTTCTAAATAGATTAATATAGTTTTATTATTAGCATTATCGAAGAAGGTTAAAGACATCCAATATCACCAATTATGAGCGTTTAATGTATTTTACTCTCTTTCTCAAAAGACATTAGAATGTTGTTGTTGGTTGCCAGGGCGTCTCTGTATGGTTGCTAGGGGTTATGCTATATTCAGTTGCTATGGTGTTCTCTGTTCTCTGGGACTTTCTCACCTGTTCTCTGGTCCAGCAGGTCAAAATAGAGCATCAGTTAGGAGAGTAACATCACAAACTCTCATCAACAACACGCGTGATTTGAGGAACCATTCAAACACTGCAGGACATTTTAACACACACACACACACACACACACACACACACACACACACACACACACACACACACACACACACGCACACACGCACACACGCACACACATACAGAGCTTCACAGATATTAGTGTGCGACTCCAAGCTGCTCCCGCGATGATCATCCAGCGCATCGAATCGATGTGTTTTCTCCTGGGTGCTTCAGTGTGTGTGTGTGTGTGTGTGTGTGTGTGTGTGTGTGTGTGTGTGTGTGTGTGTGTGTGTGTGTGTGTGTGTGTGTGTGTGTTGTGTGGTTGTGTGTGTGTTTAGTGGTGTGAAAAGTGAGAGTGTGTGTGTCAGACATGTCGACTCCGCTGCTGTGATGGATGGTCTGTGTTGTAAGACAGATGACTGTGTGTGTGTGTGTGTGTGTGTGAGTGTGTGTGTGTGTGTGTGTGTGTGTGTGTGTGTGTGTGTGTGTGTGTGTGTGTGTGTGTGTGTGTGTGTGTGTGTGTGTGTGTGTGTGTGTGTGTGTGTGTGTGTGTGTGTGTGTGTGTGTGTGTGTGTGTGTGTGTGTGTGTGTACTCTGTAACACAGGCCAAACTAACGTTTGTTTACTCTGCCACACTGAAGGAGTAATTTAAAAACAGCTAGTGTGTGTGTGTGTAAAGGTATGCACAGATCAGATTTCTAAACAAGCCTTTGAAATGTAGAAGATCGTTAAGCCGTAGAGGAGTCCTAAATACAAGCAGTCCTGCAATACACACGCGCACACACACACACGTCTGGTTTACTATCTTTGTGGGGACTCTCCATAGGCGTAATGGTTTTAATACTGTACAAACTGTATATTTTCCCCCACACACTAACCCTGAAGCTACCCATCACACACAACACACACACACACACACACACACACACACACACACACACACACACACACACACACACACACACACACACACACACACACACACACACACACACACACACACAGGCATTTCAGAAGCTCAACAAAACAACACACCCACGGATCGTTCCGAACCCTAGTGAGCCTCCTACACGTGGAGCATCTGACTGTCAAACATGGTTACTATCAGTCACCTAAAACTATTTTACTATGTCATTTATTCCTGTGATCAAAGCTGAATTTTCATCATTATTTCTCCAGTCTTCAGTGTCACATGATCCTTCAGAAATCATTTAAATATGATGATCTGATGATCAAGAAACATTTCTGATTATTATCAGTGTTGAAACGGTTGTACTGCTTCATATTTTTGTGGAAAACATGTTACCGTTTTTTTTCCAGAATTTGATTGCTACACAGTATTACAGTAATATATATATGTAGTCTGGAACGAGTCTGGAACGATCCATGAGGGAGACAGTGACACCGAGGGAAAGATAAAGTGTGTGTGTGTGTGTGTGTGTGTGTGTGTGTGTGTGTGTGTGTGTGTGTGTGTGTGTGTGTGTGTGTGTGTGTGTGTGTGTGTGTGTGTGTGTGTGTGTGTGTGTGTGTGTTTCAGCATACCAGGACCCGTGTGAGTGTGTGTGTGTGTCTGCAGTGTGTTTACACCAGTGTATTCTGGGTGAATCCCGGCTCCATCGCTATAAATTTCCCGGTGTAGTTCTGTGTGTTTCTGCACACGCTGCGACTGTGAGCACAAGCTCAGTGGGTCACGCTGTGAGAATAGACGACAGCACACACAGATACTTCATGACGGCTTTGAGTTTTACTCAACTTTGTCTCTGATATTAATGATGATCTGATGAGATCTCTGACTTTTTCTGAGCAAATCTGAGCTCAGTTTGAGCAGTGTTGGGGAAAGTTACTTTTAAAAGTAATGCATTACAATATTGCGTTACTCCCCAGAAAGTAACTAATTGTTTTACTTAGTTACTTTTTATGAACTTTACATTACTTATGTTGCTTTTTCTCACCTGGGATGGGCTTGCATATTTGTTTTTTTTAATAACAATAAAAACAAGTTATATGTTTGGCAAATGTTAAGGCCCTGTCGCACCAAAAGTGAAATGAATAAGCCTCAGGCTGAAGGATATGCATATTTACACCTGTACAGTATAGAAACAATCGTTTCAGCTTCTGCCATTCTGGATTAAAGAGCAATAGTACACAGGAGAAGGGAGTTCTCTTAATCCTAAATCTATAAAGTAATTTCTGCTTATTAGTATGGTTGAATTAGTAAATTGAAGGTCAGCAGCAAAGACATTGGTTAATAAATTGAGTTTAAATACATAAAGTATATTTGTGTAATTTAATATAGTTCATCTAAATTCTTAGATTGCATTTACCTTTTTGTGCAAGTGAAATAAGTAAATGCATGTTCACATATAGTCTAGAGCTACAATAACCATGTTCACACACAGCGCACACACTTTGAGTGGATCGGAGAGCTGTCAGTCAATAAATGTGAAAAAGTAACTAGCGTTACTTATTTGAAAAAGTAACTTCGATATTTTGTTGTAAATGAAAAAAAGTTTGTGATTACTTTTTTAGTTATGAAAAAGATCTGATACGTACTGAGCACTGAGTGTCAGTTAAAGTGAAATATGAGATAACTGGTGTCTTTTTCTCAGAGGAAACATCAGGATAGCTCCCGTTTGCTCTGTCAAGAGAAGCAGCTGAGATCTCACGTGTGATGTTTAGTAGCAGACATGATTTGAGCGAGTGGACGTCGGGGAGTCTCTCTGGCGTCTGTGGGTCAGAGGTGTCAGATGTAGGTTAAGAGGGTTAACAGATCCACAGAGAGTTCGTGAAGACAGACACACACACACATTCCTCACACTGTTGAGTGTACACTAGATTACATCAGCAGCACAGAGATTGTCCTCACACACTCATGACAGGCTTTCAGAGCAACAGCGCCATCAACTGGCTGACGCTTGCAACTGGATTCTACCTCATTTTAAAAGCCACTAGTTTTGCTTGCTAAATCAAGTATTGATCAAACTTTGAAGAAACCATGTAGACCAGCAGTTCTCAAACGGGACCGGGGTCCAAAAGGAGGAATTAGTGAACCTCAAAGATGACTTAAAATCATTTAAAATAAGACAAAGCTTTAAAACAAAAACAACTAAACAGCTAAAACAACTGAAAATAAAGATGTATTTTATAATGAATATATATTTATTTATATGTATGCTAAGCTCTGAAATAATTTATCAGGGAGAAATTGATTAAAAAATAAATATTTTTTAAAATCCTTATCGTCAATCCAGTAAATCACTCGAAGAAACTGGAAGATACGAGTACATTTATTGACTAAAATTATTTTGATCCCTGAAGATCATAAAAACTTGAATCCTGAAATTTAATTATTTCAATTTGAATTAATATTCATTTAGTCTAGACACAAAAAAAGTCAGTTAAAGGACCACTGCTTTTGACAGCATACAGTGGCTTAGATCATCTGACCTTTGTTATTATATCATTGATATACTAGTTTTTGTTAATATTTTTAATTAGATTTTATGTTACTTTTTTTCTGATTACACTTTCATTTTTGTTAATGTTTTAGTAATTGGAGTTTACAGGTTTAATTTGAGTTAACAGTAATAACCCTGCATCTGACACACACACACACACACACACGCACACCACACACCACACACGCACACACACGCACACGCACACACACACTACACACACACACACACACACACACACACACACACACACACACACACACATACTGTATAGGAGTAAAATGAAAACGGTTACAACTGCCGCTGTGTTCATGAGGAGATAAAGAAGAGAGATGATTACAGAGAGAGTTTTAACAAATCATCAAGGCCAACAATAAAATGCTGCTGACCTGCTGTTATAGGAGCTCATAAGAGATCATTTTGACCTGATCGTTTCAGCGTTTGTTTGTGTTTATGAGCCCTGAAAAGATCCTTGTGAAAAGTGATGCTTTTTGAACACAGAACATGATCTAATGTCAAATAACACCATTGTACACACACATTGTACATAAAATATCCAAAATATCTTTCATTAAAAAAGAGTTTCAACTTACACAGCCAAGGAAATGGATGCTGTATTTGTGTGGTCTTGTTTCCTTTAACTTTCTTTTTAGCCAAAGTTTTACTCTGCATCAATAGCAATAGTAAGTTGATTTGTGTTTACCTTCCGATCTTTCATGAATACGCAGGTTTCCATGTTGACTGTCAAGTCAAGTCACCCTTATTTATATAGAACTTTTTACAATACAGATTGTTTCAAAGCAGATTTATAGTGATAACAGGAAATTAATGCAACAAGATTGTTTTGGCTGTACAGCAGATCTAGAGGAAAGTCATTGTCCAGTTTAAGTAAGTTCAGCGTTGATTAATTTCCATTGTAAAAATCACTAGTTATTAATGCGTAGTACGTGTTTAGTCTATAGGTATTTACTGCCAATTACTTATCTGGCATCCATAATACAGCATTTTAAGTCATTCCGCGAATCCGCTTGAAGAGGAATCATTTTGATAACGTTGTCATCTGCACAGAGGAAAAAACATAGTTGTCGTGTAAACGTGTCCTTAGTAGATTTATCGATACAGCAACCCTGGCGAAAACAGTGATGTCATCGTCCAGCTCAGTTCAGTTCTCATACGATGTTCTCAGAGCAGGCAGATCAATATGATGAAGAATAATACGTTTTCCCCAATAAGCAAGCCAAAGGCAAACCTAACTCCATTATGTGAGAAGAAGAAAAAACCTTGGAAGAAGCCAGGATCAGTCGGGGGGCCAGTTTTCCTCTGGCCAATGAACGAACAGTGTATGATTATGATTCAGGCAGCATTACAGGTCAGAAGTCAGATTAGGATTGGAACTTTCAAAATATTTAATCCAGTTCCATCGGGGTTCACAACCATTGTGGTGAAACAGCCAATCATTCACACTGAAAAAATATTTGTTTTAAGGTGGCAATTGGAACTGTTATTTATCCACCTACAGACACAATTACAAAATATTAACAGTCAATGAGATATTAGTAACGTCAGCAGAAGAATGATCATAGATTATCACAATCAAAGATCAATGATCAAGCCTAAATTTGAGGTTGGGATTGTAAAAGAACCCGGGAAACAACAAACTTAGATTGCATTGGAGTGCTGCAAGGCTCAGTACTAGGACCACTGCTTTTGACTTTGTTTTGGCTACACCTGGGAGATATCATTAGGAAACATGGCATTAGTTTTTACTGTTACGCTGATGTTGTTTGCCGGACACAACAAAGTGACCATTACAAATTTATTTGTTCTTCATGTCAGAAGTAGCGTATTGGAGTGCGTCAGAATTAGAAAGGGGAATCTAATTACTGCCTGGGTTGTCGTGTCGTGACCATCCATTGTAGACAAAATGAATGATTGATCTTTTTTCATGTTGCGCCACTTACATCCGGTGTAGACACAGTGTGACGTCACGAAACCAATGCCGAAATATCACTCGCTCGTGTGGAAAAAATGGCAGCAATGCGATGAAAGCCTCAGATGTAGCATTGAGTTTTACTTGTTGCAATCTTTGTACATCTATGGACATCCTGTGACCCATTGTGTCAGAATGCAGTCCAGGCACTCAATTCTTCTCTAATATAACAGTGTCAGTGTGATGAAGAGATTCATTAAAGGCCTTGTTCAAGTCCTTTATTGTTTATCATGAGATATTGTTTATAGTTCATGTAAAAGTGTACTGATTGTTGTATAAAGGTGGCAGTCAGCCATATTCACACTCTTTGGACTATTATTTATCCACCAACACACACAAAATATTAGCATCTTTATTATGAAGCATGGAGGACACAAAGCAAGATGCACCCTGAATGGCAGTCCATGAGTAATTAGTAAAGTCAGCAGAAGTATGATCAGAGATGATCACAATCAAAGACCAATGATATAGCGTAAGTTCTGTCCATATCTGTTCATGTTTCTAAATCAAATACAGTTTAGTAATTGCGGTAAAAGGACTATGAAAACAGGGATATTGACACACCTTATCTGGTGCCGATGACCTGTAAAAACATGAAACAATCTGCATGGTTATTTATTGACCAGATGGTCTTTATATTGGTGCTTGCATGGATGTTTCACACAGCTGAGGAGTTTGCAGCCAAAATGACGACACAGTCATCCTCCTTTGCTTCTTTTTGGCGTTCTGTCCCTCTCTGTTGGGACGCCCCTCACTTGTCCTCCTCCATTTCTGAATGAGAATGCACAGCAGGGATCAGGGAAACTTTGTGCAACGCTGCAACTGCAGACCAAGTTGCCCTGCCCCGGTGTAAACCTGTCAGTGAGTGAAGATGTGCCGCTGAATCCTGAAAAATGGCATCTGGAGAGTCTGTCACTGAAGGTGAGGTTTTAAGATTACTAAATAATAGTTTTATCTATTTGTAAAGTGGTGTTACAACCCTTCCTGCCTCCATGGTCATACATGATATTTTTTATTGTAAAAAAGAGAAGTAATTACAATGTTTTTCTCAAAAAGGTGAAATTTAATGTGAATTTGATGATTACAGCAGTTTAATAACTTTTTCAGCAAAACCCTGATAAAGAGAAATTTTGAGTAAAGTGTGTTTTATTAATGATTTTACGTTTGTTAGTAAGATGCCTAGTCTCATGAGTTTCATTTGTTAACATTGGTTAATGCATTAACTAACAATGAGCAATGCATTTATTACAGTATTTATTAATATTTGTTCATTTTAGTTAATATAAATGCAGCAGTTCATTGTTCATGTTAGTTCGTGCATTATCTTGTTAACAGCACAACTTGATTTTAATCATGTATTAGTAAATGTTGACATTTTCCAATAACTAAGATTAATAAATGCTGTAGAAGTATTGTTCATTCTTAGTTCATGTTAACTAAATTAAACCTGATTGTAAGATTCTACTATGTTTATTTTTTATTTTTAGGTGGAAAAAGCCTGCAGTTTTATGGTGTTAACACAAGACCAGCAAAGCCAGCATTTTCCTGGAGGATTCTATGCAAACATTCCTATAAACTATAAATCTGAATTTTTGTGCATTTGCACAGAATTACACATCAGACACAGACGTACTCCACAATTTTGGGATTTTTATTCTAAGCATATAGTAGATGGAAACAATATTCCAACAGATAACAATGCATATGACAAATTTTGGAGTAAAGCATTTGATACTGCATCAGATTATAGAAAGGCTAATAAATAATAACTACAATATACCACAAAAACAATCCTTCATCCCAAATAAATATTTTAAGTCAGACTACAAAATTAACAAGGATTATGAGATAAAATTTTCTAATCAGAAAATTTTATACAGAAGTGAGAACAAAATGGATATTTATGATGTAACTAAAAGAAATGGTCGAGTATATTAGTGAAAAGAAATGATTACGCGTGTTTGATTTAACGACGAGGATCAGCCGATTCATTTTGAACCCGTTCCAGAGGAGTTTTCCGAACCAATAGGAAAAATGAAACCTCAACAACCTCTTTCAATAAAAAGTAAACCAGGTGCACCTAGATTTGGAGGGAGAGCAGGAGTGCAGAAATGGGGAGAAGTTGTAGAACCCGTGGCTGAAGGAGAAGAACTAGCCATGTCTGTGATCGGACCAGCATCTGCAGTGGCTCAAGTTTCAATCTTCACATCAATTATAAATACTTTGACATTTTTATTTGTGTAAGCCCAAAATGAAATAATGGTTTGATGGTTCTACTTTGATGACTACTGTATAAACCTCAATATATCCCAGTATATAGAAAAGAAAGGTTTATGAGCAGATTTCATGATAATTAACAGTACTGAACAATTTAGTCAACCTTATAAAAAGTATTTCTCTTGTGCTAATAATGAATGCATTTAAATGATATAGCTGTGATGTGAATGTAACCATAAAATTGTAAAATCAAATGCACCAAATTATTGTGTTTCTCCTGCAATTTAAACTCGTTACAATTTCATACAATTATTACAATTGAACAGATAATAAATGTGCATCACAGAAGCAAACATGTTTATAATTACGATTATAAAAGAGAGACGCAGATGTTCAACCTTTGTCCTTCACGTCACTGGTGTCATCAGCTGCTTCCTCTCCTCCTTTAGGCCGTTTCCTCTTTACGCTTTCATCTTCTGACAGAAACTGAATCATGTATTTAATAGACGCACATTCTCAGACTACAGTGATCTTGGTTTATTAAAATATAGGTTAAACATGCAATGAGGACATCCGATCCGTGCAAATCACTCTCTCTCCATTGGCATCATAACTTCCTCCTCCATGTGTGGGCTAGGTGTTCATTTTTTCCAATTAATGATTTGATTCATTCACTCTTAAAAAATGCTGGGTTGTTTCAACCCAACTTTGGGTCAAATATGGATTAACCCAGACGTTGGGTTAAACATTTGTATTAACCCAACGGCTGGGTTTTCCATATTTGACCCAAAGTTGGGTTGAAACAACCCAGCATTTTAGAGTGTTGGAATAGCTCACACACAGAGCAGAATAAGCCAGTGAGAACATGTTAAAAAACAGAGGACAATATAAACTACTGCAAATGTGGGTATAGTGAACATATAATATAGTATAGTAGCCTATATTCTATTGGAGGGTTTATTTGTGATACGTCACCTAGAAGACATAATAATGGGATTACTGGATTATTACGATTATGGATTACTTTTGATAGCGAACATTTCTGTCTTTTATTGAATTTTAAAATGCCCCTAATAAGCTTTTCCGAATAGTACCTTGAATGTAGTGACATAATAATATTGCTGTTAGTGAATGTAAAAGGTCCGCAAAATTTTAAAGATCAAAAAGTTTAACAAATGAAATTTAGTCTCCTAAAAGAAATAATTGATTCTGAACTGTCGAAATGAGTGTTTTAGTATTTTTTTTTTTTGTACTATGAAAGTCAATGGGGTCCATCAACTGTCTGGTTACCGTCATTCTTCAAAATATCTTGATGACATAATGACATAAATTAAAATTTTTGGGTGAACTCATCCCTTTAAAGAAAAAAAATGTGATGACTAACCTTTAAGACAGTTTATGCAACCGGGCCTTGGTGTATATAATACACACAGACGTCATATTGTTAAAGGGTTTCCTGGTATTATCATAATTTACAGTGCTGACAGTGCAGATTTATTGACTTCTCCTCTGCTAAACAAACACAAGCGTCGCCTGTTTACTTTCTGTTGTGTTTCGATACTCACGGTCACTCGGCTCTCACACACATTTGCTGGTGGGTTTGGGCTTGTCTGTGTGGAAGAGATGATTGTTAGTTTCCCTCGTCTCCACCCTTTTCCAAGCCCCAACTATTGTTTAACAGCTGAGACTTCACAGATGACTGTACTCCTGCTCCTGCTGAAAGAGTCTTGATGAAATAATGTTGA